>CM031596.1:81140562-81153514 GCA_018398815.1 Conus ventricosus | reverse complement strand
AGATTCGATTTTTTGTGTGTGTGTTGGGTGTGTGTGCGTGTGTGTGTGTGTCCCTTCCATTTATTTACATCCCTTTTGAAGTTATAAATGTATACCCGTCCTTATATATGTATGTAAACATGTTGTGAACATCTGTTTTTTTTGTGACAGTAAAGTTCAGTTGTTTTTGTACTCGTATTTCCGTGTTTGAATTTGATGTTGGTGTGGTTAGCGCGATTGAGTTGGGATTGAGCATAGCGTTTTCCCTTGAACAATTACCACGTGACATCACCCACGTGACACAAATATAGCATCTCTCTGTCTCTGTCTGTCCTCTGTCTCTGTCTATCTCTGTCTCTGTCAATCTGTGTGTGTGTGTGTGTGTGTGTGTGTGTGTGTGTGTGTGTGTGTGTGTGTGTGTGTTTGTATATGTTGTGTGCGTGCTTGTGCATGCGAGATCGCACGCGAGCTCGCACGCGTGCTCGTGTGTGTGTGCGCGCGTGCGTGCGTGTTGTGTGTGTGTGTGTGGTGTTTGTGTGTGTGTGTGTGTGTGTGTGTATGTGTGTGTAGACGTGCGCGTTCGCGTGTTCGTTTCTAGCTATATGCGTGTGTGGTTGTGCATGCATTCCGAAGTTATAGCTACATAATGTGCGAATAGTGATTTATTCGTGCATTTTGCTGTTCTCACCATCTACATGAACAGCATGAATGTGAATGAACAACAGCTCTAAACCCAAAGGCATAGATTCCATGAAAAGTGTTTCACTCATTTCATTCGGCAGCACTATCTAAACATTCAACCGGAATGCTTTATTGTGACAGCATTGTAAACTCTTCCTGACAGAGAGAGAGAGAGAGAAGAGAGAGAAGAGAGAGAGAGAGAGAGCAAACCGAGGTATGGATTTTCCATTACATTTACAGCAGATTTCTGGTACTTGGTTGATAACAGTTTATATCTCTGAAAAGTGTATAGCACCGTGCTCGTTGGAATGGTAAGACAAAACCGCATTGCCCGAATCTCCGAGGGAAAGTTTAACTGTCCGCCTAAGCGGGTGTGTTTTAATAATCAAGTTCAGAAACTGTTGCTGGAAAAATTATGTAAGGAGAGTAGGATTTGGCTGCTTCCTGCTTGAACACAGCATCTTCGAACAGATTTTGTAACTGAACAGAATTAACTGCTCGAGTCATCAGTATTACCACAACTCTGCACGTGTTGTGTGTGTGTGTGTGTGTGTGTGTGTGTGTGTGTGTGTGTGTGTGTGTGTTGTGTCCGAGTGGGTGTCCGAGTGTGCATGTGTGCACGCGACCGCCGCGCGTTCTGTGTGTGTGTTGTGTGTGTGTTGTGTGTGTGTGTGTGCGTGCGTGCGTGCGTGCGTGCGTGCGTGCGTGTGTGTGTGTGAGTGTGTTGTGGTGTGTAGGTGTGCGCGCGAGCGCCCCGCGTGTTCTCCGTGTGTGTGCGTGTATGTTGTGTGTGCGTGCGCGCGCGCGCGCGCGTGTGTGTGTGTATGTGTGTTTGCGTGCGTGCGTGCGTGTGTGCATGCGTGCGGGCGCGCGCGTTTGTGTGTGCGTGTGTGTGTGCGCGTGCGAGCGTGTGTGCGCGTGCTGTGTGTGTGTGCGTGCATGCGTTTGCGTTTTATGCGTGTACACGTATGCGAGCGTGTGCTTGTGTGCTCTACGTGTATGTGTGTGCGTACGTGGGTGCATGCGTGCGTGCGTGCGTGCGTGCGTGTGTGGTGTGTGTGTGTGTGTGTGTGTGTGTGTGTTTTCTCTGTCTGTGTCTCTGTCTGTGTGAGTGTGTGTATATGTGATGCCTTTGTTGATGTGTGTGTGTGTGTGTGTGTGTGTGTGTGTGTGTCTATCTGTCCGTCTGTCTGTCTGTGTGTGTCTCTGCAGTATGTGTATATGTGGTGTTTTTAGGATGTGCGTGTGTGTGTGTGTGTGTGTGTGTGCGCGCGCGCTCGCTAGCACTGTACCTGTGTGTGTGAGTGTGTGTGTGTGTGTGTGTTGTGTGTGTGTGTGTGTGTGTGTGTGTGTGTGTGTGTGAGTTGTGGGTGCGTGTATGGGTGCGTTTATGGGTGCGTGCGTTCTGTATGAACGGTGCGTATGTTCTGTGTTAGTGTACATATTGTTATCTGGCTCCGGATGTGTGTTTATAAGGTGTTTTAAGTGTGTCATTAGTGTGTCATAAGTGTCTTTTATCATGATGCCGCCCTTTCACGTTTTGCAGTACCTTTTTTCTGCATTTGTCAGTTCCTGAAGAATGTTCATGTTAACATAAAATACAACATGAAGTGGTGACATTCAAACAAACAGCAAACAGACTTTTAATCGTCTGATATATTACTTCTTTTCTGCCAATATATTTCTAAGCGTCCAAACGTATGTGCACAAATACACACTTGTGACAAGAGTTGGGAGTGGGTCGGTGTGTCCTCTAGGCACAGCAACCCACTCCCAACTCTTGTTCCTTAGAATGTTTTTTCCATTAGAGTTAATGTAAATTTCACCTTCACCCTCTCTCTTACTAGTTATGGAAGGAGCAACTTTTCGGTACTAGTCCTCGAAAGATTTTTTTTCCAGGACTGTTAAAATACTCATTAGTGGCTCAGAGATAAGTTTCCTTAGGCTTGTACTCTTAAAGTACTGTAGCTCCAAGAGACAGACTTAGAGATAAGTTCAAACATCTAATACTGATTGAACAACAAAAAACTGACACCAGCATGGTAATAGCTTTTACCATTAGACGTCTAAGTGACAAGCAAACTATTACAACAGAATACTCATTCATCACCTTGATTGTCATGGATGGTGTGGGCTGCGCGCAACAATACTAGTAACATGTAGTGACTACTCACATATTTATTAAATATGTATTTTCCTGGGTAGACTATGCTGGCACCCACAGCAGTGTCACCACAGACAGTCTATGCACTTGACTCTCACCTGAGGAAGTTTGGATGCATGTACGACTTTTCCCTACACACAACCCACACCATATGAACATAGATAGCCAGGCAACAAGACTTAGTTAAGTTTCTTCTTTTTCTTTTGCTGCCTGAACCATCAGGTCAGAACAAGTCCACAATACATAATAAACAAAAGCAGACCATCTCTCGCCACTATCATCAAGGGCGCGCAACAATACTAGTAACATATAGTGGCTACTCACATATTTATAAATATGTATTTTCCTGCGCAGACTACGCTGGCACCCACAGCAGTGTCACCACAGACAGTCTAGCACTTGGCTGCATCCAGCCCAAGTATACACAGTTCAAAAGTCACTAACGATTAGTGGAGTCCTTCCAGGAACTCCCACACAACGGAAAGAGTTCAAAAGCCACCCACAGAAGCAGATCATGGAGTCCTTCCAGGAATTCCCACACAACAGGCGAGACACACGTCGTCGTTTCGACGAACTAAGAAGCCCTTTGACACGCTAGCTTGTTGCTGATCTCACAGACAGCCTCTCGACATCCCCCACGGGGCGGAAACAGTGGCTGGGCTCGTGCTGCACCCCACACCCAGTTGGCAGTGTGCACACGAGGTCTTCATAACCCCACAGGTAGAGACAGTGGCTGGGCACGGCTGACTGCTAGCGAGGACCTGCCTTCAGTCTCCCTTTGGATACTTCTGATAAGCTCTTTGGAGACTGAAGGGAAATCCTCGCTCACCCAACTAACACAAAACGCAGGTGAGTAGCTGTCAGGTAAACAGGCCAACCAGTTTTTCAGGTTTACCTATTCCGGTCAAACGTGTCCCCAAAATTTGGGACTGGGAAAATACGGTCCATCATATTGATAGATGCCACCAAGTGTTGGCATAAAGTTATGTTGTTAAACCACATGACTTACATACAATTAATGCATAGTCTTCAAAATTTACAAACATAGTTTCAACTTACAGTTCTGGGAGATCAGCGAACCTTAGACTGGATCAGAGTAGGTGAGATAAACATTCAGTCTCTCTGGTGTACCTATGTTGTCTTTGTGGCTACACTGGTTGTTCCATCTACAGCTGGTCTGTGTAAGCAGTGATTTGCTCCCTGTGAGTTTTCCCTTTTTATAGGCTAAACTATCTATTCCGGTTCCTGTTTCGGTTGGCTTTGTGTCACTTAAAACAAAGAGAAGGGGAGGGGGGGAGTCCTCCCACCACTTACAGTGGGAACAGAAGTATAGAACATTCGAAAATGACCTTTTTCATACCATTGGTGTTTGAATTTAGAGCACTCAGGTTTATTCACAAAGCGCTGTTTAACATAATTTCGTCACTCCCGGCGCATGGTAGGGAGAGGGAAGGAAAAAAGTGGTGGTGAGTGGGGAGGGGGTAGAGAGGGGTGAGGTGTCAGCTTCTCTCTGATCTAGCGGAGAGTGAACATGCTTTCAGCCAAGGGAATGGAGAGGAGAGGGAGTGAAGCAAGCTACATACTTCGAAAGTGACGTAATCTTTTACCCGTAACGTTTTTTCCAAAGCCGGGCTCCTGCAACTTCCAAACGACTGGGGGAAGAGTGATGGGGGTGAGGGATTTGAATTGGGAAGGAAAAAGGTGGGGTGGGGGGTGACGACAGTTGTAAACGTTATTGCCGCTTGTGAGACAAAGGAGAGAGAAAGAAAGGGGGAAGAAATGGGGAGTAGACCGGTGTGTGTGTGTGTGTGTGTGTGGTGTGTGTGTTTGAACAATTTGTACAGGAGGGTGTTCAGGACCAATCAGGGTGGAGTTGTCAAGTGACTTGTCACAACACTTGAGTACGCATTATATTCTCCAACACACATGCTATGTGAGGACTTTTTGTAATTCAATTCTTCCAACATCGTAAAATACTTGACAGGTTATGCCACATTTCAACATTTACCTGAACAACAATTTAACATTTCACAGTTAATAACAATATTCGTTCAGGGGAATTTTATTTTGTTTGATGAAGTAAAAGTTCAAGTAATAGAAGAGGGAGGTTTAAATCAAACATGAGGTGTTAGAGTTTCTTCTTCCGGAACAAATTATAAATAGATTAAAAAACGAGTCAGGTGAAGTGATAACTGACCAAAAGGAAATCTTACGGGAACAGGTTTTCTTTTACGAATCATATATAATTCAAAAAATGTAAATCAAGATACTAATGACTTTATTCGCAATGAAAATGTACCACGATTGAAAGAAGATGAAGCTGCTCTGGTGAAGATATGATAACCTTAAAGGAAACGTCAAATGCTCTGAAAAACATGAAAAATGGTTCAGCTCCAGGCAGCAAACGGACTGACAACTGAATTTTTTTAATTCTTCTGGAGAAAATTGGGTCTGCTTATTACAATTCCTTCCTTGAATCTTACAGGAAAGGGGAATTATCATTCACGCAGAGACAAGGTATCATTACTTTACTTCATAAGGGCAAAGACCTAGAGAAAGAAAATTTAACTAATTGGAAAACCTATAACGTTAACAAATACAGATGATAAAATTCTGGCTAAAGTACTGGCAAATAAATTAGGTAAAGTTGTACAAAACTCTTGTTAACGAAGACCAAGTAGGATACATTAAGGAAGAAATATTGCAACATTTTATAAGATCCATTGATGATGTCATGAACAAACTGAATAAAACTGGTAAAGCAGGTTATTTGTTGGCTTTAGATTACTCCAGCTTTTTGATTCGTTTTCTAGAGAATATATGTTACATGCATTTGAAATTTTTGGGGTTTGGACCTAATTTCAAAAAGGGGTATCTGTTCTGACCTGTAACTCCCCAAAGTTATATAAATCATGGGGGATGGCTCTCGAACCCTTTGATGTCAGTTGTGGAATAAGAAAAGGGATGCCCCTTTTCTCCCCTTGTTTTCATTCTCGCGGTGGAAATATTGGCCATCAAGGTGAAAGCAGTTCAATAAAAGGGAATCAAAATGCCATCTACTGACAGACAAAGAAATGTGTATTTGAAAAAAACAGTATGCAGATGACACGACATTGTTCCTAAAGAACAAGCAAGACATGAACACTTCTTGTAACATCTTAGTTCGTTTGGAATGATTTCTGGCTAAAACTGAACTTAAAAAAGACGAAAGCCTGAAATTAGGTAAGCAATGATGAACAAAATCTTCCATTCTCAATAGTCGATAAAATTAAAATTCGGGGTATATATTTCCAAACAGACAAAATGGCTAGGCAATTGAAGAAAACTGGCAAGATAAAATCAACAAAATACAAGAACAAATACGAAACTGGAGCAAGAGGGATATAAGCATTCACGGTAAAATTGTTGTCATAAAAACTTTCATACTTTTGCGGGTAGTATTTATTATGCAGTCTAAGGCCATACCGGGAAGTGGTTTTAAAACAAGTTAAATACATTGATATACAAATTTCTTTTGGCAAAGGAAATACAGTAATCGAAGAGCGTTTGAAAAGGTAAAAAGAAAAACCAAGGGAAACTAGTTACAGTAAAGGTGGACTAAATTGGTCAATGTAAAAAAAAAACAAATAGAGGAAATAAATCGCACCAATCTTCAAAAGCCAAAGTTATTTCACAACAATCTTATAAAATACAAAGAAAATGTTTGTATTTACAAAAATGGGTTGAAAAAAAGTATTGAACATATGAGAGACATAATTCACAGAAATGAGCATCGACTACTAAATATTAATGAAATTGCATGAATTCTGGATCAATCTAAAGCAAGCACAACCCTAAATATAATGCCCCTACAACGCGATCCCTAAATCATGGATTAACTGGGTAGAAAGTGATTCACTGCCTGAGAAGAATCATTGCCACTTTTGTGAGGCAAGCATTTTTAATTCAAAACTAAAAGAAATAAGAAAAATCTGAGCACTAAATATTAAGACTCAATGGGCAGAGCCACATGTATGTGATTTCTGGCGAAGGAAATTTAATTTTTTCTTTAACGAAACTGTATGGGAGATTTCCTAGAAAAGCAACTAAAGAAATTCGTCTATGGGAGTTGCAATGGAAAATTAACATAATATATATCCAACCCCCTATTATTTTGGCAAAAGATGAAATTTACGGATACAAAAAAAATGTAATTATTGTGTAGAAAGAAATAGATTTTGTAGAACATTTCTTTTAAACATTGCTCCTCAGTGTATGCATTTTGGAAATGTATTGAAACTTTGATACGTAGCAGCACATTGGGGGTGGTGTTTTAACTTAATGAAACTGATGTTTTTATTTGGGTTTCAACGCGACGTGGTAAACCAACAGAAAATAGACGTGATAAATCATTTATTCTTACTGGTAAGATGTGCATTAGTAAATTTCGAAAAAAACAAAGTCCCTGCCATCGCTTCAAATTTTTTTATCAACAAATGCGTATGAAAAAAATTGAGTGTGTTTACTCATAACAATAAACGTTCATATGGATGACACGAACTCAGGAATCGTGAATATCCTGTATGATGGAAATAATACAGAAAAAAAATTATCTAAGGTATATATAGGCACATAAATGTGCAAGTTACATGTGCGTCGATGTTGGTGCTTTGATCGTGCATAATAATGTAATATAAGAAAGTTTAAGAATTCCACAGCTCTCTCTCCCTCCCCCACCTTGCTCCCTCCCCCACTCCTCTCTTTGTCTCTCTCTCTCACGCCCTCCCCAATCTCTCTCTCTCTCTCTCCTCTCTCTCTTCTCTTTCCCCCTCTCTCTCTCTCTCTCCTCTCTCTCTTCTCTCTCTCTCTCTCTCTCTCGATGACGCCGACTCTGTCTGTCTCTCCTCTCTCCCCCTCTCTCTCTCTCTCTCTCTCTCCTTCTCTCTCTCTCTGTTTCTCCCCTCTCCCCCTCTCTCTCTTCCTCTTTTCTCCCTCCCCTTTTCTCTCTCTCTCTTCATTGGGAAAACCTGAAAGAAAGGAAAATTAATTAAGATAAGCCTTTTGTTAATTTATGTTGTTCTGTTTGCATAAGCAGCACATTATCAGCGTGAGAGTGCCACAGTACACCACACATTAAACACTAACAAACCCAGACATTTTGTATCAAACACTAAAACACTAAAAAAAAAATCAGCAAGATTATGTCCATTTGTAAGAGAACATACAGACTATGCATGTGTGTAAGGGATTGGTTGGGGAAAAAAAAGTATAAAATAAAGTAAAAAAAAAAAAACAGACAGAGCTAATTACAGAAATTCCTTGGGATGAATTTCAAATTGAGAGTACTAAGAAAATGAACTTTATCTTTATTGGATTCTTAACAAGTCATCAGGCCCTCTACGAACACTCCAGCAGCACGTACTCCTCAATAGCCAGCAGGGCCAGTTCTTCCCGACTACAGTCGGAGTCAGGCAAGGGTGCCTACTATCTCCAGTCCTTTTCAACATCTTTCTTGAGAGAATCATGCAAGAGACCCTTGAAGAACACCACACTCCATCAGCATTGGCGGCAGGCGGTCTGCAACCTTTGTTTCGCAGACGATATCGACCTCATGGGGGCAACAACACCGAGCTCCAGGATCTCACAAACAGACTTGTCACAAGAGAAAAGTGCCTACGGCATGGAGGTCAGCACAGAGAAGTGAAAGGTCAACAGCACGACTAACAGCAGTGCCAACATAACCATGAATGGTGAGCCCCTGGAAGAAGTGACCAGTTTCAGTACTTGGGAGCAACACTGTCAAAAGATGGCACCTGCACAGCAGAAATCCGAATCAGGATCAACTCCGCATCAGCAGCGATGGCCAGACTGAACAGAGTGTGGAAGAGCAACATCAATTTCCACACAAAATTCCGGCTCTACAAGTCACTAGTGGTCTCGATCCTCTTATATGGTTGCGAGACATGGACACTGATGGCCGAAACAGAAAGAAGAATCCAGGCGTTTGAGACCAGGTCCCTGAGGAAACTACTCCGCATCTCCTACAAAGAACACAAGACCAATGTGCGGAACCTGGTCACTAACCTAGTTGGGCCCCACGAACACTTCTGGCAACCGTCAAACGACGGAAGATGGCATGGTTTGGCCATGTCATTAGTCACAAACACCCTCTCCAAAACCATCCTTCAAGGTACCGTTGAAGGAGGGCGCAGACGAGGACGGCAGAGAAAGAGCTGGTCTGACAACATAAAGGACTGGACCAAATGACCATGCCAGATCTCAAGACAGCCACCAACAGAAGAGCCTGGAGAGAAACGGCGGCTGCCTCATCAGGACCCCCCAACGACCCAGCGGTCAAGGGAATGACTGACTGACAAAGGGGAAAAATTAGTTTATATGCAACATACATATTGTTAAATCAAATTGTATGTACCTGCTAAAATTCAGTGACACATATTTCTTTACAAAATGTAAAGAACTATAAGATGATATAGACGGAGGTCTGTCGAAAGCTCCAAGTAAGTGCTATTCATAGCTGAAAGACCTGTTTAAATACGGTAGTCGTTAAGATTATACATATAAGACCCATTTCATTTTTCAATATGACATTCCGATGTTTACCATTTGCTGTATGGCAACCATCGCGGAGAAAAGAGAGAAGAGAGGGGAAGAGAGGAGAGAGAGAGAGAGAGAGAGAGAGAGAGAGAGAAGAGAGAACGAAATTTTAAAGAGAGAGACAAACAGAGACAGAGAGACAAGCAGACGACAGACACACAGACAGAAAACAGGCGGAGAGAGAGAGAGAGAGAGAGAGAGAGGAGAGAGATGAGAGAGAGAGAGAGAGAGAGAATCCTCTTAGGTGTAAAAAAAATTAATGATAATCTAATGTCCAGGAAAACTCCATTGGCAATGTAAACTAATCATGATCAGAACAGCAGACAACAAACGCAGATCGACTCTCTGTGGACATATGATCTAGTTGACGAACAGAATTCATTTTGGGGTTCATGAACACAAACTCAATATCTGGACGATTACTCTCATAATCAGTATTGTTTTATGATGCGGGCTCAGGATAATGTTATTTTCAAGCTTCCATTTGGCCATTTCCAGTTGGCATAATGTATTATATAAAACGGCAGGAGCGGCAGCAACAGCAGTACACCCCACACGCACGCGCGTGCACACACACACACACACACACACACACACACACACACACACACACACACACACACACACACACACACACACACACACACGCGTTAAAGATCCAAGTGAGTGGGGTAATAAAAGGACTATTAAATCAGAGTAGTTGCTGTTCTTCATGTTCTGTCGATTGTTGTAAGGCACTGTGCGGCTTTAATCGCCCATTTCTTTCTTGCTTTCTTCCCTGCTGTCACTTATAATTCGGTTAATGTTTGTTTGTTCGTTGGTTGGTTGGTTTGTTGATTGGCTGGTTGGTTAGTTGGTTGGTCGGTGGTTGTTTTGCTAGTTGGTTTGTTAGCTAGCTGGTTGGTTGGTTTTGTTGTTGTTTATTTGTTGGTGGTGGTGGTGGTGTTATTGTTTTACTTTTTTTCTTGCTTAATTATGTTCCTTGACACTTTGAGCTTAGATTTTTGTTCTGATAGTGGCCATACTAGAGATATTTGATAGTAGATAGATAGATAGGCAGATAGATAGATAGATAAATTGGTAGAAAGATATATATATAGATAGACAGGTAGATAGGTGGGACGATCGATGGATGGAGAGACAGACAGAGTCAGAGAGTTGTCCAGTTGCTCCTGATACCCTATACACAACCACACCCTTGTAAATTGTCTGGTAGCCAGAGTACCGGCGCTGTATAGGGAACTGTCTAATATCAGATTGTTAGGAGACAATCCACTGCCCTGTTGTTGAGTCACTTTGGCGGTTTTCAGTGGAGACTGTTCTGATCCTTTATATGCAGAACATCATCTACTAATGCGTCTTCCTGACCACAATTATTATTCAATCGCTAAGCCATGAGAATGAGCATCTGACTCAGAATAATGTCATATGTCCATCCGGTGACAGCAAACACAATATTTTGACCATGGTCATGGATGGACACAGAAACCTGATTGGGAGGCTCTATGGGCAGATGCAATACGTATAAAGTAAGTGTGTGTGTGTGTGTGTGTGTGTGTGTGTGTGTGTGTGTGTGTGGGGTGTGTGTGTGTTGTGCGTGTGTGCGTGCGGTGCGTGCGTGCGTGCGTGCGTGCGTGCGTGTGTGCGTGTGTGTGTGTGTGTGTGTTTGTGTGTGTGTGTGTGTGTGTGTGTGATTATTAATGATTAATGCAGATGGTGAAAATAATGCTATGGAGCTAAAACTGTTCTCAAACAACATGTTGATATATTCTAGTTCTTTTATCTTTAATAGCCATTAAACGTCTGTACGCTAGTCTTAAAGCAATTTTTCTGTTGGTTTTCATCGGTCTTTTGACGCATTCCTCTAGTTACATCCAGCACTTTTGACCTTCATGGTTTGTGTTTTCATCTGAGTCCGTTATTTCATTTGTATTTCTGTCCGTCAGCATGATTAATCAAAAACTATTGAAAGCGTTTAAACTTTTTAGAACACTGGAATGTTCCCCTCAGAGGAATTCAATATAGTTTAATGAGGATCCATCAGTTAATGAGGATCCTTCAGAATTCACTACAGGTTCATCAGGATCTGTCAGTTAATGAGGTTCCATCAGTTAATGAAAGTCTATCAGTTAAAAGAGGATCCATCAGAATTCCCGTACAGTTAAATGAGGATCCATCATTCTGAGCCAGATCAAGCGGTGGGTCATATTTTTTCAAGATTATACGTATAAGGTAAAAACAACCGGCCCTACTTGAAAGTGAACATGGAAGAAAGATGGACTGCAACTCAAAGACAAACTCATGGTGCAGATCTGTGTTGCCAATCTGGATCAAACGACGCATCCAAGCATGATCCCATTTCCTTCAGATTATTACAAACTTCCCTCTGAACGTGAATAAGGTTACGTTACTGGTACCCCTCTAACTGTCTTCGAAGCACTACATTTTCATGAATATTAAGACTTCTAGTAATTTAGGTTGATATTTTGCATGTCACATGCCTACCAAGGAGTCCAGGGATGTTAATTCCTTCTGTGTCCCAATATTCTTTCCCTGGGGGGAAAATCTTTTTTGTTTTATTCATAACGATTTAAAAAACAAATGAAGTTTTGTGCGACCTGTGGAGGTTGTTTTTACTCGAAAAACCGTTCTATTGGTAGGGGTTTTTTTGTTTCTTCTGCCAGGGCATCTTTGCAAAAAACTTTGGGCGATTTTTTTATTTAACTTAAAAAATATTTTGTCTCTTTTTACGAAACTCAATTTTCCCAAAGCCCCTCTTTTTAATTTTTAAAATTTTTTTTTGTTGCTTTATCCACTAAATTTCCCCAATAGCCCCGAAATATAAGAATTTAAAAATGTAAAAGGGTATCATAAACACGTTTTTTTTGGTTTCTATAGGGGTTTACCCAAAAAAACGAAAGGTCCCGGTGTTACCTATAGACAAATAAAAAAATCTAGACGCCAAAGTCATACTGTCCACAACTGCAGAGTTTTTTTCAATTCCCAAGGATGTGAATTGGGAAATCTTCTAATTTAAACAACTTCAAAAAAAACAAAAAATCCCCCTAAATCCTCATTTCCTTCCTCACTCTTAAACTTTTTCCCTGGTCTATTTTACGCTTTTAAATGAAAAGAAGAATGGACTCCTTTTTAAATTCGTCTTTTGCCGCCTCTCTCTCTTCTCTCTCCCCCTCCTCCCCCTCTCTCCTCCCCTCTCTCTCTCTCCTTTTCTCCCTCTCTCTCTTTTCTCTCCTCTCTCCCCCTCTCTCTCTCTTCTCTCCCCCCTATTCAAAAAAAATTCCCAAAACTCCAAATTTGATGCAATTCTTCTCCTCTAAATCACCATTGTTCTTTTACGGTTTTCACAAAAATTTCTAACTGGAAGTCAAATGCAGCAGCAGACAATATTTCATTTGCTTGATGTGCGATCCCCTGTCCTCGAAAAACTGGTCACAGAAAAATTTTTATTCTCACATAAGTTTTTTTCGCACCCATTTTTTCTGACAGTTTTTGCAGCTTGTTTGTTTGGGACAC
>CM031596.1:81125261-81132761 GCA_018398815.1 Conus ventricosus | reverse complement strand
GCTTCGAAGACAGTTAGAGGGGTACCATTTAACGTAACCTTATTCACGTTCAGAGGGAAGTTTGTAATAATCTGAAGGAAATGGGATCATGCTCTGGATGCGTCGTTTGATCCAGATTGGCAACACAGATCTGCACCATGAGTTTGTCTTTGAGTTGCAGTCCATCTTTCTTCCATTTCACTTCAAGTAGGGCCGGTTGTTTTTACCTATACGTAATAATCTGAAAAAATATGACCCACCGCTTGATCTGGCTCAGAATGATGGATCCTCATTTAACTGTACTGAATTCTGATGGGATCCTCATTAACTGATAGACTTTCATTAACTGATGGAACCTCATTAACTGACAGTCCTGATGAACCTGTAGTGAATTCTGAAGGATCCTCATTAACTGATGGATCCTCATTAAACTATATTGAATTCCCCTGAGGGGAACATTCCAGTGTTCTAAAAAGTTAAAACGCTTTCAATAGTTTTTGATTAATCATGCTGACGGACAGAAATACAAATGAAATAACGGACTCAGATGAAAACACCAAACCATGAAGGTCAAAAGTGCTGGATGTAACTAGAGGAATGCGTCAAAGACCGGATGAAAACCAACAGAAAAAATTGCTTTAAGACTAGCGTACAGACGTTTAATGGCTATTAAAGATAAAAGAACTAGAATATATCAACATGTTTGTTTGAGAACAGTTTTTTAGCTCCATAGCAAATTTTTTTCACCATCTGCATTAATCATTAATAATCACACACACACACACACACACACACACAACACACACACACACACACACACACGCACACACGCACGCACGCACGCACGCACGCACGCACGCACGCACACACGCACACACACACACACACACACACACACCACACACACACACACCCACACACACACACACACACTTACTTTATACGTCATTGCATCTGCCCATAGAGCCTCCCAATCAGGTTTCTGTGTCCATCCATGACCATGGTCAAAATATTGTGTTTGCTGTCACCGGATGGACATACTGACATTATTCTGAGTCAGATGCTCATTCATCATGGCTTAGCGATTGAATAATAATTGTGGTCAGGAAGACGCATTAGTAGATGATGTTCTGCATATAAAGGATCAGAACAGTCTCCACTGAAAACCGCCAAAGTGACTCAACAACAGGGCAGTGGATTGTCTCCTAACAATCTGATATTGACAGTTCCCTATACAGCGCCGGTATTTCTGGCTACCAGACAATTTACAAGGGTGTGGTTGTGTATAGGGTATCAGGAGCAACTGGACAACTCTCTGACTCTGTCTGTCTCTCCATCCATCGATCGTCCCACCTATCTACCTGTCTATCTATATATATATCTTTCTACCAATTTATCTATCTATCTATCTGCCTATCTATCTATCTACCTATCAAATATCTCTAGTATGGCCACTATTCAGAACAAAATCTAAGCTCAAAGTGTCAAGGAACATAATTAAGCAAGAAAAAAAGTAAAACAATAACACCACCACCACCACCAACAAATAAACAACAACAACAACCAACCAACCAGCTAGCTAACAAACCAACTAGCAAAACAACCAACCGACCAACCAACTAACCAACCAGCCAATCAACAAACCAACCAACCAACGAACAAACAAACAATATAACCGAATATAAGTGACAGCAGGAAGAAAGCAAGAAAGAAATGGGCGATTAAAGCCGCACAGTGCCTTACAACAATCGACAGAACATGAAGAACAGCAACTACTCTGATTTAATAGTCCTTTTTATTACCCCACTCACTTGGATCTTTAACGCGTTGTGTGTGTGTGTGTGTGTGTGTGTGTGTGTGTGTGTGTGTGTGTTGTGTGTGTGTGGTGTGTGTGTGTGTGTGTGTGCACGCGCGTGCGTGTGTGTGTACTGCTGTTGCTGCCGCTCCTGCCGTTTTATATAATACATTATGCCAACTGGAAATGGCCAAATGGAAGCTTGAAAATAACATTATCCTGAGCCCGCATCATAAAACAATACTGATTATGAGAGTAATCGTCCAGATATTGAGTTTGTGTTCATGAACCCCAAAATGAATTCTGTTCGTCAACTAGATCATATGTCCACAGAGAGTCGACTGCGTTTGTTGTCTGCTGTTCTGATCATGATTAGTTTACATTGCCAATGGAGTTTTCCTGGACATTAGATTATCATTAATTTTTTTTACACCTAAGAGGATTCTCTCTCTCTCTCTCTCTCTCTCTCTCTCTCTCTCTCTCTCTCTCTCTCTCTCTCTCGCCTGTTTTCTGTCTGTGTGTCTGTCTGTCTGCTTGTCTCTCTGTCTCTGTTTGTCTCTCTCTTTAAAATTTCGTTCCTCTCTCTCCTCTCTCTCTCTCTCTCCTCTCTCTCTCTCTCTCTCTCCTCTCTCTCTCTCTCTCTCCTCTTTCTCCGCGATGGTTGCCATACAGCAAATGGTAAACATCGGAATGTCATATTGAAAAATGAAATGGGTCTTATATGTATAATCTTAACGACTACCGTATTTAAACAGGTCTTTCAGCTATGAATAGCACTTACTTGGAGCTTTCGACAGACCTCCGTCTAATCATCTTATAGTTCTTTACATTTTGTAAAGAAATATGTGTCACTGAATTTTAGCAGGTACATACAATTTGATTTAACAATATGTATGTTGCAATAAACTAATTTTTCCCCTTTGTCAGTCAGTCATTCCCTTGACCGCTGGGGTCGTTGGGGGGTCCTGATGAGGCAGCCGCCGTTTCTCTCCAGGCTCTTCTGTTGGTGGCTGTCTTGAGATCTGGCATGGTCATTTTGGTCCAGTCCTTTATGTTGTCAGACCAGCTCTTTCTCTGCCGTCCTCGTCTGCGCCCTCCTTCAACGGTACCTTGAAGGATGGTTTTGGAGAGGGTGTTGTGACTAATGACATGGCCAAACCATGCCATCTTCCGTCGTTTGACGGTTGCCAGAAGTGGTTCGTGGGGCCCAACTAGGTTAGTGACCAGGTTCCGCACATTGGTCTTGTGTTCTTTGTAGGAGATGCGGAGTAGTTTCCTCAGGGACCTGGTCTCAAACGCCTGGATTCTTCTTTCTGTTTCGGCCATCAGTGTCCATGTCTCGCAACCATATAAGAGGATCGAGACCACTAGTGACTTGTAGAGCCGGAATTTTGTGTGGAAATTGATGTTGCTCTTCCACACTCTGTTCAGTCTGGCCATCGCTGCTGATGCGGAGTTGATCCTGATTCGGATTTCTGCTGTGCAGGTGCCATCTTTTGACAGTGTTGCTCCCAAGTACCTGAAACTGGTCACTTCTTCCAGGGCTCACCATTCATGGTTATGTTGGCACTGCTGTTAGTCGTGCTGTTGACCTTTCACTTCTCTGTGCTGACCTCCATGCCGTAGGCACTTTCTCTTGTGACAAGTCTGTTTTGTGAGATCCTGGAGCTCGGTGTTGTTGCCCCCCATGAGGTCGATATCGTCTGCGAAACAAAGGTTGCAGACCGGCCTGCCGCCAATGCTGATGGAGGTGTGGTGTTCTTCAAGGGTCTCTTGCATGATTCTCTCAAGAAAGATGTTGAAAAGGACTGGAGATAGTAGGCACCCTTGCCTGACTCCGACTGTAGTCGGGAAGAACTGGCCCTGCTGGCTATTGAGGAGTACTGTGCTGCTGGAGTGTTCGTAGAGGGCCTGGATGACTTGTTAAGAATCCAATAAAGATAAAGTTCATTTTCTTAGTACTCTCAATTTGAAATTCATCCCAAGGAATTTCTGTAATTAGCTCTGTCTGTTTTTTTTTTTTTTACTTTATTTTTATACTTTTTTTCCCCCCAACCAATCCCTTACACACCATGCATAGTCTGTATGTTCTCTTACAAATGGACATAATCTTGCTGATTTTTTTTTTTAGTGTTTTAGTGTTTGATACAAAATGTCTGGGTTTGTTAGTGTTCTAATGTGTGGTGTACTGTGGCACTCTCACGCTGATAATGTGCTGCTTAATGCAAACAGAACAACATAAATTAACAAAAGGCTTAATACTTAATTAATTTTCCTTTCTTTCAGGTTTTCCCAAAGAGAGAGAGAGAGAGAGAGAGAGAGAGAGAGAGAGAGAGAGAGAGAGAGAAACAGAGAGAGAGAGAGAGAGAGAGAGAGAGAGAGAGAGAGAGAGAGGAGAGACAGACAGAGTCGGCGTCATCGAGAGAGAGAGAGAGAGAGAGAGAGAGAGAGAAGGAGAGAGAGAGAGAGAGAGAGAGAGAGAGAGAGAGAGAGAGAGAGAGAGAGATTGGGGAGGGCGTGAGAGAGAGAGACAAAGAGAGGAGTGGGGAGGGAGCAAGGCTGGGGGAGGGAGAGAGAGCTGTGGAATTCTTAAACTTTTCTTATATTACATTATTATGCACGATCAAAGCACCAACATTCGACGCACATGTAACTTGCACAGTTATGTGCCTATATATACCTTAGATAATTTTTTTTCTGTATTATTTCCATCATACAGGATATTCACGATTTCCTGAGTTCGTGTCATCCATATGAACGTTTATTGTTACTGAGTAAACACACTCAATTGTTTTCTCATACGCATTTGTTGATAAAAAATAATTTGAAGCGATGGCAGGGACTTTGTTTTTTTCGTAATACTAATGCACATCTTACCAGTAAGAATAACATGATTTATCACGTCTATTTTCTGTTGGTTTACCACGTCGCGTTGAAATCCAAATAAAACATCAGTTTCACTTAAGTTAACACCAACTCCAATCGTGCTACGTATCAAAGTTTCAATACATTTCCAAAATGCATACACTGAGGAGCAATGATAAAAGAAATGTTCTACAAAATCTATTTCGTCTACACAATAATTACATTTGTTTGTATCCGTAAATTTCATCTTTTGCAAAATAATATTGGTTGGATATATATTATGATTAATTTTCCATTGCAACTCCCATAGACGAATTTCTTTAGTTGCTTTTCTAGGTATCTCCCATACAGTTTCGTTAAAGAAAAAATTAAATTTCCTTCGCCAGAAATCACATACATGTGGCTCTGACATTGAGTCTTCATATTTAGTGCTCAGAATTTTTCTTATTTCTTTTAGTTTTGAATTAAAAATGCTTGCCTCACAAAAGATGGCAACTGATTCTTCCTCAGGCAGTGAATCACTTTCTATCCAGTTAATCCATGATTTAGGGATCGCGTTGTAGAGGGCATTATATTCTAGGGTTGTGCTTGCTTTAGATTGATCCAGAATTCATGCAATTTCATTAATATTTAGTAGTCGATGCTCATTTCTGTGAATTATGTCTCTCATATGTTCAATACCATTTTCAACCCATTTTTGTAAATACAACACATTTTCTTTGTATTTTATAAGATTGTTGTGAAATAACATTTGGCTTTGAAGATTGGTGCGATTTATTTCCTCTATTTGATATTTTTTTTACATTGACCATATTTAGTCCACCTTTACTGTAACTAGTTTCCATTGTTGTTCTTTTTACCTTTTCAAACGCTCTTTCGATTACTGTATTTCCTTTGCCAAAAGAATTTGTATATCAATGTATTTAACTTGTTTAACACCACTTCCGGTATGCCTATAGACTGCATAATAAATACTACCTGCAAAAGTATGAAAGTTTTTATGACAACAATTTTACCGTGAATGCTTATATCCCTCTTGCTCCAGTTTCGTATTAGTTCTTGTATTTTGTTGATTTTATCTTGCCAGTTTTCTTCAATATGCCTAGCCATTTTGTCTGTTTGGAAATATATACCCAGAATTTTAATTTTATCGACTATTGAGAATGGAAGATTTTGTTCATCAATCTGCTTACCTAATTTCAGTGCTTTCGTCTTTTTTAAGTTCAGTTTTAGCCCAGAAATCATTCCAAACGAACTAAGAATGTTACAAGAAGTGTTCATGTCTTGCTTGTTCTTGAGGAACAATGTCGTGTCATCTGCATACTGTTTTATTTTCAAATACACATTTCTTTGTCTGTCAGTAGATGGCATTTTGATTCCTTCTATTGAACTGCTTCTCACCTTGATGGCCAATATTTCCACCGCGAGAATGAAAGCAAGGGGAGAAAAGGGACATCCTTGTCTTATTCCACAACTGACATCAAAGGGTTCAGAGAGCCATCCGCCATGATTATATAACTTTGAGAGTTACAGGTCAGAACAGATACCCATTTTTGAAAATTAGGTCCAAACCCAAATATTTCAAATGCATGTAACATATATTCTCTAGAAATCGAATCAAACGCCTTGGAGTAATCTAAAGCCAACAAATAACCTGCTTTACCAGTTTTATTCAGATAGTTCATGACATCATCAATGGATCTTATAACTGTTGCAATATTTCTTCCTTAATGTATCCTACTTGGTCTTCGTTAACAAGAGTGTGTACAACTTTACCTAATTTATTTGCCAGTACTTTAGCCAGAATTTTATCATCTGTATTTGTTAACGTTATAGGTCTCCAATTAGTTAAATTTTCTCTCTCTAGGTCTTTGCCCTTATGAAGTAAAGTAATGATACCTTGTCTCTGCGTGAATGATAATTCCCCTTTCCTGTAAGATTCAAGGAAGGAATTAGTAATAAGCAGACCTAATTTTCTCCAGAAGAATTAAAAAAATTCAGTTGTCAGTCCGTCGCTGCCTGGAGCTGAACCATTTTTCATGTTTTTCAGAGCATTTGACGTTTCCTTTAAGGTTATCATATCTTCACACAGAGCAGCTTCATCTTCTTTCAATCGTGGTACATTTTCATTGCGAATAAAGTCATTAGTATCTTGATTTACATTTTTTGAATTATATATCGATTCGTAAAAGAAAACCTGTTCCCGTAAGATTTCCTTTTGGTCAGTTATCACTTCACCTGACTCGTTTTTTAATCTATTTATAATTTGTTCCAGGTATAGAAGAATTCTCTAACACCTCATGTTTGATTAACACACTCTCTCATTCTATTACGTTAGAACCTTTGACTTCGATCAAACAAAATAAAATTCCCCCTGAACAGAATATCATGTTATTAACTGTGAAATGTTAAATTGTTGTTCAGGTAAATGTTGAAATGTGGCATAACCTGTCAAGTATTTTACGATGTTGGAAGAATTGAATTACAAAAAGTCCTCACATAGCATGTGTGTTGGAGAATATAAATGCGTACTCAAGTGTTGTGACAAGTCACTTGACAACTCCACCCTGATTGGTCCTGAACACCCTCCTGTACAAATTGTTCAAACACACACACACACACACACACACACACACACACCGGTCTACTCCCCATTTCTTCCCCCTTTCTTTCTCTCTCCCTTTGTCTCACAAGCGGCAATAACGTTTACACTGTCGTCACCCCCCACCCCCACCTTTTTCCTTCCCAATTCAAATCCTCCACCCCCATCACTCTTCCCCCAGTCGTTTGGAAGTTGCAGGCAGCCCGGCTTTGGAAAAAACGTTACGGGTAAAAGATTACGTCACTTTCGAAGTATGTAG
>CM031596.1:81097761-81120261 GCA_018398815.1 Conus ventricosus | reverse complement strand
AAGAATGATAAAAGCCTCTGCTGACAAAACTAAATTTAAAAACGCCTGTCCTTTATCACTGCAAAAAACGGGATCCCAATTTAAAAGGGACCGACCCCCCAAAGTCTCAACCGTTGACGCCCCGTGCGGTCCAGCGAAGAGAGACCGCGTTTTTCCCCGCCCGGATGAAAACCCCAAAACAACAGGATACGTCCTTTCCCTTTCCCAAAAGGAGTTTCAGTTACACACAAAAAACCACAAAGGGGTTCCGAAATGAAGGTGATAAAAACTCCAGCCCCAGGCACACATTTGGGTGGCGGCCCCCAAACCTGTACACAACAGGAAGGGGGGTGACAACCACCGACCCCCAAGCTGAAAGGGGTAAGAGGGGGGTCCCCGGGCGCAACACAAAATGCGGGGGTTCGGGCCCTGAAGGTCCCCCTTCCCCAAAAGATGGTGAAAAACGGCAGCGGGGGTTTGGGGCCCCGACCGCCCCCGGGGGCGGGGAGTCCTTGGGGGTTTTCCCGGGAGGGGGCGAGGAGGGGAAGGGCTGAAGATTTGGGAAGGAAAGGGGAGGGATGTTTGTGGGCGAAGCGAAGATGGAGGTAGAGGGTCAAGGCCTTGGTCGCAGCAGCAGCTGCGGTCCCGGGGGGCGGCCAAAAAGCAAAAACCCGGGAAGGGGCGGCGAAAACCGTACAGAGGCAAGGTCAGGGGCAGAAAGCAGCGGCACACAGGTAGGCCCAAGCCATTTGGGGGGGGGGAAGGGGGGAAAACCCCAAAAAAGGGGAAGAAGTAAAGACGAAGTAGAAAAACAAAAAAGATGTGGGAAATAAAGTCCTGGAAAACACAAAAAAAAGATGGTTTCCCATAAAAAAGGGTTGCTTGAAAAAAACCCGAAACCCAGACATCCATTACAGAGATTAACAAGGACAGGCACTGGCAGAGCGTTTGGGCTAATTTTTGGGACCTCAATAGAAAAATTAAAATTTTTCCCTTCCCCCTTTCCCGGGACACTTTGTCTAAAAAACCATTTTTCCCAAAATAAACTTTTCAAAACCTTTTTAATGTCAAAAAACCCCCCCGGGGTTTTGGCTCTCTTGATTAAAAAAAACAATCATCCCCCTTGGGACAACTCTTTCCCACTAAAAAGGCCGGAAACATTAACAGCGCCACCAAACTTAGGGGCGCTCAAAATTTATTTACGGGAATGAAAACAAAAAAGGTAAAAAAAAAAAACCCCAAGTCCTGAACACACGCATTTAAAAAGTAAACGACCCTTAACACACAAAACAGGGGGCAAGACATGCCCCCGGAAAATGGGGTACAGGCACGCGACACAAAACAAAACCCCAAAAGCAACACTACATTTTTGGGAAAAGGGAAAAGGGAAAACCCCGCTCTACGGGCTGTAAAATGAAAACAAAATGGCCTAGAAGTAAATTTTTTAATTAAAAGTTGGAAATACAGGGGGGGAAAAGGGTAATTATAAACGAAAATAATACTCAAACACAACAAAAAAAATTTTTGAAAAAATTTAAAAGAAAATAGCTGAGAGGAAAACCCAATTCTTTAAATAAATTTGGAAATAAATAAATAATAAAAAAAAAATAGATATAAACTAACAAACGAATGTACTCACCAACTAGACTTGTAAAAGGGGACTCCTGGGGAAACCGGGAATAAAAGGGCCCGCAGGGCTCGAAACCCCGGTCGGGGCCTAAAATTTTGGGAAAAAAAAACGGGCCCTTCTCCCTAAGGAATCAGGGTTCACGATTTGCGATAGGCCCCAAGGAAAAAACCCAAAAAGCTGGACAAGACGACACACCCCTATGAGTACAAAATTTTTGGTTCCCCCCCAAAGGAAAAAAACCTGATGCCAAGGGGCCCGGGAAAAAAGGATCTCCAAAAGAAAATAATGCAACGCATTTTTCCCCCTCAAAGGCAAACAGGGTGGCTCCCCGAGGGAAAGGATCCCAAAAAAAATTTACAGTTAAAAAGAACAACTCTGCATGCAAAAAGGCTTGCACGAAAAAGGGTTATTTTTTCCTCCCCTCTCCCCAACCCCAATCCCCACGGCTCAGGTCGGTTTCCCCAAAAAAAAACCTAAAATGGGGAAAGGTAAAGGGGGCCTCTCACCTACGAAAAACCCCCCACGTGAAACCCCGATTCCACAGGGAAAACACATGAAATGCGGGATGGAAGGGGGGTTTTGCAGAGTTTAAAAAAGCTAAAAAAAAACCATTTGGGGTTTTTTTTTAAGACACAAGACACTTTTCAAAAGGGTTTTACATTTTAACAAAACAAACCCCCCCCCTACACAAATTCTTCCCCTCTGGACAAAACGGCCTTGAACTTAAACATTTGGGAAGAAACATGCGGTCGTGACACACCCCCCCACCAAAAAGTTGGTACAAATGAGGTACCACTACCCAACCTGCCCCCCATGTTAAAAGGGTTTCCCTTTGGAAAAGTAAAAAAAAAAACAACCACCCAAACCCCGGGCCCAAAGATACACCAGTCAAAGAACCCTCCCCGGGAAACCCCGAAAAACCAAAAAACAGCCTATGCTCCATCCTACTAAAAAATCCCCTCTCCCTTGCCCCTTGCCAGGTAACTGGAGCTTTTTTATGCAGGAGGGAAGGGGGAAGGGAGCACCTAAACCCCCCGGTTTTCGAACCACCGTTCACCGAGCCTTCTTATCAAAGATCCTTTTATCCCTCTCCTGAGCTCGTTTGAGATGAGATGAAGCCAGTTCGCAGGTTTTCTCCCAAATCCTTTTTCCCAAGTCAAGTACATAACCCACTTCTGTCTTTTTTTTCCTCCTCCGGTTTTCTTGGTCCAATGCTTTTCAATACGACTTTGGGGCCCCCTTCCGTTCGCCCGTCCCAACAATTAAAAAGGGAAAGAAAAACGCATGGCCCTCCTGTGGACTTCACGGTAAGCAAAAGGACACCTGGGATGTATCTACCCCACCCCCTTTTTGGGGTTTCTTTTGCAAGTCGCTTAAAAACATTTTTTCAGTGTGGCTTTAAAAAAGGGTTTCGACCAACCGTTTGCTTGCGCATAAATAGGGAGCCCTTTGGTTAAACGTGTATGTTGATAAGGGGAAAACCTAAAAGCATAACCCCCAAGACATAAATTGTGCCCTTTTGGTCAGAAATTTACTTGGCTGGAATTCCCTTTCCGGGCCCCACATCCCCCAAAGTGCCTCGGCGACAGTTGGGCCTTGGACTTCAGAGAAACGGCTTGGGGGTTTTCTGGGTGGCAAAAATCCCCCTGACGGGGAATTTTACCGAGGGCCTCCATTTAAGGCCGGGGATGATGGGCCCCACTAATCCCCCTCCTACCTTAGAGAATGGCTTTTCGTCCCAGGGGGCCATTTTCCCCAAAGAGGAACTCTTGTTTTATACCCTTTGGGTTTGTTCTTTGGCAAAACGTCACAAAGGGGCAATACGTCGCACATTTTTCCCTCCATCCCCAGGCCAGTAAATTTTGCCTGATCCCCTCGAGTGTCTTTTTAAACCCCAAAAATGCCCAGCCAGGGGGGAATCGTGTCCAACTGTGGGACTTGTCGCGGAAGTGCAGGCACAACCAACTGTCGAGCTTCTGGTTTTTTCCCCCAAAAAAGGGTTCGCTTAAGAACGCCTTTCCTCCTGATAACAACTCCCCCATTTTCCCCCCGAATCGGTGGGGTTTCCCCAATTCTTTCGCACCTGATTGAGGGGAGGATCACTTGCTGTAGATCCTTCACCTTTCGGGGGGGTTCCACATTTCCCACGCACTCCATCTTGATGGGCTTCAATAGCTTTTTGATTTGGCTTTTGCTTCGGGTTGGGCACGAGTGGTTGCCACCCCTTGCCAGGCTTGAAAGGTAGGTCAGTGGAGAGGTCCCGAATTGTCCCACCCTCAAAACTTAAACCACTTACCTATCAGCAAGGGAAAAAGCGGGCTTTCCAGGGCCGTTTGGGCCCAAAACCGTCCCCAAAGTATGGCGTCGACATAGGGACATGCAGGGGGGCCCGCTTGGACTTGAATCCTGCCTCAATGCCCGACCCCTCACCCCATGGGTCCTCGTTCAGCATCAGCAGGGATCAGACTCTGGTCAAGAAAGGGTTGCTGATGCGCCAGAATCCCTAATGGGGAAACTACGACACCACCCCCAACCACCGGGTCGAATGTGGGGAAAATCTGGTTTTGCCCCACAGGGGGATGCCCGGTGCCACGCCTCCTGATCCCCTCACAAATTGAGCGGGTGCTCCCAGCTTTGGGGGGCACCTTTCTCAAGGCTCATAGATCCACACAAAACACCGCTTATTACTTTTTGGGGGGACCCGCCCTTTTACCGCTGGAATTTCCCAAAACGGAACAGGGAGGGTTTTTCTGGGGCGGTCCGTCAGAAGGGTTGGGGCCTTGTTGGGTCCCAGCGTCAGAATGAAAAAAACCCCCCTGGCGGGCCGCAAATCTTCGCAATGGTTAATGCCCCCTTGGAAGACGCAGGACGGGGGTTTTCCCCCTTTGATTCTTTAAAACTGCAACGCTACGTTGTCAAAGGCCCGCTCCGAAAGGGCTGGGAACCCTTAAAGGGGAATCCCGAGGCATCCACCCAAAAGGTTTAAAAGTCCCTTTCCCTTTAAAAATTCCCCCCAAAATGGAGGAAAAGGGTTTTGCCCCCGGGCCCCCGTTTTAAAGTCCAAACCGACGACGGTAGGACCGGGGGGGCATGTTTAGCCTTTGGGGAAGGGGAGCCCGAGCTCCCCCTAGGAACTGGGGGGGAAAAAAAGTTGACCAAAAAGCCTCCAACCATACCCCCGGAGACTCGAAATTCAGGGATACCCGCCTTTTTTAAAACCCTCTCCAAAGCCAAAAGGGTCCTTTCCAAAACCTCGAAGTGTTTTTAAAGGGAAAACGTCCTTTGGTCTTCCCCGGTTGGAACAAAGGAAGGGGGATCTTTTGGGCCCGGGTGGGAAAACCCCCTGCCCCTTAGTCCTGGGGTTTTTCCTCTCTCGCTCCCCAAGGTCATGCTCTCCCACTTCATTTCCCCGATGCCACAGAGGACAGTCGCCCCGGGCCCCGGCTCCTCCAGGGTCTGTTGGGGCTCAGCCCTACTTCTTTCAGGCCCCTTCTCTCTCCTGGGTGCCTGGCCCCCTTTTCTCTCCTTCTTCCTTTTTCCCCCTGCCTAATTTCCAGCAGCCTCTTCACGCTCTCGTTTTTTCCTTTTTCCTCTCTCTCTTCTCTTTTCTGCTATTTTTAAAAAACTCCCTCCCCCCCTCCTTTGGCCCCCCCGGGGTTTCCCCCCTCCGCTCTCCTACGTGCCTCTTTACGCCTTTTTTTTCCTCTCTCTCCCCCTCTCCCACGTGCCTCTTCACCCTCTCCCTTTGCTTTTTTCCCCCCGGGTTCTCTCTCCCTTCCCCCTCTGCTTTCCAACTCTCTCTCCAACTTTTCCTTGGGCCCCCCGCTCCTCTCCCCCCATTCTCCTGGGCCTTCCCCCTCTATCCTCCCACCCCAAGATGATCCCTCTCTCTCTCCCCCCTCCCACGGGGGGCCCCCGAGGGGCCCTAATGTCCCGGAAGGATATCCACATTTGGCGGGGGAAGGGGGGTTCCCTTGGTTTCGGTGGAAAGGGCCCAAATATTGGGGGGGGGTAGACCCTGGGGGATGTGGAAACAGTGGGCGTTCACGGGCTGACTCCCGTCGAGTAATTTTAACCCCGAATGAGGAAGGAGGTTTCAACGCCCGGGCCCACAGCGGGTTTTCCACCCCCGGCGGCCCTCGACATCGGGTTATTAAAAGTGGTTCCCTCACACTCCCCGGGAGGGGAAGGAAAAGAGCTCCCACAGAATCTTTTCCCAAAACCGACTGCGCAGCAGAGACAGATGGGAGTCACTAAACCCCATCAGTATCCAGGTTTTTGCAACCCCATTGATTCTCGGAAAATAAGTTTTCCCGGGAAAAGTGTACTAACCCTTTTCACTACACGTTCGAAAGAGAGTACACACACAAAGCTTGAACGCCCCCGAGTCACTTAAACCCCGCAAGCCAATGGACCCCAAAACAATTTTTAGGTCAATGTACGGGAGAACCCAAATCAAAAATCCCCAAATCAAGAAGTGAATCTAGCAACAACCCCCAAACGGTAGGGCCCCTGTTGGTTTTCCCCCGGCAAAAAGTAAATCACCCACACGGTGGCGGACTCGGGTAAGGAAAAAAAATCAAAACAGCCTGGGGCCCTAACTCAATGGAAAAGGAAACATTCCCCCAAAAATAAAACAAAATACAGAAACTGGGAAAACCCGTAACGATCCTCAACCTTTTGGGCTACTGCACCAAGCCCCGTTCACACAACAAAAAACCTCTTTTAACACCCAAAATCCTTCCCCAAAGGGTCAGAGCAAAACAAAACGTAAACCCCCCCAGAGCATAAAAAAAATGCCGAAAAGGGGGAATTTGGGAGCTTAATATTTAATTTATCTCGGGCCACACACAAGGTATTTTCCCAAATTTAAAAAAACACATTCATGAATTCACTCCCCAAAAGCACCCTTTAAAACGAAAAAAAAAAAGTGTACACTACGCAATTTTCCTTTAAAAATACAACCGAGCCAAACAAAAACGAACAAACCCCCCTTTCCCTCAAAAAAAACTATTTATGTCCTAGATTACCCAAAAAAGGGAAAAAGACTTTACACCTGTCCCACGACGCGACAGATTCAACGGGAAAAGGGGAGGCCCAAAACTAACGATGGGGAATTTCCAAAGGTCACGACTCTCGATTTTGTGAGAAGAATATTTTTCCTAGCTAAACAACTTTCAAAAAAAGAAAAAATATAAAGAAAAAACAACAAGGAAAAGGGTTCAAATCCACCCCAAGTTTAAACCCCCCTACTACGCTAGGGGGAAAACCCCCCAACCTCCCCCGGCCCCTTTTCCCAAACACAATTTTCCCAACACAAAAAACTACGCCAAAAAAAACAAAAACAACAGGCACCCCAAAAGGGCAAGAAAGGGCACAGCGATCCCGGACGAGCCCCCCAAATTTTCACGGGGTGATGTCACGGGTAATTTTTCAAGGGGAAAAAGCTATTCCCCCTTTTTTTAATCCCAAAATAAAAAAAACGCGCTAAAACACACAAACTCAAATTCAAACACGGAAATACAGTACAAAAACAACTGAAACTTTACTGTCACAAAAAAAACAGATTTCACCAAAAAGGGTTTTTCTACATTATAAGGAAGGGTATACATTTATTTAAATTCAAAAGGGGTTAAATAAATGGAAGGGACACACACACACACGCACAACCACACCCACACCCCAAAACACAAAAATAATGAAATTTTCTCCCACTAACATGCACGCCCCCCGGGCCCGGGTTCTGGGGAGAGGGCCCAAAAAGCAATTTTGAAGGGGCAAGAAAACCTTTAAAAAAAAAAAGGAATGCTTTTCCCCAAAAAATGATCCCTCGAAAATTTAAAAAAGGGGGACCCCGGGAATTTCCCAAAATACAAATCAAAGGGGAACAACCGGGGGGATGGGGACAGGATTTCGGTTCGGAAGGAGACATTTTAGCACTAGATCATTAAAAAAAGCAAGGCCAAAACAAAGGGACGTCTTGGGCAATCCCCTTTTGGGAAAGGGGTAGTAAACTGGGGAAGTTCAAAATGCTAAGGGGGTGTAACAAACATCCAAAATAAAATTTTACCCCTTTTTTAAAACCTAAAAGACGAAGGGACATTTTATCACAGAAAGATGATAAAAAAATGCAAGGTTAAAAATTGACGAAATAGATAAACCCCGGAACCCTGCACAAAAAAAAAAAAACGCACCCCTACAGCGGCGACAACCCCGGAAAGCAAGTATTGTTGGGAAAAGCCCAACACAACCCTTCCAGTCAGGCAAACATAGCTACAAAGAATTTATACATCCTCTGCTGACAAAACTGAAATTAAAAGCCTGTTTCCCTTTTTCCTGCAATAAAAGTGGATGCCAGACTTTTCGGACCGATTTTCCCCCCAAAGTCCAACCCGGGGACAGTCCCTGTGCGGGTTTCCCGCGAAGAGAGAGCGCGTCTGTCCGTGGATGCCACCACAAACAGGGAAACGGGCCTTTCCCCCTTCCAAGGAGATACAGTTTCACAAAAATAACCACGAAAGGGCCGAAGGGAAAAGGGGAAATACACTCCATCAGGGGGACACAAATTGTGGCGGCCCTCCCCAAAACCTTTAAAAACAACAGGGAAGGGGGGTGACACCAGCGACCCACGAAGCCCGTAGTGGAAAAGGGGTTTTTCGCCGGCGGGAACACAAAATGCAAAGGGGGCAGGCTGAAGGGCCCCCTCTCCCAAAGAAAGGGGCACGGCAGCAGGTTTTTTCCCCCCGTTCCGACCCCCGGGCGGGAGTTTCCCTTTCGGTTCCCGGGAGAGGGGCCAGGAGGGGGAAAAGGCTGAAGACGGAGAGGAAAAAGGGGAAGGGGTGATGTGGGGGGAAGCAGAAGATGGGGGTAATGGGTCAAGCCGTGGTCGCAGCAGCCCGCTGCGGGACCGGGGGCGGCAACACAGAAACCGGAAAGGGGGGGGGGAACCCCCCAAAAGAGGCAAGGTCAGCGGCCGCAGCGGCGGGACACAGGTAGGTCCCGGGCCCCTTTGGGGGGAAGGAGGAAAACCAACAAGAAAGAAGTGGAAGACGAATAGAACCCAAAAAACAAGAAGGTAGAATAGGGAAGGCCTTGGAAAAAAACCCAAAAAATGGTTTTCCCCTAAAAAATGGGGCATAGCCAAAAAACCCGGGAACAGACATCCATTTTCGAGAGAAACAAGGGCAGGCACTTGGGAGGGGCGCTTGCTAATTTTTTACCTCAAAAATTTTCAAATAATTTCCCCCGTTTTTGACACTTTTTTCTACAAACATATTCCAAAAAACGTTCACACCCGTTTTTGTCAAAAAAACCCCCGGGGGGTTTGGGTCTCTTGAGTTAAAAAAAAAAAGAATATCTCCCCTTTGGGGCAACTCTTTTTCCCCCAACAGGGGGCCGGAAACATGAACAGCGCCCACAAACAAAAGGGCGTTTTAAATATTTTCCCGGAAAAGACCCAAAAAAAATGGGAAGAAAAAAAAACCCCCAAATCCTGAACAAACAACGCATTTTTAAATTTAAAGACAAATTAACCACAAAACACGGGGGAAAACAAGGGCCCGGAATGTGGGACAGGGCACGCGACACACCCCAGAAACACCCCAACACACATATTTGGAAGGGAAAAAGGTTTAAAACGCTCTAAAAGGGTGGGAAAAAGTAAAACAAAAGGCCTAAAAGTAAATGAATAATTTAAAAATTGGTATACCCCGAAAAGGTAATATATAAACGAAAAAAATAAATCAAACCCAAAAAAATAAAAAATTGAAAGAAAAAAAAAATAATAGCTGGGGGGAGAACCCCTTTTTAAAATAGATTTGGGGAAAAAAAATAAAAAAAAAAGAAAAAGATAGGGAAATAAATACGAATGAACCACCAACTAGCCTTGTTTTAAAAAGGGAAATCCCCTTTAGGAGCCCCGGAAAAATTAAAAACCCTTTCCCGGGGTCTATCCCCCTTTAAGGGGCCCAAAAGTTTTGAAAAAAAAAACAGGCTTCTGCCTCTAAGTGAATCAGGGATTCACGACTGCGATATGGATCACAGGAATACAACAAAAAGCTGGACAAGACGACAGCACTCCTATGGAGTACAATAGTTTGGTTCAACCCAAAGGTAAAAACCTGATGCCAAGAGCCCGGAGATATGGATCTCCAAAAGAAAATAATGCAACGCAGTTTCCCTCAAAGGCGAAACGATGGTGGCTCCCCGAGGGATATGGATCCCTCACAAAAATACAGTTACAAGAACACTCTGCATGCATAAGGCTTGCACGACACGTTATCTTTCCTCCCACTCTCCCAACCCAATCTCGACTGCTCAGGTCGGCTTCCAAAAAAAAACCTGATCGGCAGGTGAGAGGAGGCTCACTCAGCCTACGTTTAACCCCACGTGCAACCCGAGTCCACACGGAAAACACATGACAATGCAGGATGGAAGGTGGGTTGCAGAGTTTAAAAGCTAAAATAAAACTCAGTTGGTTTTTTTTTAAGACACAAGACACTCTGCTTAAGGTTACATTTTAACAAAACTAACCCCCTACACAAATTCTTCCCTCTGGACAAAACGGACCTTGAACATGACAGTTGGAAGAAACATGCGGTGCGTGACAATTTGGAACATACACATTCCTCACTCTTGATGAGTGAACCAAGAACGGTTGTGCTTTTCTGAGAAATACAGGAACACATCACTACAAATTATACCCTTGTCACTCACCGTTTTGTAACAATCCTGTGACTTCTGTGAGTTGTTCTGCTGTACATCTGGAAGCAGTGTGCGTTCAGGCTCCTTGTTTTGAACAAAGTTGTGCAGTACACAGACAGTTTTGACAATGTCAATTGCAAAGTCTACTTGCACCTCGATTGGCTTCCGCAAAACACGCCACATGCTAGAAGCCAGCCCAAAAGCGCATTCCACTTGTCTACGAGCTCGAGAAAGTCTGTAATTGAAAATCCGCTTTTCATATGTCAAATTGCGTCTTGGGAATGGTCTCATAATGTTTTCAAGCAGAGGGAAAGCTTCATCACCCACAAATACAAAGGGTAGGTCAATGTCAGTGTTCGGGATCTTTGTTGGTTTTGGTAGCTGAAGTTTGTTTTCTGCCAGCAGTCTCCGAAAGGTGATTCTTGAAAGATACCTCCGTCGCTGCGGCTTCCGTAAGCACCTACATCTACCACAAGAAATCTCCCTTTCGCATCCACGATTGCCATCAAAACAATGGAGTGAAATCCCTTGTAATTGTAGTATTTCGACCCGGAGTTAAATGGCGCTTTTAGGTGAATATGCTTCCCGTCCATTGCACCGACACATTGAGGAAAATTCCATCGAGTGAAAAACTCTTTCGCCGATTCTTCCCATATCTTCACATCTGGAACAGGCAGTTGTTCGGGGTGCAGTCTTGCCCAAATCACGTTTATTGTTTCTAGGACGATTCCTTGTACTGTCGAAAGACCCATTCTAAAATGGAAGGAAAGTGACCTGAAGAACTCGCCTGTTGCCAAGAACCTGAAAATAAATAAATAAATACATAAATAAATACATAAATAAATACATATATATACATATATACATACATATACTCAACGAAAAAAGTAACTGACCACTTTGATTCTGCCTTGTAAATAAATTAAAAAGCGAGAAATTGAATGGAATAAAATGTATTGGAATACTGCCAGATAAACAATTCGCGGTGAACTGTTGAATGCCCGTGAATAGCGTGCACACGGCTGCGCTGGCGAAATGACAAAAGCAGCTGTGGTGCATCCCCCTTCACGCTTTTCACATGCACACAGTAAGAAAGCCTGAACTGTATTCGTTGTCTCACTCGGCAACTTTATCCATACTGTACCACTGATTAACACCGCACAGAAAGATGCCACGCTTATCCGAGAGTGAACGATGTCGTCTTGTTGGCATGCTGCAAGGCGGAGCATCGGTTGCTGCGACCGCAAGGCACTTTGGAGTAACAAGAATGACTGTTCGGCATTGGAATCAACGCTATGGGGCAACAGGCACAGTCGCTGACCTTCAAAGAAGTGGTCGCCCAAGAGTGACAACTGCACGACAGGATCGGTTCATCGTCATAACACATCTGCGGAACCGCTTCCAGCCCAGCACAGTGACTGCCCGCACTATCCCTGGGCTCAGGCCGATCACCTCCAACACTGTGCGCAATCGCCTGCGTGACAGAGGACTTCGCGCAAGGCGTCCTGCTAGGCGACTAACTCTACTGCAGCATCACCGTAACGCTCGTATAGCATGGGCCAGAAGATACCAGCGAGCCACAAATGCTGAGCTGAACAGCATTCTGTGGACTGACGAAGTGAGGTTCACCTTATCCAGACCAGATGGCCGGCGAAGAGTCTACCGATTTGCTGGTGAACGCTTTGCTGACGCTTGTGTTGAGGAGTACGAATCCCACGGTGGGGGGGGGGGGGGGGGGGGGGGGGGGGGGTCATGGCATGGGGTGGGTTCACAGGTACTCATCGAACCCAGCTGATCATCCTGAATGGTGCCATCACTGGACTTCGATACAGGGACGAGGTTGTTAGACCTCACATCGTGCCTTTCCTTCAACAACACGGCCCTGGCCTGACCCTGCAGCAGGATAATGCCAGACCCCATGTGGCTAGAGTTGTTCAAGATGACCTCCATGCACGGCACATCCCCACTATGCTTTGGCCAGCTCGTTCCCCAGATTTATCACCCATTGAACACGTATGGGATGAAATCAAGCGTCGTGTGCATCGTCGACCTCACCCTCCACAGACACTTCAACAACTCCGCCAAGCAGTCATTGAAGAATGGCAGAACATCCCTCAGGCCTTCATCCAGAGACTGGTGACATCTGTGCGACAGCGCTGTGCAGCAGTGTTGGCCAACCATGGTGGTTACACACGGTATTGAGACTGATCAGTCTTATGGAGCAACTGCCTTTTGTTTCTGTGACATTTGTTAACACACTTTCCCCGAATGAATTGTTGGAACTGGGTCTCGTGATTTCCAAGATGAATTTCTTTTTGTTTATTTTGTGCCCGATTGTGGCAGATTCTGTTGATCGGTTATACATATCATTCGGTTTGTTGAAATAACAATTAAAAGGACAAATACTGCCTGGTCAGTTACTTTTTTCGTTGAGTACGTACGTACATACATACATACATACATACATATATATTTTTTTAAAAAATAAGATAATGTAAAAGTCTCTCTGCATTTTACACTATTTGCTATCAGCTAAGGCTTGTGTGTTTTTGTTTTGTCTTTTCAGTGGCTGCCTGCAGAAACAAATGGGGGACTTTGAGGGACTACTTTCTAAAGAAATACAGGGAGGCCAAGACAACAAAATCAGGGAGGCCGCCAGCAAGAAAAAGAAATGGTATCTCTTCGATGCCATGTCTTTCCTGATCCCCTACTACAGCAGCCGCGAAACGGGGGGGGGGGGGAATCTGAACTACGAGGATCAGCAGCTGGAAGACAATGTGGACTCCCAGGACTCCCAGGACATCGAATCCCAGCCAAGTCCTGCCCCACCGTCTTCAGATGACAGCCTACCACAGAAAACATTCAAGACACCTCAGCAGCAGAGGAAAAGGAAGGGGGACTGCAACACAGACTTCAACATGGAAGTTCTTAAAGCCCTAAAAGAACCAGAAGCTGTGGACGAGAATGAACTTTTTTTCAAAAGTTTGCTTCCTTCCATGAAGAAATTGAACGACATCCAGGTTATGGAATTCAAAATAGAAGTGCAAAGCTTGCTTTTGAAACATCTGAAGCAATCCAGCAAACCACAAAATTCAGCAGCAGAGCCGTCTGCTTCACGTTCCATGGGTGCTCAACACTTTGGTTCAGGGCTTCAAGATCCTAGATACACTCCCATTTCTCCAAGAGCCACTTATGATGATTACTACTCCATGTCATCATTCAATAATCAGTAGCAGAAAGTGGATCATGAAAATGAATAACAATTCTAGTCAATTCCAGTCTAGGTAACAATTCTAGTCATTTCAAGTCAGCTAGACTGTAATCTTCAAATTGAGCAATTAAAGGAAACAAATACATTTGTCATGTACGCATCAATTAATTTCTTTGCGCACCCTCTCTCTCTTTCTGTCTCTCTCTTTCTGTGTGTATGTGCGAACGTGCGCGCGCGCGTTTGTGTGTGTGTGTGTGTGTGTTGTGTGTGTGGGGTGTGTGTGTGTGTGTGTGTGTGTTCATGCATGTATTGGATTGACATATACCCTTCTCTCTCTCTCCCTCCACCCCTCCCTCCTTCATCCATCCCGCTCTCTCTCTCTCTCTCTCTCTCGCACCCCTCTCCCCTCTTCTTTCTCTCATTTATGTAACTGTTATATACAGCTAAATACTTACCTCAGTGTTACAATCAAGCGCTCGCTGGCGAAATAGGCATTTGAAAATTTGTAGACTGCTTTGTCAAATCTTCTCGGCATTGGTTAAGCAGATCTTGAAAAGTCTCTGGTCGCATCGTATGTATTCTACACATTTCTGGGTATCGTTCATCACTTGCGGAATCAAATTATGGTATTCTCCATGCGCTCTGCGATTGCGGTGAATTGGGTGAACACCATATTTGCGAGAATTCCCTTTCAATGATCTGTTTTGTAAAATCCACCACAGCAATATGCGTCTCTTCCGCTGAAAAGCGCCATCTTTGTTTACAAAGTAGTGTGGCAGCAATTCGCCCGACAGCAACTTCGGGCTCTACCGTGAACAGTGGTGGCGGCAAGTTGACGACGGCAACTGGCTGACGGCAATTTGCCGGGTTTTAGCGTGAACGTAGCCTAACTCAAGGTTGTACTCAACACACACACAACACACACAACACACACACACACACACACACACACACACGCGCGCCGCGCGCGCGCACCATATCCTGTATTTTTAAGACATATAGACCCGGAAAAGAGTGGGAACAATAATGTAAAGTAGCACAAAGTGCAAGCTAACAAGGTAGGATAAGTTATATGGAGCGTCAAACTGTGGTGTGAGAAAGCAGATCACCTCTTTTGTGACGAGCTTTTCCGGGGTGAGAGGGGATCGCTATCTGTCAAGCAGAATGCTGGTATTGATTCTGCTGCTGCAGTTGACATTCTCCAGTTATCACTTTTGTGAAACGCTTTGGGTGTATGGAGTTACAATGAGTAATTTAGAGAGAAAAGCCACCGTGAACGGAGTATGTAAACATATTCTTTTTAATATGAGAGAGAGAGAGAGAGAGAGAGAGAGAGAGAGAGAGAGAGAGAGAGAGAGTTATTCAGATTCAGATGATTTATTCATTAAAGGCGACAGCCCAGAGGAGAGGAGAGAGAGAGAGAAGAGAGAGAGAGAGAGAGAGAGAGAGGAGAGCAGGAGTGCAGTTTTTTTTTTCTAAATCTCACGAAAGCAGTTGAAAAAGAGGTAAATAGAAAGCACAAAAGAAACATAAAAAATGAAAGAAAACAGACAGAGAGAAAGGAGGTGTCAGAAGAGGGAGGGAGGCAATGAGGGATTCAGATGAAAATGGAAGTGTTTTCTTCTTGTTGTCTTCATGTCGAAGTTTTTTTCTTGTTGTTGTCTTCATGTCAACGTGTTTTCTTGCTGTTGTCTGCGTGTTTTCTTGTTATTGTCTTCGGTTAGGTTTTTTACCTTAAGATTTTAGAGAGGTATATTTTTGATAATTCAAGCGAAATTTGCAGATGTGACAAGCTCTGCGTGTGTTTGCGCCGTTTTTTGTCGTCCTGAACCTTTGTATCACCTCACGAGTTTTGTCGTCCATTTCAACCATTTATGTCGCACCTTACGATGTTTGTCGTCACTTAATAAACCTTTTATGTCGCCAAAAAAAACCACTTATGTCGTCCATTTTTCATGGAGACGACAAATCTCGTGACCTTGCCTGGACCCATGGACGACAAAAGCAGTTTTAAAGGGCGACAAAAATGGTTACCAAAATTGGGAACAAAACTCGTGAGGTACGACAAAATTCGTTAGGTACATCAAAAGTGGTTAAAGACGACAAAAAAATGGGCGCTAGATGCTTGTCCTTGTTTGCCAGGTCTAGTAGATCAACTCTGCGTGCATGTGATGTTTCCTGGAGAGCAGATTTCTTACGACACCGTGCTGAAGTAAACTTGGGAGTTGTCTTTTATGTGTAGGAAGGGACATTTATACCTAAATCAGTTTAATACAAAAAGTTACCAGAGTACTAGGTGTTATCTCTAAATCAGTATAATGCAAAGTTACCAAAGGCACAAGGTGTAAAGATGCTGACGTGTAGAGAGAAGGAAACAATGCAGACTTGAAGAATGGTTCTCGGCAGGGCGCAGACCTTCGCTCTTGTCGCATGAATCTTTGATCTCCCGTTTAAATCAGGTTCTCAGTGGAAACAAAACCTTTTCCTCCTCCTCCTCCGCCTCTTCCTCCACCTCCTCCTCCTCCTCCTCCTCCCCTTCTTCTTCTTCTTCTTCTTCTTCTTCTTCTTCTTCTTCTTCTTCTTCTTCTTCTTCTCAGATACACTTCTCATTCTTCGGCTTTGATCATGACTTCCTTGCAGATTAATTTTGTATTACATGACTTATTCGAAACACCATTACATGTCCAGTATACAGTTCTTTGGCCTTTTTCTTTCTTTTCATCAAAGCGGTAAATGTAGCAGTATAAATGTGTTCACATTAGTACAGTAATGAACCCAGACGCTCAGTATTATACGTCAAAACATTAAAATCAGGAAGTAAATGTCCATCGATAATCAAATATGCAAATTGTGCATGGTGAGCGATCGTCTTTTAATCGATCGGAGAAAAGGGTCAGAAAAAGTAAGTGGATAGAGGCCCCACTCAAAAAAAAAAAAATGAAAATAATAATAAAAAGAAAAGAAAAAGAAAAAAGAACGAGAGAACGAAAGAAAGAAAAAGTGGGGAAAATTGGGTGTATTGTTATTATTATTATGAATACTTTTATAGTGCCTATCCTCGGCTAGAGACCAAGCTCTAAATGCTTTATAATCCTCTCGTTTACACAACGGGCTGCCTACCTGGGTAGTGCCGACTGAAGAACTGCCAGCTGGCGCTTCATTCAGTCGTTTCCCGTGCCATCCAGTCAATATCGTTCAATATCGTTCACTCAATTTCCTTTCGTCCTTCATTCTTTCCATTTTCCCCGCAGGTGCATGCTCTGTGCATGTGTAGCGTGTCATCCATACCAACGGCCAAACTAGCCTTCTCTTCCGAAAGTTGGTGAAAGATGTTACGCGTGCGTTCACACACGGAACCTCGGTGTATAGTCTCATTCGAAGGACTGTATGGGAAATGGAGTCAGAACCAATGTTAACTCTGTGGAAAAAATCCCCCTGTACCAAAACGGCGCGGCGGAGATTCGAACCCGCAACCTCAGGATCACCAAGATTACGAGTCCGGCGCTCTGCCACTGAGCTTTTCCGCTAGGAGGATCACATACAAAAATAAAATAAAATAGATAAAATAAAAGAATAAGAGTAAGGAAAAAGAATTCCATAGCATCCTCTTTAACATCTTTGTCATGAGCCGGCCGAATGTTCTCGAACATTTAGGCAAATCAAGGGTAGTTTTGCTGTTGTTAAGAGTAAGTTCCTTGCGTTGTTCAAGTGTGCGAACTCAGGCATCACCAGAGGGAAATACCCCAAGTAGTATACTGAAGGAGGGAGAGTTACTGGAAAAGGGTTCGCATGTCTAGGGGGGTAGTAACAAGTACATGCTGACCTGCCAGTCCTGGGTGGAGGAGAGTGTCCACCTCGACCACTGGCCATTCATTGGGTTCTCCAGTGGGCCTGAAGGGGGCGATCGTGGCAGACGACCATCACGGTTCGGTAACCGTCGGCCTGCAGGCAGGGTACAGTGACCATTCAGTCGTTCTTGTCCTGAGGAATGCATGGAAGGCTTCGGCTTATTGAGAGTGTAGTAAATACTTGAAGCATCAGTCTTGGCTTGTGGTGAAGTCCAGGCTGTTGTACAATGGGTAGCTTCAGGGAATCGAAACATGCGTTTGAATTGGAGGTCATGCATTAACCACTTGGTACCATAGCCTTAATGGTCCTAGCAGCTTTGGTGTGTGTGCGTGTAGGTGACTAGTGATTCCATGGTGGAATGAAAATAACTCGGGGAGTTACTGGTACAAATCATGTGATGTGTGTGTGCCAGTGATTCCATTGGTTGAACCAGTTAAACTCGGATACAAGATGCTCAGAAAACCAGGAAGTGTGTGACTCACTTAAGGAAAGTGAGCTTGTCCCGTCTTGCTGAAGGCTCAAGAAAATACAGCGAGAAGCACAGGTTTGCAGTTGCCTCGAAGCAGACGACGGTTTAGAATTGTCTCCTGGGTGGGGACGTAGACAGTGGAGGTTGCTGTAGCCTCGGAGCCGACAACGAGAAGAACTGTCTCCCGTGTGGGGACGGTCGACAGCAAGACGTGTCAGCCTGTTGGGTCCTAGACAGGGAGCTGCCAGACAACGGTGGCAGCCAGAGAAGAGATGTGGCAGAGGCCGACAGGAGCCCTTTCCGTGGAGAGGGTGAAGTGCAGTGGAGTCCGGGAGACTCGGTCTGAGGATGCAACGCGAGCTACGTTGCCAGTGTCCCCCAACTGGGATTTGGCCAATCGGGAGGACACAACAGTGTGTGGCAGCTTCAGCGCTTGTTGTCGCACAGTGTGATGAGAGGAACTAACTGGTCAACCAAGGAACGCTGGCAAGTTATGGACGTTTCATTTGTTCCCAAGTTTATAAGTGTGCAACCAGAATAGTGGAATATTGTCTTTCCTGGTTAATTACGAGTAATTGAAGGAAATGGGATGCGATATGAGATTATCTGTGTGATGTTTACATTTTTGTATGATACAGATAAGTGTGTTGTGTAGTGACGGATGGGGGCTCGGAGTCAAGTTAAATAAAAGTTGATTATTTCTATGAAATTGTTATTGGTTTTCCGTTACCTTTGTGCGGGCCCGATGTGAGTGACAGAGTGTGTGTGCCTATGCGAGAGCGCATTTTGGTTGTGAGAGCGTAAATACTTCTGTCTATACCCCCCCCCCCCTTCATCCCTGCATATGATAATCATATTTTAATAACGAGGGGGAGCGTCGGAGACTCGTCACAGTCTTGTCTTAACATTTTATCCTCATAGATCATGAATTACAAACGTTTAAAAAAGAAGAAATTTCGACATACCTTCATGCCTTTCTCTCAAATGATCTAAGCTTAATTTTGTCTTTACATATACAAGCATGGTCAGTTCGGGTGGAAGTGTTCAGTATCAGAATTACTATGGCCCAGTCATTGGATGGGTTGGTGACACTGCATAATCCAGTACTCCATAACTGTGGTTCCATGCTTAAACAACATCAACGCCAGCAAGAGCCCTTAGTACATAATGGATCAGCACACGGTGAATCAAAACGGGCCTTCCTGAACAACACCGAAGAGACTTAGCAGCCGTGTATTGTCACCTCTATGAACATGGACCAAATGGAATATCCATGTGTCTGTGGAAAGCGTTTCGCTACCACCCGTGGCATGAAGATCCACAGGACAAAGATGGGATGTGTGAAGACTCATCTGAATGAGCAGCAGCGCACTGCATCAGCAGATAAGACGTCGGAAGACCAAGGCCAGGATTTAAACCACAGTGCCAAGGACATCCACGCTGTTGGTTCGGATGAGGAATTTGCACAGGCCCTCGATGCCAGGCGCCTGAAACTCAACCTGCCACGAGCAAACGAAACTGAAGATTGGGAGAAACTGGATGCAAAAATCGTCCAAAGACTCGATGCACTGATAGGGAAAAGCACCCTGGAACACAAACTAGCCACATATGGGGACATTGTGTATGCCACATGTAGAGACGCCTATGGAGTAAAACTACCCAAAGAGAAAACACCTCCAAAGAAATCCAGACGCCAAGAAAAGATGGACAAGATCAGAGTCCAAAAGAACAACCTTAAGAAGCAAATGAAGACCGCACTGCCAGCTGAAAAACAAGGCTTGGAAAAACTGTGGGAAGACCTGAAAGAAAAACACAGCGCCCTCAGCAAAGCGGAATCTGCGAGGAAGAGGAAGAGCAAAAAGAAGAAGACACAAGAGCGCTTCTTCAGAGACCCCTTCCAGTTTGCCAGAACACTGTTTGAGCAGCCAAAATCTGGGACCCTAAGTGTGGACAAAGGAGTTCTTGAGCAGCATCTGAGGAAAACATACTCTGACTCACAGAGCAAAGCACCACTCGACATTCAAGGTCTGTGTGGCCAACCAACCCTGAGGAACAGTTCAATGGCAAGCCTCCAACGTTGGCGGAAATCAAGAAGGTGGTCGACAAAGCCAGAGCCAAATCATCACCAGGGCCAAACGGAATACCTACCAGCTTTACAAGAAATGTCCCAAGGTGCTGGAGTGGCTCCACAGGCTGCTGCGATCGGCTTGGAGAAACCAGAAGATCAGCGGCCAGTGATGACGGCAGATGGTGTGTACATCCCCCAAAGAGCAAAACTCAAGTGACATCAGCCAGTTCAGGCCAATATCACTACTGAACGTCGAAGGGAAAAATCTTCTTCTCTGTCATGGCAGCAAGGCTGACCAAGTACCTGATAGGAAAACAAGTACTTGGATATGTCAGTCCAGAAAGGTGGCATCCCAGGCGTGGCTGGCTGTGGAGAAACACGCCACAATGATCTGGGACGCAATCCAAAAAGCAAAAACAGAAAAGAGAGACCTGGACGTAGTGTGGCTTGATCTGGCAAACGCATATGGATCTGTGCCCCATGAGATGATACAGTTGGCTCTTGAGATGTACCATGTGCCAAAGAACATCCGCGACATGCTCAAGAAGTACTTCAATGGCTTCTCAATGCGGTTCTCTACCAAGGAGTACACAACTGATTGGATCAACTTGGAAGTGGGCATTGCAATGGGTTGTGCAATTTCCCCGATACTGTTCGTGCTGGCAATGGAACTCATCTTGAAAGCAGCAACAAACAACGCGAGACAAACAGACCTTGGCGATGGATACAAGATGCCTCCTCTCAAGGCCTTCATGGATGACACTACAGTGATTTCATCCAGAGAAGACGAGACACGTCATGTGCTGGAGAGGCTGGACGACATAGTTGCCTCATCCAGAATGAAGGTCAAGCCAAAGAAATCACGGAGTCTCTCACTGAGGAAAGGAAAAGTGGCCGAATCTGTGGTCTTCAGTGTTGCCAACCAGGCCATTCCAACAGTCACAGAAGAACCAGTCAAGAGCCTTGGAAGATGGTATGATGATACGCTGAAAGACACACAAAGAGCAAAAGAAACCAAGCAGATGGCGGAAGAAGGCTTGGAGACCATTGACCATGTGGGCTCCCTGGCAAATACAAGGTCTGGTGTCTGCAGTTCATGCTGATACCAAAGCTCCTATGGCCTCTGATGATATACGACATCTGCACCAGCACAGTGGAGGCAATGGAAGCCAAAATCAACAAGTTCACAAGGAAATGGCTTGGTGTCCCACCCTGTCTGACTGACATCGCACTATACTGTCGCAAGCAAAGCTCAAACTACCACTGAAATCCATCCTGGAGGAATACAAAGCAGGGAAGATCAGACTTCAAAGCATGCTGGAGGACTCAGGAGACAAGGTGGTAGAAGCAATCAAGCCCCAGCTGAAGACAGGCAGAAAATGGCGATGATTCTGCAAAAGAAAGTCTCAAGATCAGAGAAATAACAGGACACACACAGACCAACAGACAAGGACTGGGGGTGACCAAAACTGAATGGTGGTCAAAGGCCAAAGGAAAAGCCAAAAGAGACATGATGATTCAGGAGATGAGAAAAGAAGAAGACCAAAAAAGACTCCAAAAAGCAGTCCAGCAGAGCCAGCAAGGGCAATGGACAACGTGGGAGAATGCACTCCAAAGAATCTAACTTGGAATGACATTTGGCACATGGCCCCTCTCAGGATCAGCTTCATCTCAGATCTGCATATGACCTTCTGCCCTCAAATGCAAACCTGGTGAAGTGGGGAAAACAGACGATCCTGCATGCCCCCTCTGCCATGAAACACAAACAGTGAGCATGTTCTAAGCTCATGTAAAGTAGCCCTGGCTAAAGGAAGGTACACATGGAGGCACAACCAAGTGCTCAAAGAGATTGTGCAAGTAGTCTGGCTAGTACCAACACCACAAAAGGGAGCATCAGGACTCCAAAAGCACCCGCAACATTCTTCACGGCAGGAGGCAGCAAATCATGGCCAAGAACAACAGTGCCACTCGAAACATGCAGGCAGAGTCTGCTGGATGGGGCAGATGACTGGGAGTGCACTGCAGACCTCCCAGAATGGAAGAGTCACCCAGAGATCATCAGCAAGAGTGGCATGAGACCAGACATAGTAGTCCACTCTAAGTCAACCAAGCAGCTGATCATGATCGAGCTCACGGTGCCATATGAGAACAGAATGGAGGCAGCTCAAATCTACAAGACTGAAAAGTATGCTGATCTGGCAAACAGCCTGAGGAGAGAAGGCTATCAGGTCAAAGTCCTCACTGCAGAAATTGGAGCTAGGGATTTGTAGGAACGTCTGCATACAGCCTCATGAAACAGCTCTCAGTTGCAGGGAAGGAAAAAACCAGAGCCCTGAAAGCAATGGCAGAAGCGGCAGAGAGGTGTTCAAGCTGGATCTGGTCAAGGCGGAACAAAAGTGAACTTCATAAGGCTTAATTTCCCTACAAATATCAGGTGTCCCTGTGGCTCAGTGGTTAAAGCGCGAGTCATTAAGTAGAAAATGAGCATGTCCAGAGGGTCATGGGTTCGAATCCCAGCCATGGCTCGTCCCAAGATGGGGGAAAAAAAAGGGGCAGCAGAGGGACATCCGGAGTCATGAATCGGGTGTGGC
>CM031596.1:81065261-81092761 GCA_018398815.1 Conus ventricosus | reverse complement strand
AAACTGATAACTTGTGGATCGTGTTACTAGGAAGCTGTTTAGGATACGTGCTACCCAATTCATCAATTAAAACTCGCCGCTCGTAGTGGCCTTGTGCCTGACTCTTCCTAGCAATAGTTCATTGGATTGTTTTCCTAACAATCAGACTAGTCATTTTTCCACAAAACTTTCTCAAGAGATTGAGCTGTCAGCAGCACAAGGTCGTGGTCGCTGCCCACGTCAGAGAAGATCTGGGAGACCACTCACTCTCTCACTCAGAACAACTTGGCACGCGCCAAATGGGAAAACACACAACCAAATTATAGACTTCATCCTGACACCTCGGCGCTTCAAGTCAAGCATCAACAGGGCCAAGACAAGAACATACCCTGGTGATGACGTGGGCAGCGACCACGACCTTGTGCTGCTCACAATGAAGATAAAGCTTAAAAAGAAACACCAATCTGCTAACCCACGAATCAAGTTCGACCTGGAAAAATTACAAGACCCAGCAGTTGCCGAGATCTTCCAAGCTCAACTCGGTGGACGATTCGCAGCACTCAGCCTCCTGGACACTGACATTAATGACCTCAGCTCCAACTATAACGAGGCAGTCCTGGAAACAGCGACAGAGGTATTGGGCCACCAGAGGAAGAAAAAACGTCCCTGGGTAACCAACGATATCCTGGATCTCTGCGACAAAAGACGTGAGCAGAAAAAGACAAAGCACAGCAGTCCAGAGGGAACCGAGCAGTACAGCAAAACAAACAAGCTCGCGAGAAGCAAGATGAATGAAGCCAGGAGAAGTGGATAAGTGAACAGTGCAAAGCCATTGAGAAAAACACGGAGCAAGGAAATAGCAAGAAAGCGTACGAGGCGCTGAAGACGCTCACAATGACACAGCAGAACAAATCAAATAATAATAATAATAATAATGAATACTTATATAGCGCCTATTCTCGGCTAGAGAGCAAGCTCTAAGCGCTTTACAATCCACACTCGTTTACACAACGAGGGTAGTGCCGACTGAAGAGCTGCCAGCTGGCGCTTCATTCAGTCGTTTCCCGTGCCATCCAGTCAATATCGCTCAATATCGTTCACTCAATTTCCTTACTTCCTCCATTCTTTCAATTTCTCACGCAGGGTGCATGCTATGTGTAACGTGTCATCCATACCAACGGCCAAACTGGCCTTCTCTTCCGAAAGTTGGTGATGGGATTTTACGTGTGTTATGCGTGCGTTCACACACGGAACCTCGGTTTATAGTCTCATTCGAAGGACTGTATGGGGAATGGAGTCAGAACCAATGTTAACTCCGAGGGGAAAAAAAATCAACAGTAATTGAGGACAAAGACGGAACCCTTTTGACCGAGAGCTCCGCAGTGCTGGCCAGATGGACAGAGTACTGCGACGAACTATACAACTATCCCATATAGCCAGACACCAGCGTGCTTAAAAGGGAAACAAGACCACCCAAGGAACCCTCTCCACTGCCTATCATGAGGGAAGAAATAGAGGAGGCCATCCGCAGCCTTCCAACGGGCAAGTCACCAGGAGGAGACAACATCCCAGCAGAGCTCCTCAAGCACGGGGGAAATGACCTGGTCACTGTGGTAACATCACTCTGTCAGAAGATCTGGAAGACCAAACAATGGCCTGATGAGTGGACAAAATCACTCATCATTCCCCTCCCCCCAAAAGGAAACCTTCGAAAGTGTAACAACTACAGGACAATCAGCCTGATCAGCCACACCAGCAAGATCATGCTAAGAGTCATTCTCAACAGACTCAAAGGCGAAGCTGAAGAACACTTGGCAGAAGAACAAGCCGGATTCAGGGCAGGCCGAAGCACAGTAGAACAGATTTTCAACTGCCGCATTACGATGGAAAAACACCTCCAACACCAAAAAGATCTATACCATAACTTCATAGACTTCAAAAAAGCCTTCGACAGAGTGTGGCGCGAAGGACTGTGGCATGTTTTGAGAGGCATTGGCATCGAGGAGGGACAATACCAAACCATCCAGTCCCTGTACAACTCTGCCAGTAGTGCGGTCCTCCTCAACAACAACATCGGAAAGTACTTCAAGACAACGGTCGGTGTCCGTCAAGGATGCCTACTCTCTCTGGTGCTGTTCAATCTCTATCTGGAAAACATCATGAAAGAGACTCTACATGATTTTGAGTCCACAATCTCCATCGGTGGGCGAACGATCAACAACCTACGTTTCGCCGATGATATCGACCTGATGGGGGGCAGCAACAGCGAACTGCAGGGTCTCACCAACAGACTGGCAGACACATCAAAGGCATATGGCATGGAGGTCAGCAGCGAAAAGAGCAAAATCATGGTCAACAGCGCAAACAACACCGCTGCACGGATCACCATGAACGGCCAACAGCTCGAAGAGGTGGACGCTTTTAAATACCTCGGCGCCATACTCACCAAGGACGGACGCTCCACCACCGAAATTAAGACCAGGCTCGCCATCGCAACATCCACATGGCAAAACTTGATAAGATCTGGAGCAGCAAAGACATCAGCTTCCCAACAAAGATCACATTATACAAAGCCCTGGTTCTGTCTATCCTTCTCTATGGCTGCGAGAGCTGGACCATGACAGCTGAGACGACCAGAAGAGTCCAAACGTTTGAGACCAAGTGCTACAGACGCATGCTAGGGATCTCCTGGAAAGACCACATGACCAACGACTTCGTTCGTGCCCAAATAACATCACGGGCAGGCCCGCAGGAACCCCTCCTAGCGCTTGTGAAAAGGAGGAAGTTGACATGGCTTGGTCACGTCACTCGCCACAACAGCCTACTCAAGACAGTGCTGCAATGAACATTGGAAGGTGGCCGCAGACGCGGACGACCAGCAAAGAACTGGATGGACAATATCAAAGAGTGGACCCGAATGGACAGCCCCTCCCTGATCAGAGCGGCAAAAGACAGACCTGGCTGGCGCTCTCTGGCCCGCAAGACGTCCATCATGTCTCCCCCACGACCATCCGGTCAAGGGAGAGAGTGAGTGAGTGAGTGAGTGAGCTGAATGGAGAATGGCAAGTGGTTCTGGCTGAAATTCAGTTTACCAACAGCCACCTGAACGTCGTTGAAGATTCTGTGTGGATCGAGTATACGAGCTCAATTTGGCATGTCAACAACCGGAACTTAAAGTTAACCAAAGAGAATCGTCTTCTGGGAGGATATGATTTCAATAGCACGAAGTTAATAAAATTACGCTTCACAGCGGATTGTTCATATCCAACGACGATTTTATTCGAGACTTGAACAAGGAGATCCAGTTTTCTTAGTATTTTGATAATAGAATTAAATCCTCTAACAAGCGTCCGCTTTTTTGGACTATAATTAGACTTTCAAAAAGGCCTAAATAATACTAACTCAAAAAGGGATCCAAGATCGTTCTCAGCCCGACGCTACGCAGAATACTAGGCTTTCCTTCTGACCAAAGACAACAACAACAACAAAACCGAAAAGAAGGAAAAGATGGACCCCTTCTTACATGATTGATGTCAATCAAAGTTTCAAAAGCATTTTTGTCTACTGTGATTTATTAGTCCCAGACCCGTGGGAAAAAACCATGGTTCCTTTATTCCGATCCAAACCTGTGATGAATCAGAGAGCAGAAGTTTATCATAAAATCTTTGTGAAACCGCACTTCTTTCCAGTAAATCGATTTCAGTTTAATACATTGGAAATCCTTTTAAATACTGATACGGGAGAATCACTATCATTTTCTAGCCGACATACTGTGGTTACGCTTCACATACGTCGACGTGGTGATAACGACTATGGTGCGTAATACGCCCTTCCAGTCCAATGGTCGTTTATATGAAGATTGTTACTGCAATCAATTGGGACACGGCCTGCCTATATTTGTAGGGGGAAAAATTACAGGGTGGGTGCATGGTCTGGGGTATTTTTTTTTTGTCCGGCATCGGACGATTGGTGATGCCTTTATTGAAAAGCGTTGGAAAAGCGTAGCTTAAAGAAGGGTCAGATCCGGAGCCAACGTAGTTCAAGACATCCTGTCGGGACAAAATGTCAAAATTGCTTTAAAACACCGAGCGAACGAAGCTGAAAACAGATTACTTGATCAGGCTGTTGTTAAAGTGTCTGATATTCCACCCGGTGCGCCGGTGAGAAAACGTATAAAACCTACTTCTTCCAGGCGCCGTGCCCATAAGAAAACGCCTCGTGCTAAGGATATATTTGGGTAAAAAATGGCTCTTCTCCATCATCAATCCTGCGAAAGTAAACAGACAGGGCTGGATATATTTATGGTTCCAGCCACCCAGACCTCTGTACAACAAGGACTCTTTATGGTTATATACCCCTTAGCCTCACTGTCTTCGGGAGCCCCCATCGAATTTGTGATCAGCGGAGCTACGTCAGAATATGTTGACCTAAGCAACATCCTTCTCCCCATACAAGTCAAGGTGACCAAAGCGGATGGCACTGACCTTGATGATGGACAAGATGTGAATCCAGTAAACAGGTTTTTTTTACATAGTCTGTTTTCTCAAGTGGACATCTTTCTGAATGGCGTCTTGGTGACCAACTCGGAAAACACCTGTCCCTATCGCGCAATGTTGGAGACGCTTCTTAACTACAGCCTGAAAGCTCAACGAAGAGGACATCTTCAGACGGCTCTGTTTCATCCTGACACTTCCGGACACATTGACGATACTCGAGGAACGAAAATGACGGACTGAGAGTTCGGCGAGAAAAGTGAGCGGGAAGGGCGTCCTCGATTTGATGGGAGACATCACACGGACCTGATGAGCCAAGAACGCTATATGCTGAACGGGATGGACATCAAAATTCAACTCATAGCCCACGGCGAGAACGTGGATTTTAGAACCATTAGCAAACATGCCTCGCTGTTTGTCAGAAAAAGCAAGCTAAATCCGGCAGTGAGTCTGGCACACGCTCCTACAAAGGAGTGGTCATCAAGACCTTTTCCATCTCCACTGGAAAACTGAGTGCCGTGCAAGATAATCTGTTGTTGAACAGACTCCCAACAGGATCGTTGTGGCATTAGTGGACAGTGCAGCCTTGAATGATAACTTTAACAAAACCCCTCTAATTTTAAACATCATTACCTTAACTTCCTGGGCTTCACTCTGGATGGGAAGCACGTACCAGCCAAACCCCTGACGCCGGAGTTTGAAGCAAACCGAGTCGCACGCTCTTACCTGTCTACTCTCCTGGGGACGGATCTGGTCCATAAGGATGCTGGTGGAGGCTTTTCTCTGAAAGACTTTACCGGAGGTTTTGCTATCCACTGTTTTGATCGACGGACAGCAATTTGAGCTCGTGAAATCCGCGGCTCTCTAAAATTTGCTCAGCGCTGGACCAACCTGTCGTTGTGCTCGTGTATGCAGAGCTGGATGGCATGATAGAAACAGAAAAATCCCGCCAAGTGTTCACTGATTTTAGCGTATAATGAAATCTCATGAAATTTTCACCATTTTACAGTCCAATCCTGTAACACGACGAGTGTTTTTTTTGTGTGTGTTTCCCGGGGACTGTCCTCCTCCTTACATCTGCCCAAGACGTCGGAGCGCCTATATCATTAATACAGACTCTAGTTACAGCGACGGCGACCATTGCGTAGCAGTCTTTTTTGATGGGAGGAACAAGTTTTGGTCTTCCACCTTTACACGAAGATATTTAATCACAGACTTGTTCAAGATTTGACCAGCGTCACCTGTGGTTTATTTGTGATTTATTTTGCATTGATGAAAAGTTGCGGTGCTTCGCTGTCAAAACTCTTATCCGTGTTTAGTACCTACCAGATAAAGACAAACGACCGTCAATTGTGGTCTCTAGTTCAGCAGCTCAAAAATGATTGGCTGAAAACTTAGTATATATAACAAAAACAATATGTGTCTAGGATCATTTTATTTTGTGAAACCATGTGAAGACGACGAAGAGGCAACTCTATCCTTTAGGAGGCAACCTTTTCGGGAGTGTGAAGACGTGGTAAGGAATAATGCGCGTTTATCTTCGTTATTGTCATAGACCAACCAATACTAAAGGCGGACGACTCGTGCTGTCCAGGAAACTACCGTCTGTAGATTCGAAACAACTTGAAAGACTGATCAATATACGTGAAAAACTACTGTCTGAAATGAGGAAAAAAACACATACCACCACATCCCCCACCAGAAGAAACTGTTTTGGACAGAATCGTGCAAGCACCAGTGACTGATCCACCAAATCTTTTACATCCATTCTACTCTCCGACTTACGCCGTGAGCGTTGTTCAGATCTGAAAAAAGACAGTGATTATCTGTTATTATGTGTCGACGTCGAGTCCGGAAGACAGGGGGCCTGCGTGACCTACTAACATTTGGGCGTTTTCAGAACATAAAAAACAAGATGATTATTTGTTATTATCCATCATTAGGTGTCGACGTCGAGTCTGGAAGACAGGGGCCTGCGTGACCTACTAATATTTAGGCATTTTCAGAACGTGAAAGACAAAGTGATTAAGTGTTACTATCCATTATTAGGTGTTGACGTCGAGTTTGGAAGACAGGAAACCTGCGTGGCCTACTAATATTTAGATGTTTTTCAGTATGCCAGGGTTTTTCAGCGGTTAAACTGAAAACGGGTTTGGCGACGACCTGAAAGTGCCTGACAAGCGACTAAGTTACTTTACATAGTAACATAACACACAGTCTTTACTGATATCAAGAATATGGTAACGTATAAAATTGATATGAATGTGGAAAAAACAAAGTGATAATATGTCATTACCTTGTCATTTTGATGTATATCTAACTTGAAAAACACAGTCATTGTGTGACATTATATATGTAATTACCTTGTCACTTTTGACGTAGGTCGAACGTGAAAAAAACCGGTCATTATCTTACATGTGATGAATAGGATGCTGTCAATTTGACATATGTTTTAATATTTTTCATGTATACATGTTTGAGTGTTGCTCGAAAGGTGTAAAATCAGGGTCTTTTTTGGAAACAAAACTTCAGACATACCTCTTTTGTCTGCGCATTAATACATCGACTTCAGCGGCTTGCTTGGTTGTTTTTCTCTGGCTATCAGAATAGACAAAATAATAATAAGGTAAGGAGAGGTCTTCTTTTGGAAACATCTTTAAAAACAAATCAATGAAAAGATACACGAAATTAGTTTTGATCGTCGTGATGGCTGCTTTCATCAGAAAACCAACTGGACATTCCTGTCTTACCATGGAGTAGAGTGAAAAAGTATATTCTTATTTTAATGAGGCTTTTCAAAAATTGGATGCAAACAAAATTCTGAGAGACGTAAGCCACTATCTTTATTACAAGATGCTCACTAGGGCTTCGGACGAAAAAGTGGCATCGTTTTTGATCGGCCCTGACGGTGACAAAAGTCAGTGTTCAGCTGTGTCTTCTACCTCAGAATAGCTTGGAATTTTTTTTACTCTACTGTGACAAGCGACTCTACTGTGACTCGTTTTTTTTTTCTTTAATCTAAGATGATCACCGATGTTTTAGATGACAATGTCATCGGTTTTTTTTTTAAATCAATCTCGGTGACTGTAAACCCCCCCCCCCCCCCCCCCCCCCCCCCGTTTTTGTTGTGTTTTCCACTTTACAATATACATTTTTTTTGGCTATAATGTGTACCAGATGGCATCTTCTTCTTTTAGGAAACAAGAATACGTACGCGACGTGCACTATGTGAAATTACTCGCCGTTTGTGCGTATCAGAAGATACAGAACGCGTGGCAAAGACGGGGATGAAAACCTATATCCAATCAAAGAAGGGATTGGCTTATCTGAAGAAGAACTGAAAGATTTTATCGACATTTGTGATGAACTGAAGAAGAAAATGAAAACATTAAAACAAACAAACAAACAAACAAACAGAAAGAAAAGAGAATAGGAGGATAACGGAGAGGGAAAGAAAAGTATGTTAAAAAAAAGTCCTTTATCACACTCTTCAATATTCGCATGTGTTAAATCTAACTTCAGTCTTGTTTAGTCTATACGATGACAAAATTGTGTGTGTGTGTGTGTGTGTGTGTGTGTGTGTGTGTGTGTGTGTGTGTGTGTGTGTGTGTGTGTGTGTGAGAGAGAGAGAGAGAGAGAGAGAGAGAGAGAGAGAGAGAGAGAGAGAGAGTAAGGTCGTATTTTAATAAGCAAAATAAGGGTGGTTTAAAATGTTGCATGATGCAGTTTATCAGACGTTTTCCTGTAATCTGTATATTGTTACTCAACATGCTGTTTTAACCCTTGTATTTATTATGTTAATACGTAAATATAATATCCGTAAACAAGTGTATGTGACTTAAGAAAATCTTTTATGACATGAGAGATACTATAGAAAAGCTTTGCGAAACCTAATTGTCACTCTCGGTCAATGCGCCGTCTGAAAATATCAGGCTCTAAAAAGTAGGCTAATTGAGACCCCTATTGTGCCAATGCCCTTCTGATACGCCAGGTTCTCATTTAGACTGATGAAACGGACATACTGTTAATGTCACACTCTCAGTAAATGTGGCAAGTGCCTGAAATAACAAGTTCCAATTAGGAACTCACCGTGATTGTAGTTATGTTAATGCTCAGAGAGAGAGAGAGAGAGAGAGAGAGAGAGAGAGAGAGAGAGAGAGAGAGAGAGAGAGAAAGCAGGAAGTTCTACACATAAACAAAACCATGCACACAAGTACCCACTTTCCCTCATCCACGCACACATGCATCACTTTTAGAACAGAGAAGGGAGGAGATAAGTAGAGTGAACGAGCAATGAAAATAAATCGTTGTTTGATTTGATGCATGTATTCTATATCTTTTTTTTGTTTTGAGAATATGTTTGTCGGAGTCGTAAATAAATTTAGTTTGTAATTATTCTTCCTGACTTGTTGAATGAAACGAAAGTGGTTTGAAATATGATGTCAGGATACATGTGTTAACACATGCATGCAAAAAAAAACCACAACAAAACCCAAACAAAAAAACAAACAAACACACAAAACCACTTAAACGCATACACTCAAGTATGTATGCATTCATCGTATGCGATGCGCGTGTATGAATGTGTGTATGCGCATACAACGTGAGCATGCGATTGTGTGTGATTCAAAAAAGAGGAAAGAAAATGAATAGGGAGTTCTCTTTGAGCAGTCCAAAGGATATAATAAGTATTTTTCATGAAAGAAATCTTTTTCTGCGTAATAAAAATATTCATATCCTTTGGATTGATCGGAGAAAAAAAAAACCCACTTGAATACTAAAAAACAATAAAAGCCATGTCCAGCAACTGTCAACATTGGTGTCGTTTGACATTCTCAGAAACATTGATTGTATTTGGATGTAAAGAAGGAGTTGAAACAGATTTTGGTCTTAATCATATCCTATTGCTTGCAAAATTTTACATTTATAAGGTTTACATGAAAAATGCATTGCCCAGTACACAAGGCTTTCTTGGTGTATTGAAACAAAGATATGCAGAATGTCCACCACTGATCTCATAAAGCTTTTCTTCTTCACTAAATGGAGAGTACTTTGTTACATTTATATATTTAGCTATTTATTTACTTTTTTTCTCTCTATTAGTTGCTGATGTTGTTGTTATTGCTTTTATCATGAAAACACACCAGGCCTAATTTGTTGATGTGAGTTCCCCCTTTCTTCGTTATTTGAAGGATGGGGGGCAACTCGAAGCTTCTTGTGCAGTCTTGGCCACTCCTTTGCTCGGTCCGTCTGTTTTTTCGCTTTCGTTTATGGAGGGACGGAGGATATAAGGGAAATGCCACAACTCTTACTTCTCCCTTTCTTCCTTAGTTGAAGGAAGGGAGGCAACATTATTTCACATCTTTTGTCTGGTCGCTCCTCAAAACCTCAGCCCTTCTGGTTTTGTGTGTGTGTGTGTGTGTGTGTGTGTGTGTGTGTGTGTGTGTGTGTGTGTGTGTGTGTGTGTGTGTGTGTGTGTGTGTGTGTGTGTCCGTCCGGAGGGGCGGTGGACATTTGAGGCCACATCTGTATGGCCTTAAAGCCCGCTGCTGGTCTGGCATCGCGATGCAGTGACTGTGTTCTGCTGACCAATCAGCGGACTGGCCCACCCAGTAGTTGGCTTGTTGGTTGGTTGGCTGAGCTCTGCTGCGGTGTCGGATCGGTGGCGGGCTTTACCTTTCCAGACCCTCAAAACTCTAAATATAAAAGTCTTATAGAAGTGATATATGACCTGTAGAAAATCATTATGGTGTGAATTTATATGACGTGAAGTTATATGGTTTGAAATATTTGTGATAATAATGTGATTGATTTTTCATATATATTGATATCAAAAGTGGTGATATTATTATCATTATTATTTTTTTTTAAATATTATTTTTATTATTATTATTTCTTTTCATTTTATTTTATTTATTTTTTTATTTTTTTAAATATGTGAAAGAAATCTATGAATCTGTGTACACGCTGATCGCGGCGGTACAATATTCACATTCAAGAATGTATCTAAAACATTACTGAAACAGTGGATGGGAGTTCCGGAAGCTGTCCCGACCGTGCCCTCGGAGAAAGCACAATTAGAAAATGGCAAACAGCATACATGTACCGGGAAAATAAGACTTAAAGTAAGAGGAACAAATGGGAGTGAAAGAAGGATGGAAAGTGATCTGCTGAATGCAACACTGCGGAATATTAAATGAAACTGTAAGAGCATAAGTTCTAAGGCAAATTAGCACCATCCATAATACGGATGTTGATGTTCTTTTGATATATCTCTCCGCATGCCCACCAACCTAGCTAATGACAATGGTATACACTTGTGTGTATGTGTGTGTGTGTGTGTGTGTGTGGTGTGTGTGTGTGTGTGTGTGTGTGTGTGTGTGTGGGATGTTGCCTCCTTGTTAGTTTCTTTTTGTGATTGTTTGTTTGCGACTGAATACACCTTTTGAGAATTGCTTAACTATTGAAATATTTCCTCCAAAATTTAATGTATTTGTTTTCTTCTTTCATTGCTTGTCCTTTTTGTGCACAAAAAACCTTCATGGATGGAACATAGGAAACATATATATTAACAATACTGAAACTGTACTTTCATTCACTCACAGATCATTAGATTGTGATACATGAAACTCTTTATTCAGTCTTAGACAAATAAGAGGTTTATAACATTATTATCAGCACAAATTCTTGATACAAATTTGAATTGATATGTACATCACAAGCTTAAAACAAGTGTATGTTGTACTTGTATGCAATGACTGAGAGTGAGAGGAATTTGTGGTTGTTTTATGATGTAACATGTGTTCATATGTTCATGATCTTGCTGAAGGAATTAAAAAAGATTTATATGAAAAAAAATTCAAAGCCATGAAGCAAAACAAGAAAAGAGATACACACAGTGTTTGCAGTTCATAGTAGAAAGAAACTCGTGGAGAGCGTGGCAGCAGAGAGTCCTCAGAAGAGAAGCCCCCTTCATTTACAGGAAACACACACACGCACACACACACACACACACACACACACACACACACACACACACACGCACGCACGCACGCACGCACGCACGCACGCACGCACGCACGCACGCACGCACGCACACACACACACACACACACACACACACGTATCATAGTTCCTTATATAGAAATATATATCAACATAAAATTCGTGAAAGAAGAACTTTTCAGTTTTGTTTTGCTCAGAGTATCCTAAGTCTAAAAAAGGATACTGCCTTTTAAAAACAAATATACAAAATATCAATATAACTGAGAGATTTATACAAACAAGTTTGACTTTTTATTTTTTGACTCATCCCGTCTGAAAACCACTGTATTACTATAAGTATTTGTAAAAACAAATATATGTACATACATTATTAACCATAAACAAAACTTACTCTTTTTATTCTACGATGATGGGGTTGCCTTGGCTCCCCGAAGGCGGTGGAAGTACCGCAGATGGGGAGGGAGGAGGAGGAGGAAATGACCAGCTGGACTCCAAACCCACTTAAATAACGTTCATAGTATAGCTACAAGACTTCAACTCAAGAGAGATATGAAAAAGAGTAACATTGTGGTTTTTAGCAGCAAGGGAATGATGGTCTTTGAATGGCGAGGGAACGTATGTTGTGAATTGTTACAAATATCTAGGCATCTATTAACCACACGTCTAAGTTTTTCACCTGCTTGTCAGGATCTTGCGAGCAGAGCAAAACATGCATTACTGTGTATATAAAAAAAACTGTATGTGCTGAAGAATAATTCTTTACCAGTGTTCCTTAAACTTTTTGATGCCCAAGTTCAATCAATCACTCAATATGGAGCAATATGGATCTATACTGGGCATAGATAAAGCTGTTATCGAAATAGAAAAGATTCACCTACATGCTTTGAAAAGATTCCTGGGGATGCGGCCTAGAACGCCAAATGAACACCGTGTATGGGGATACAGGCCGATAACCTTTGTGTATCAACTCATATTTGCGATGCATTAGTTACTAGTTGAAAATTTTGCGAATGGAGGAGGAAAGATAAGGTGTACAAAATGTTGCTTAGTTAAGAATTACGTGGTAAGAAATGTTGGACATCTGCCAGTTGCGATATTTTGCATCAAAACGGGTTCGCGCACACACACACACACACACACACACACACACACACACACACACACACACACACACACACATACAAAATGCGCGCGCGCGCACGAACAACCACGCACGCACACATACACACGCCAATAAGCGCACACACTGGGGAGGGGGGGGGGGGGGGTTACAATGGGGAATAAATGGGTTTAAATTAAAAAAAAGGCTAATTAAGCATCTGGGGGTAGCATAGGGAAGTAGGTCGTGATGGTGGCGCAACAGAAAAAAGGTAAAAAAATAAGAGCATTAACGCAAAAGTAGTATGCGGTCATGATAAAGGGGCCTAACAAACCCCCAATGACAAAAAAAAAAAAAAAATTTTTATACATATATATACACAAATATATAAAAAAATATATACTGTTTATATATACAGAAGAAAAAAAAAAGGGAAGAAAAAGGGAGGGGAGGGGGGGGGAAAGGGGGAGGGCGGGGGAAAAAGAAGGAGACAATAAAGAGAGGACAAAAAAAGGGCCTAAAAGAAGGGTGGAAGTATGAGGGGGCGAGGGGGAGGGGGTGTGTGGGTGGGGGGGGGGGGGGGGGGGTGAGAGAGAAGAATATAGATTCAAAAGTAGGGGAAAAGGAGTAAGGGGAAATAAAGAGAAGGAACAAAAAGGGGGAAAGGAGCCCTTCGGGACGATAAAAAAAGAACAAGGATGGAGGAGGGGGGGAAAAGAAAAAGGGGGGAGGGGGGTGGGGGGGTAAAAAAGGGGGGGGGGGGGGTAAAGGGGGGAAAAAAAGGAGGGGGGGGGGGGGAGGGGAGGAGGGGGAAAAGGGGGTAAAAGGGAGAGGGATAGATAAAAAAGTAAGTAAAAAAAAAAAATGAATAAATAAAATAAAAGAAAAAGCGAAAAGACAGGAGCGGGGGAGCTAACCCTATCAGAAACCCTGGCAAAAAGATATGGCTCTAAAAACACTTCCATAGGCGTGGGCTCTAGGGTCACGAAGAGGGGCCAATAGCAGCCCAACCCATGCACAGGTACTACAAAAGGGGGGAAAGGGGGAAAAAGTCACCCCCAAAAAAATTTGGGGGAAAAAAGAAGTATACAGAATTGCTAAGTTTTTTCATTGATCCCAATGGATTTTGGTCCCATTTTTTAAATCAGGTGGGACCCATACCCTTCCCTGTTCTAGAGTCATTTTTTAAGGGCCCACAAGCCCTTCTCTTGCATTGTGTGGGGAAGGCTGGGGAGGTTAAAGTGCTTGGCTAGGGTTTTTGTCCCTTTTGTATTATGTTTTTTGAATCTGACAGTAAAATGCGCCCGGTCTCGCCGAGAAAATTTAGAACAAACGGTGAGTGGATGATGTGCCCAAAGTTAGGGGGGGGGTTGAGTTTTGGGCAGTCAGGGTTGAACGGGGGTCCTTTCACTTCAAGGCAGTGCGATAAAGGGGGTAGGTCTTCGTTGGCAGATTGCTTGGCTTGGCCCTTACAAAGATAGAGTTGTGAGGTGGAGCTGGAACCACAAGAAAGTCACGGTATTTTGCCCGTTGGGTAGGCAACTAGGGGGGCGGGGGAAAAAATTCTAGCTGAGGGGCACAAGATAAAGGGATTTCATTGGTTTGGGAATTTTGGCACCTGGGGGACAGAAGGGTGGTAGGCAGGTGACAAAGGTCTGTTCTGGTTGATTCCTGGGGGGGGGCCCCGATTTGTGGAGGGCGATGAGCTGGACTTTCTGGAGAGCACGATAAATAGTTTTCGGGGTAGGGGCGATCAAGGAAGAACGGGTTTCTTTAAGGGGCTTTTACTTTAAAAGAAGGTTCTCAGAGCAGGCTGCGGAGCCTCAAAACTGAGAAAGGGTATGCGGGTTAGGGTTTGGGTTTTATGTCGTCTGTAGTCGAGAAAGAGTGGGGTCCGTGGGTTTGTAGTGGATGGAAGGGAGAGCCCACATCTGATGGAGAGATCTGTAAAGGGAAGTGAGTTTTTTCATATTGCGAGGTGAACTTGAAAGTGGAAAAAAGTTCTGGACTGCTGTGAGAAGACTGGAGATCAGATGGCATGGGGAGACCAAGTCCGTCTCGATGTAGCGTTTATAAAATTTCAAAAAGACCCTGGTTTTGTTGCAGGAAGTTGTGTTAAAAGTACCCCATGAAAAGGCATGCGTAGCGGGGGCCCATTTTGTTCCCATGGCGACCCCACTGATTTGTTTGAAAGTGCGCCAAGGAAGGTAAAGGGTTTTGGTGAGGACAATCAAAAGGCGAATAAATGGTAGTCACCAGGGAAGGGGTCTGTTCTTTGGTGAGAAAAAATGACAGGGCTTGCAGTCCTCTGCATGGGGAATTAGTATCAGAGAGCACGTCGAGAGTGATAGATATTAGCTGAAACTTCGGATTGGGGGAGGGCTTTAATGAGCGGAGCATGATAGTGTCCTTGTGACGTGGGCGGTCTTGAACGGGGGTTGGAGGATGGAGTAAAGGTTTTCAGAAAATTTTTGTGGGGCAACTGCAGGCTGAGACGGGGGCTCCCGGGGGTGTTACCCTTGTGTTTTTGGGGCAAAAGGAGAAAATGACTCTCTGGTCTTGGCTTTGTTAACGTTTAGCCGTAGGGGGTAGTGGCCTTTTTTGAAAAGGCCTTAATGGTTTTTGAAATATTTTTTTGGGCCCGGGGAGGGTGGGCTGTTCAGTTTTGGTAGGGTGGTGTCGTTGATTCCCGAGAGCTTTGCTATATCGGGTTCCCTGTCCCACACCACTCCCCCCCACCACCTTTGTCCCCTTTGTGGAGGGACTAAAACTTGATTTCTGTGGGGGAAAGGTTTGGGAAAAATCGTGGGGGGAGTTTTAAAGTTTGCATAATTCAGAGAGGCAATTTTTGATGTAGCATTAAACTTCATTTTTCCACGGGGGGTTCTCGGTAATAGGGGTGGGGAAAAAGTTTGTGAAAAAAATCATCGCGGGTTAAAGGTACGTTTGGGAGGGTGACCAAGCCAGGGCCCCATCCTTTTAAAGGAACGAAAAAAGCGTTCTCAGAGGTGACTGTACTGTTGATGGGGGGTTCCGGGGGATAAAATTTGAGCCCCCTAGAAAGTACAGTTTTTCAAGGCGACAGATAAGGGTAGGAGGTATCGGTGTACAGTTTATCACTTTTTGTTGTCGCGAAAGAGGGGGTGGTGGGGGTGTCAGGGGAAAACCGGGGGGTGCAGACCCCCAAGGGGGTGAAGGGGTGGCAGAGGCAGGAACGGACGGGTACGCGAAGGGCAGCCGCGGGAGGAGCATCAACAGAGCGGGACAGGGTGGTGGGGGGTGTCAGTCGAAGACCGGGGGGGCGGCAGGGTCCAGGGGGTGGGGGGGGGTGGCAGGGGAGAACAGGCTGGTGCGCAGAGGGGCTTTTGGGGGGCGGGAAAGGAAACCCTTTAAAAAGGGGTGGAGCGGGGGAAAAATTTCCAAATTTTATTCTTTTTTTTTTATGCAGGTGAGGGTAGAGTAGTGCTTGAGGTTGATACTGCATTTTGAATACATTTTTAAAAAGAAGGGTTGATGTGCGTGTGGTGCTTTGCAGAAATAAATAGTGTGTGCTGGGTGCGATGGAGTTTGGTGCCGAGAGTTTGAATTGGGGCCAGGGTTTTAAACTTGCTTTTTGCAAATTTTGTTTTTTTAGAAAACAGGAACTTGTTGTTAAGGTCAGGGGGGAGAATGTGTAAGTTAAACCTACGGGAAAAATACGATGGTGAAGAAGTGTGGGAGAAAAAAAAATGGTGTTAGTTTGTGAAAGGGAAAAAGGGCTTTAAGGTAAGAGGAACAAAGGAAAGGGGAAGGAAAGACAGGCTTGAGAAAGTAGTTGAGGAGAAATGTAAAAAAGAGGAAGGTAGAGGGTGGGAAAAGGAGGAGGAAAATAGTTGTGCATGATGACAAATAAAACAAGGAAAAACGAGAAAAAAAAGGCAGTAAAGGGAAAAAGTAAAAACGGCAAATGAAACAAATGCGGCGTTACGGGAAACATACAAAAAAGCAGAAGAGCAACAAAACAAAGTGTAAAGAACCAGTTAATGCCGACCAAAACGGGCAAGAAATTTTCGGCAATATCCCTTTCCTCGCGACAAAAAATACGACAAAAATGCACAATACCCCCCTTGTGAAGCCAAAGTGGTGAAAGAAAAAGACAGGGGCAGTGGGAAAAGGGGGGTAGAGTTCGAGGGAAAAGGGGGACGAGGAAAAGGGGGAGAGTAAATGGGAAAGAAAAAAAAAAAAAAAAAAAAAAAAGGGGGGGGGGGAAAAAAGGGGGGGAAGAGAGAGTGGGCAAGGGAGGGTTTTTTTTTTTGGGGGAAAGGGGGGAAATTAGGGGGGGTGTGGGTTTAGTGGGTTGTTCATTAAAAAATAAAAAAAACCCCAATAAAAAGTCCTAACTCAAAAACTTATAACAAAGGGAGGGGGGGGGGGGGGGGGGGGGAAGGGGGCAGCCGCCTAAGCCCCCCCAAGTCTGCCCAAGGGTATTTGCCCTACCCAAACACCAAGGGGGAAAGGAAAACGGGAGCCCCGAGAAAAAACCCCCCAGCCAAAACACACACGAAAAAAAAAAAAAAAAAAAAAAAAAAAAAGAAAAAAGCCCCGGGGAAACCACACACCCCCACACACACACACACACACACCCCCACCCACACCAACACCACCACACCCCCACAAATCAACCACAGTGCGCGTCGCGCAAAGAAAAAACCACGCACGCACAATACACACCCAAAAGCCACCACGGGGGGGGGGGGGGGGGGGGGGGGGTTCAATTGGAAAAAATGGGTAAAAGGGTTGTGAAGACGCTAGGATGTGCCCACGTGTAAGATGCCAAAGTAATGAACAATATTTTTTGTTGTGTGTCCCGCCTCCAAGATTTGCGGGAAAGATTTTTCCCCCCAAAAACCCAAAAACCCCTCCCTTAAGTTTTACAAAGCGTTTTTAAAGAGGCACTGTATTACTCGTTAAATGTGTTTTATTATGTGTTTAGGGTGGTTGAGCCAGCTGTAATGATAGTTCTGTAAATTTACTGACCATTATTATTGATTTAAAATGTGTATTGCAAGGGATAAAAGGGGCCCCGGCCCATGCTGAATAACCTTCCCCTTTTCTCTCTCTCTCCCTCTCTCCCCTTCCTCTTCTTCTTCCCCTTCTTCTCTTTCTCTCTTCTCTCTCTCCCTCCCTCCCCCCACCCCCTTTTTCTCTCTCTCTCCCCCTTCCCTCCACCACCCTCCTCCTGTCCCCCCCCCCTCTCCTTTTCTCTCTCTCTCTCTCTTCTCTCTTCTCTTAAATTTTCGAAAAACACCAAATTTGTGGTTTATGGGGGGCTGGGCGTTCCCCTTTCAAGCAATTTCAAAATCGGCTATTTAAAATTTGGTTTAAGAATTTGGCAAAAGCCCCCGTCTCGTTTACCATACAAAAGTTATCAATGTTGCTACATTATCATTAAATAAAAACACAGGGCTTCTACAATAAGTTTTTTTTCCTTTATAGGCATGGGTTGGCGGGATGGGAAAAACAAGGGTGGGAAACAAAAATATTATCTGTTCACTAAAAACTATATTACAAAGAAATTTTAAACAGAAGTGGGCCACAGACACATTGCAAATGAACGTTTTCAATTCTTTTGAACGTTTAAGAGTGAAATTTGCCTTCTCCTTATTGTTTTAAAGTAAATCATTGAAGGGCCCGAAAAAGTTTTGATTAGATTAAGACTTTTGGAGTTTTCCCCCTAAAAGTACAAAGTTCCCTTTCGAAAAAAATTTTTAATGAAGAGATCGCTTGTCCTTTTTTTTTTGTTGAAAAAGCTCTTTTATTTTATTTCAAACCCCTTACAAAAAATCACTCAAACGAAAAAAAACAAAAAAAAATCGCCTCCATTTCCCCCCCCCCCCCCTAAAAAAAAAAAAAAAAAAAAAAAAAATTGCATGTCATTTGAATTGGAAACTAAAGCCAATTTAAATAATTTACAGTAACGACTATTCGTACCGTAGGGTTTTTTTTCCCCAACTAGTTTTATTTTTAAATGGGCACACGTACCCGGCAATGTCACAAAATTTTTACAGGGTTTTAAAAAATATTTCTTTAAAAAATCAACTCCATCGAAGATGGCTTTGAAAGAAATTAAAATTTTTACAGACCACACTTTAATTTACGATTTTTTCCGAGGCTCCAAGGCACGGATGTTTAAAGTAAACAAAAAAAGTATACCGCTTTTTTTGAAAATACTTCATATTTAACATACTTTTGCAATGATTTTAAAAATAATAATTTTACCATTAGTCCTTGGTAGTTTAAAATGGGACCATTTTTTTTGGGAGGTAGCATGATTCATCTCCATCAAGGAATATATTTCTCCATTTTATTTTTTCTATAATTCGTCCCTTTAAAAAACATGTTTTTCTTTGGGTTTGGTTTGTTAATTCTACATTAAGATGAAATATTTTCCCATTAAAATTACAGGTCTGCTATTTCGGTTTTTTTTTTCTCATCCCTGCCAAAAAATTTAATCTCCACATTTGGGATAAATTTTACAGTGTGAACAATAACTTGTGAAACTCTTTTAAGGGCTTTCAAAAGCGTGTTAAACCCTTTCCCCCAAGTTGGTTAATTTAGTCTTTTTCATTAAGAATTAAATTTTTCGCTTTTAACAATCGCATACTTTTTACCCTATTTTTTACCAAATTTCTGGGGCATATTCTAATTTGGAACCCCTTCATTTTTTTTTCTTTTATTTTCTTAATTTTTCGTACCCTATCCGTCAATGGTATATCAAAACGTGTTCCATTTGACAAAGGGGTTATGTTTAAAAACTTCATTGCTTCTCCATAATATCGTAATAGTCGTTTCCCTTACTAACACTACAAATTTTTTTGAATGCTAAAGTTTTAACATTACCAAAGTTACTTTTAAAGTCAGTCTCTTTTCTTTGGTAAGCTTTGATCGAACGCACACAGATTACTAATTTAGAAAATTGACCTGAAATTCCTTTTTTTTTGACAATTTATTTGGCTTTAAAAAATTTCCATCCTCGTTGAGTAATTGTTTAAATAAAAAAAACATTTTTCTGCATCCTTCTTGTAAAAGAATGATTTTTTCCCATTTGAATTTCTCTTACAAAAATAGGTTCGTGGGTAAATCTGTACTTTTGTAAACTCTCCGTTTGCAGAACTTTGATATGCTTGGAAAACTCCCCCAAAAATTTGTTATGTACGTTTCATTAAAACTATGGACCATATCCTCAAAATTTCTTTCTTTGGGGCAAATGAAGTAATATTATTTTCCCCTTACTATTTATGTACCTTTCCTTATCCGGCATTTTCAAGGGGCTGATGTAATTTTTAGGTGGGTTACCCCTTCCCCCCCTTCTGTTTCATGTACGAGTATTTTCTTTTTAAATTTTTTCATTTTTGTTGTTCCAAACAAAATTTTAAACAATATTCTGTAAAAAAGCAAACTGGGAAAAGGAGGTTTGGTAAAAGGATCCATAAGTACCCAATTTTGATGCATAATGATTTGAGCCCCAGCACTCACCTAATGTGTTATTTTCTTTTTGCCTATTTTGAACAAGGGTTTGGACTTCTGAGAATTTATCTTTCTATTAATTTCCGTCATATCCCATCCATTGTAAACACAGTCCTAAATTTTTTAATTTTAGGGGGTTCCCTTTCCTTTTTTTAAATGGGTAAATATGTTTTTGTTAAATTTTTATCTATAAACCCAACCCAAAAATTAAAAGTTTTTTCTGTTCAATTTCATCCTGTTATTTTTAAAAAAAAGGTTTGTAAATAAATTTCTATGATTTTTTCTCCCTTTTAATGTAAAGGTGGGGTGTCTGAAACTGATTTTTCTAAATTTGTGTTTTCTATCTTTATGCCTTTGATATCGTTATTTGCCCTTTTTTTGTTCGTAGTACTTCAAAACACAAAAAAAATAGATATGGAGATTAGGGTCCCCCTTGGGGAAACCTCTTCCCTTGGGAAAAAAATGAGACAAATTTCCCGTTCAATTTAAGCTTTATCTTATCGTAAAAAGTGATATCCTCGTTGTATTTCCTTTCCCAACCAAAAGAGTCAAATTTTATTTTTAAAAAAAATTTTTGACCCAAAGGGTTTTAACCCCCCCAAAATTTTTTTGAAAAAAAAGCTTTCAAAATCGAACCCCAAGGGGAAAAATTTTTTTTTTAACCCAAAAAATTTTAAAAGGGGCCCGAAAATTCCCTTTTCTTTTTAAAAAAATTTTTTTTTTTAAATTTTTTTTTCTTTTTTCATTTCTATTTCTATTTTGCGAATACTGAAAGTTATTTTTCTGCTCTGATTTCCATAATTAGAGTTTCTAAAAATAATTTGGGCTGAAATTGAGAACTGGATTTGATCATTTGGTATTTCTGACGAGGTTTTTGTAGGTATATGCTATGTCCTGATTTTTTCAATCGTTTCATTGACGATTACTTTGTTATCTTCAAAGGAGAATTAAAATTCCGAATCCTTTTGCCCTCTTCTTTTTTAAAGCACATTTTGTATACAAAGGTGATCTGTTCTGTATCCCCAAATGTCAGATCTTTTGTAGGATAGCGTGTCGGAGTAAATAGAAACTGCCCGCTTGTGAATTTTTACAAGTATTCGCCGTGTCTTTGGGCAACTCTCTCCTATATCAACTGCTCTAATCTAGAATTTCTATTTAATTCCCTGTGTTTTTTTTTTTTTTTTTTTTTTTTTTTTTTTTTTTTTTTTTTTTTCCCCCCCCCCCCCCCCCCCCCCCCCCCCCCCCCCCTTGAAAAAGAAAACGCCCCCGCGGTTTTTTTTTTGGTTTTGGGGGGCCCAAAGTGTTTCCCCCGGGGGGGCAGGCGGTTTGGGGGGGAAACCCCCAAAAAAAAACCTTCTTCCTTTTTTTTTTGCGCCTTTTTTTTGGGGCCCCCCTTTTTTGGGGCCGGCCCGGGGTTTTTGAAAATTCCCTGGGCGGGGGGCACCCCCGGGGGCCCGGGGGGGGAAAAACCCCCTTTTGTTTTTTTAAACCCCCGCTTTCCGCGCTCACTTTGGGTTTTGAACCTTTTTTTTTAAAGTTGGGGGGGGCCCTTTTTTTTTTTTGGAAAGGGGGGAGTTTCGTTGTTTTTAAAAAAGGTTTTAAAAAAAAGGGGGGGGAACGGAGGGAAATTTTTCGGGGAAGGAAAAGTAGGAACGGAAAACCTTTTTTTTTCCGGGAAAAAAAAATTTAGTCCCTTTTTTTGGGAGTGGTTTGTTAAAAAAAAGCGTTTTTGGGGGGGGGCGTGGGGGGGGGGGGGGTTTGTTTAAAAAGGTTTTTTTTTTCCCCGAAGTGGGGTTCAAAAAAACCCCCCCCCAAAGCCAAAAACCCCGGCGGGGTAAAGGGGGTTTTTTTGGGTTTTCGGGCCCCCGGGGGGCCCCCTTATTTCTTTTTTTTTCTTTTTTTTTTTTTATTTTGGTTTTTTTTTTTTTTTTTTTTTTTTTTTTTTTTTTTTTTTTTTTTTTTTTTTTTTTTTTTTTTTTTTTTTTTTTTTTTTTTTTTTTTTTTTAAAAAAAAAAAAAAAAAAAAAAAAAAAAAAAAAAAAAAAAAAAAAAAAAAAAAAAAAAAAAAAAATTCCCCGACCTTGGCAATTCAAAGTGATTTTGTATAGAGTCCTTCCTCTTTAAATATCCTTACTTTTCTATGTTTTTTCTCCTCAGCCATAATAGTGTGCCATTTTTTTCCAGCTGTGCTGCATACAACTTTCGACACAATGACAATTAAGAAAAAGACAAAAAAAAAATATGCACATACACAAATGCCAACTGAAAAAAAAACAATCTACCAGACTACAAAAACGTACAATTTTTTAAGTCAAAAATGAGTCAATTGCTTGACAATGGGCGCGACAGGCGCAGGGAAGAAGAAGAAGAAGAGAAAAAGAACAAGAGAAGAAAATGAAGAGAAGAAAAAGAAAAGGACGCAATTGCCTGTAAAGGCATGGAACTATGTAAGCATAATCAAACTAAGCCAAACTGATTCGAAGAAAAAATGAAACATATGCTTTCCCTTCTTAAGATAATAAATGAAATAAACGAGCGCTCACACACATACACATACGCGCGCGCGCGCACCACACACACACAACACACACACATCACGCTCGCTTTAAAGGGTTTTTTAAAACAAAACATCAATGCACATTTCTTCCCAAGAATCAATGAATTAAACAACGCCCATTCCAAACTTAATTACCATCTGCTTACTTATGAATTTGGCCCCATCAAAACCCCATTTTTATTTAAAAAATAAAAACCCAATAAAAAAGAATTTTAAAGAAGCACAGATTAAAAAATAACAACCTTTAAAAGAAAAGAAAAACGACACTTAACCATCAACTTCTATAGTGGGCAATTCGTGCCCCCCGTTATTTCATCCATGTGTATTTTAATAACGTAAGTCGTTTTGTAAATGTTTGGGGAGGGGGTGGGGGAGGGCAGGGGGGGGGGGGGGGGGGAGTAGTGGGGTTTTGCCCATGAGTTTTTAAATAACAGCAGGTCGGGTTTTTAAATGTTTGGGGGGGGGGGGGGGGGGGGGGGGAGGCGGGGGGAGGGGGGGGGGGGGGCGGGGGGGGAAAAAGGGTTTAAGTGGGGTTAGCCCCAGGGTTATTTCAAAACGTAAATGTGTTTAAAAAATTTTTTTTAAAGGAAAAAGAAAGCAGGTCAGAGGGGAAAATCCTACTAATAAGGTTGTTTAAAAAAGAAAATTTTGTCAAAGTTTTTCAGGTTTTTAAAAAACCAATAACAGCAATGACAGCCCTTCATTTCCAAGAACAAATCAGTTAAAAAAATGCAATAATCCGCCCCCTTTTAAAAATACCACCTGCATAGTTATGAACATGGCCTAAACACCCCCATACTTCTTTTCAAAATCAACACTTTTCAAAACAGAAGTTTAAGAAGACAGATGATCAAAAACAACTTTTAAAAGGAAAAAAACAAAACGAGCAAATTCAACCATAAAGTGGTAATTCGTTCCCCCGTCTTATCCCCGTTTTTCTTGTGCGCCCCTATCGCTTTGCCCTTTAACATTGTAGATGAAGACTTAAAAAAAAACATTTTGATTTAGATTTAATGAAAAATCATCAAATAGTATACCACCACCCCATGGCAGAAATACGTCTTACCAAGAAAAAAGGAATTTGCCCTCAATGCACGACCAAACAAAAAAAAAAAAAAAAAACAAAAAATTGTGTGATTCAAAAAGAGCAGAACATAGGAAAAATTTCTCTTGATTCCCTTTCCCATGCTGATCTATCATAAAAAAAAAAGGAGGGGGGGGGGGGGGGGGGGGACGGGCCCCCCGCGCGCCAAAACCCCGGCCTGTTAACGTATTTAATTTGTGGCAATTTTTTCTAGCGTTATGGTACTACAAAAAAGAGGATCAGATCGTCGTTTACTTTAATTCGGAAGCACTTCAACATTCTGAAAACCCTATCTTCAACTCAGACCAAATTTCATTAACAACATAATTGATCCCATCAACACCCCGCCTGGAGTTCCCCCGACCCCCTCCGAATATTATAATCAACCCGATCAGTTAGATCCTGTTCAATTTAACTATTTAATAGACTTGTCGGAATGTTCATTTTTCTCACCCTCATATATCAATGTTCCCCCGTCCCTCAATCTGTTTCATCCCCAACTCCATCCATCCTCATAACATCAAAACCCCACCAGGGTCAGCACCACCCATCCTGCATACTCATCCAAATCATCCATGTTACCCGTCAATGTCAGCAATTGATTATTAAAAGGAGCTGACCTTCCAATGCTTTTTCTATAAAAAATTAATCAAAAACTAGTTTAATAACATTTCCTGGATACATTCTGCACAGCAAAGATCGCTTACCTATTTTCTTTGTTGCAAACATAACCAAAACTCAACCTTTTACATCATTTTAATACTATCCCCCAAAGGGCATTTTCCCCTTCCTGTCAACATTTATCCATCAGCAGCATCCATCACCCCTCCCGGATTGTTGTTTCCAGCATTGTTCCTACTGACAAAAATAAAAGGGGATAAAAAAAGCAAAAAAATTTTTGCAATACTTTTATAAAGTTTATCTGGAGAGGAGCAAAGCGGAACAAGCGAGCGAGCGAAGAGGGGAGAGAGAGAGAGGAGGAGAGAGAGGGAGAGGGGAGGGGACAGAAAAGGAGACGACGACGAAAGAGGAGACAGACAGCAGAAAGAGAGAGAGAGACAGAAAAAGAGAAGGGGCAAGCGAGCGAGCGAAGAGAGAGAGAGAGAGAGAGAGAGAGAGAGAGAGAGAGGAAAACGAGAGAGAGACAGAAAGGAGAGACGACAGACAGAAAGAGAGGACAGAAGACAGAAGAGAGAAGGAGACAGAAGAGAGAGGGAGGAGAGAGAGAGAAGAAAAAGGAGAGGGAGGGGGAGAGAGAGGAGAGAGACAGAAAGAGAGAGACAGAAAGACAGAAGAGGAGAACCAGAAAAGGCAGAAAAAGAAGGGCGAAAAAGGAAGAGACAGAAGGGGAGAATAGAAAAAGAGAGGATAAAAGGAGAGGGAGAGAGAAGGGGAGAGAGGAGGGAGAGAGAGAGAGAGGAGAGGGGAGAGACAGAAAAAGAGAGACAGACAGACAGAAAGGAGGACGGAAGGACAGAAAAGAGAGAGAGACGAAAGAGAGGAGGAGAAGAAAAAGAGAGAGACAGAAAGAGAGAGGGGGAGAGGGGGACAGACAGACAGAAAAAGAGAGACAGACAGACAAAGAGAGAGACCGGAAGAGACAGAAAGAGAGAGACAGAAAGAGAGAGAGACAGAAAGAGAGAGGGAGGGAGAGAGAGAGAGAGAGACAGAAAGAGAGAGAGACAGAAAGAGAGGGGGAGGAAGAGAGACAGAAAGAGTGAGGGAGGGAGAGAGAGAGACAGAAAGAGAGGGAGAGAGAGAGACAGAAAGAGAGCAAAGCGGAACGAGCGAGAGGAGCATGGAGAGGAACAATGCGGAACGCGCGAGCGAGAGAGAGTGAGAGAGAGAGAGAGAGGAGAGAGAGAGACAGACAGACAGCCAGACAGACAGACAGACAGACAGAGAGAGAGTTTACATTATCTTCAAACCAAATGGTTTATCTTTCGTGTAATCTTCACTGTTGCATACAGAAATGTGCATCATCTTCCACCAGTATTGCAATCAATGTCGCCGATCAACCTCGGCTTTAAAGATCATCCAATTCAACAATCAATATGATCAAATCTTATTACATATCAACATCATCAATCCTTTAAAGAATCAATCAAATTCATCCACATTCTTTCTCAGTTTCGGTCAACATTATCTTGCCAATCTACCTCCTTAATTAATATTATAAATCCATATATCTGATTCGTACTACCCACCGAGACATTCATCCACTCCAGAGAACGGAGAAATGCAGGTTCTAGCTCACCCGGTCTCAACCAGTTTCGACCGGGCGACTCTAGAACCTTGATTTCTCCGTTCTCTGACAAGTAAGACTTCAATAACCAAAAACGTAGCGTAGTAACGTAGGGGAAAAGCAGCTGCGGCTGAACACGCCCCATAGAGTAACGTAGGGGAAAAGCAGCTGTGGCTGAACGCGCCTCATATACAAACGGTGAGGGCAGGTAAGCCTTAATTGCTAGTTGCCGGCCTACCTAAGGACTCTGCACTATCCGATTACTTACTACGTGGCCGGACATGACAATTTTCGGATCACGCGATGGGCTGATGTCACGGCCGGCCAATCACAAGACTAGATAGAATCAGCATGATTAGTAGTGACGACATTTCCGCCAGCACTTGTGTTGTTCATTTCTCCAGTGCTGTGGTGGTGTGAAAGCGGTGTTTTTTCTGCGAGAGAAGTGTTTGCATATGGCACAAAATATAGCTGCAGTTTCAGAAGAAGTGAGGATTCTAAGTTAGAAAAAGTTCTTGAATCACAAATACCTTTTCAACAGCTTTATAGATTAAATTATTTGGGTGTGGAAGACATGGAATCAGCTACAAACTTCAACAAGCTCAAAATCTCCCATTACCGCTGCCAACACCAACGGAATTGTGGACAGAGGAAGAAAAGAATGCTTTACATGAAAATATAAGATACTTATGAAAAATGATCGAAGCAGCTCGCAAAGCAACGGTTAATGCTGGCAAGTTTTGTGAACTACTGACGATTGGAATGAACGCGGTTTTAAAACAGAAACAGCTATATAAACCGCCTGTCTGTCAAGTTTTCTGAACTACTGTGACGGGCTTCTAAAAATAGTAACGGTTACGGTAACCGCCTGGGCTAGCAGCGAAGGCTAGGCTGTTGAGGCCACAGGGACAACCTAACAGCGTGCAGGCCTGCGTGGCGGGGTTGGACTACTGACGATAGTATGACGTGGTTCTAAAAATAGTAACGGTTACGCATAACCGCCTGGCAAACATTTCTACTGAAAACCTGGAAATTCAAGGCAGTCAGCTCTAAATATAGTACCGTTCATGCATGAACGGTACTATATTTAGAGCCACGTCAGTGGTAGGCCTGCAGTGGAGGCCTGCGTGGTGGGGTTTGGACTACTGACGATAGTATGAAGGGCTTCTAAAAATAGTAACGGTTACGCTGTAACCTGCTTCAACGCCCTGCACACCTCCTTTTCAGGCTGCCTTCGCGCGGAACACGACTCGGGCCGGAGATTCGAACTATGGCCGAGAAAATACTCATATTAATGGTTCCTGACTGTGCACAGCAATCATCGCAAGAGTAGAATTAGCGAAACCTGAAACTCCTGCCTGTGTATAGGAGTAGCTGAGCTAGACATTGCTTGTAACACTGAGTAGGTCGCGCAACTGCCTGTAGCGCTCAAATAGGTCAACTAGTATGGCGCCGCCGATAGAACTGAAACAGATCCTGTGATTATTGATCAGGATTCTGATAGGTGCTTTCGGTGGCTGTCTTGAATTTAAC
>CM031596.1:81044930-81065161 GCA_018398815.1 Conus ventricosus | reverse complement strand
GACGTTCAAGTGTGAACAACAAAAAGCCCCCTTCACTTTTCCTACAAGCACTGTCCTGTCTATTGTGTGTTTGTTTGTTGTTTGTTGTTTGTTTGTGTTTGTGTTTGTTGTTTGTTTGTGTGTGTGTTTTGTCCTACCCTACGCACGCACGTCCCCCCACCCCCACCCCCCCCCATGCACGCACGTCCCCCCACACCCCACCCCACGCACGCACGTCCCCCACCCCCACCCCCCCACCCCTACGCCATGCACGCCCCCCCACCCCCACCCCCACCCCACGCACGCACACTCAAGTCTTCCACAAGTTCTTAACTGGGTTTCCAAGTCACTTCTAAGTCCATCCTCAAGTTCTTACTCAAGTTATTCTCAAGTTGTCCTCAAGTCATCCTTAAGTCATCCCCAAGTCACCCAGTCACTTTTAAGTTCTTAACTGAAGTCATCCTCAAGTCATCCCCAAGTTACCTAAGATCATAACTAAGTCATCCTCTAAGTACAACCAAGTTCTTAATTCAAGTTATCTTGTCAAAAAAACAATACATTCTATGTTTTTGTCTTAAATAGTAGATGTCTAATATAGTACACACACGCCTCAAAAAACGCGTCATCGCTGAGAATATCTTGCTCAGCGTTCTCTGCGCAAGATCGGGTCAGCATAGATCTTAATGAAGTTCTTACATCGAAGCAACCGCATTGATTCAATTTGGTCTATGGAAATGTCTTTTATAGACCTCATGTCTTATGTTATTGACACCATCATTTTATAATACGCCATGTTCTATTTTTATTAAAAAATTTAAATTTAAGTTCTTAAAATATTATTCCATCTGAAATGGATCAAAATGATCTTTTGTTATTGGCGGTGCTGGCGTGCTGTAGTTTTTGTATTAGCGGTTCAGATATTTTATTCTTTTGTTTTTCTCTTGTTTTTATTTTTTAACTAATCCCCCCAAGCACCAAGGGCCCAAAAGAACAGTTTTAAGTTCAATACAGAAACTTTGGCCCTTATCGAACAAGGGTTTTTTGTTTTTGTCAACCCCTTTTTTTTGTTTTATTTATTTATTTTTAACAATTTTTTTTTTTTTTTCCCCGCTATTTTTTCTGCTTTAACACGCCCAGGATGAGGATGCTTTTCACTGGTCTCCACCTGATTCAGTGTTTTCTGCTGATTTTCTGGCTTGGTTACTTTCTCCACCTGATTCAGTGTTTCTGGTTCTGCTGATTTTCTGGCTCGGTCATTTTGAAGGGAAATAAAATCTATATGATTAAAAGTTATTAATCCCATGATTAACGGCGATAACAATGTTCCAAATCTGTAATACAAATCACATACTAGGACTCTAATGACTTTGTTAAAACTGGATCTTGCGTTAAATCTACGTAAGATCTTGTTCAGAATCAATAGGGGCAAATCTACTGACTAGTTTAGTGTACAAACTAAGAAACCGTTTGCCCAACGCTTTTTACCATTCTCGACCCCAACTGCGCCTCATACCTGTTGTGATACTTTATAATGTCTGTGGCGACATCTGTTGAATCTGTTCAATGCTGAATTCAGTTCCGAGGAACTGTTTTGTTTTTCCACACGCCGCCAAAGAATACAACCTCTCCTTTTGGGGCATAACAGCTTGGCCATCAACTTGGTCATTCATAAGTTCAGGAAGGTTTAGGCTGCCTTGTAGCTGTAGTAGATCATCACTGTTCATGTTTTTTATTAATTATAATTATTTTATTTTCTAAAAATGAGCACCGAAAAAACTGTTGCTAACCTTGTATACCATTCTGCGTTATTGGAGGTCTAAGTGTAGGATACTCAATGCTTGGTAAAAGCTTGTTAAGAATTAAACCAGCAGATCTTGGCAAACTAGACTTTGAGGATTCAGCAAGCTAATTTGCTATCATTGCAGCTTCGTTTGCCACGAAAGATTTTCTAGTCAAGCAAGGATAATTCCAGACAGTATAATATGTAAATAAAAAATACATTTATAAAAAATGGCTTCACTCGTAATGATGATAGGTGGCGCTGTGGTGAATGCGCTCGCTTTTAGCGGTAGTAATTACGCATTTAGTAAACTGCGGGATGAAGGCGAGAGAAAAAGACATAACAAAGCTGTGGAGCAACTAGCTGCAGCACAAGATCACTATGAAAAGCAGAGAATTGAGCAGTTAGATTTATTAATGATACTCTGAAAAAACAGGGGCATGCAGCTTACACATTTAAAGACGTTGATCAGGCAATAAAAGAATATTATCTTGTAACAGGCAAACCAATCGAGACATTGCCCCCACCAAAATTCAGCGACTTTTATCATCCGTCAAAAACAAAAGATGCAAGAAATCGGGTTTATTGTCTTTGGCATGACTGTCGTGTATTTGTTGCGCATAATATTGGCTGAATAAAAATGAACAAATCTATTATTCGCCAAAAGGATATTGGAAGGGAATAACAGCAATCAAAAAGCTAAGCCAAGCAGCTGGAGTCAGTGAACAAACAGCAAAGGAATGGTTATCTAAACAAGCGATTTGGCAAATTTATTTACTAGCGCCTAGACGAATACAGAGACCACACTTTGTCAATACAACTCCAAACGACACCCATCAAATGGACCTTCTATATTTACCCTCTGATACGATTAGACGAAAAGATTTAAGTACGCACTTACAGTCATTGACATAGCTTCAAGATACAAAGATGCGGAACCGTTAACACAAAGAGTGCTTCTGCTGTTGCTGTCGCTATACAACTGATATACCAACGGGGCCCTTAACTTATCCTCGCATGATCCAAGTCGATGATGGAAAAGAATTTAAAGGCCAAGTGAATCAATTATTGTTGAAACATAGAGTTACTATTAGAAGAGGCATTCCGGGAGTTCACAGATCACAGGCTTTAGTTGAAAACTTTAACAAACAGTTATCTGAAAGACTTTTTTTCCCACCAGTACCCCAGAGAGCTGATTGACAATTCTCGCAACACAGAATGGGTTAGAAGACTGCCCTCAGTTTTGCGCGCAATGAATAATGAAGAATTTAAAGGGCTAAAACCAGTACAAGCAATCAAAAGAAAAACAATAAATGTTGATGAAGGAGAGTCTTATCCGGCAAACTATTACCATTTGGCTTGAAAGTAAGGTACCTTTATTTACCGGGGGAAGCAGAAGGGGACACTCGCATCAGGGCAACAGATCCAGTTTGGAGTGTTGATCCATATGAAATAAAAAGAATTGTAAAAATGAATCCGCCCGTGTATTATTTACGAGAAACTGACACAACAAAAAAAACCAGCTCCTCAAAAATCTTTTGTGAAAGAAAACTGCAGATAATCCCACCAGACACAGTTCCGCTTTAATTAATTTACGTAAATATATTTGAGTTTAAAATGGAAGCTCAGAAGGAAGTGCAGAATGAAACAAGAATGGTTTAAAAGGGAAAAGACCTTGAAAATGATACGGGAATCATTTCATGCGTGTAATGCTATTAAGGAAACATTTTCGGGGATTAATCAATGCATGCTAAATCATCCAGATCACCTACAACTCAAACCCGGTACTCCAAATTGGGAAAAAGAATATCTTGAAATATAAAAAAAATTCGAACGCGTCAAGCAAACATGAGAAAAGATTTAAATGAATTGGATGAAGCTATGATTGATCTTATAATAAAATGTTGATGAAAATATAAACCCCTGTTTATGCAGTCCTCCAATGCCCGATTGCATATGAAAACTCTGGGTTAACAAACACACGTTTTGTGTTTGTTCTATCTAACGACTTCTTTGTTACAACTGTTGTGTTGATCTCATGTAGATTAGATCGCAGTTTTACGTTGTCATGATGAAAAGTCTTATTGCCAAACAATGCTTCTTTGTAGTTGTCATGCGATATGCTCGACTGCACAACACTGCGAGATATTCCCTTTGCTTTCTTAATGATTTTCTCCTGGCTCGAATACTGTACATTTTCGACCTTAAACCAATAAATCCTTAATCACCCCTCCAGATAATTCATCCTTCATCTTTCCTAAAACCTTCTTATTAGTAATTGAATGCAAAGCGAGTCTTTGGGTAATCGGATGTATCATACCATCCCGCATGTCTTTGCCACTTCGATTTCCATGTCTTTTAGTGTCTCAGTAGGATATCTATAAAAACTATCTGTATCTGTGTAAAGTACTTGGGCTTGGGATAAAGGGCTTAAGTAGTCTAAAGAAATCTAACATTAAAGCTTTGTAATTCTAAATGGAAACCATAATACGGTTGTCCAATTTGACTTTTTTTTTTTATTATGCCAAAAGGTGATCATGAAATTTCTGAAGTCCTTATTAGGTTTTGAAGTAGCTTAATTGCTTCGTTCTCTTGGTGCACTGCATCTTTAGTTGTGCGGTTCCCCCATTCTTTAAAAAAGTGTTGTTCTCCTTAAAAAATTTTTTTTCTGAGATCTGTGGATTTATTTTGGTTCGTGTTCTTCATGATGTGGGGTTTCATGAAGTTCTTGATCAAAAGCAATTATCGTGAAAGCTGTCAACTTAAAACCCTGTCTTTAAAAAAATTGAGAATCTTAAGACGAATAATTTTTTTTGCCGCGAAGATTAGGCAAAATTTTAGGTGTTCTTTTGGATCCATCTTTAGACTTTCTGTGAAAGGGTATATTATGCAGGTCGGGGTTTAGGGAATTAAAAGTAAACTTCTAGAATGTACCCGCGCTGCTGATCGGGGGCCCCAAAATGCCCAACATTTTAAATGCTTTTGATTTTTTTTTGTACCTGGTGCATTTAAAGTTGCGAGGGGAAAGTGTTTGCCCCATTCCCCAACCTCAGTTGTTTGCATCAAATACAGGGAATATTTAGACTTTATTTGGTATAATCACTAGGTATTTGTTTTTGCTTTCAGAAATGATGCGCGCATACAAATTCCCCCCGAAATCCGTTTTCAATCTTTAAATCTTGTAAATCTGACAATAAATAAAATCTGTACTCCAGTAAACTTTAAAAGCCCCAAAACCACCCCGGGCCCAGAAATGTTCGCAGGATCTAGGTTAAATGTTTTCATGCAGGTTGTCTATAATTTTAAAGAGTCCGCCAACAAACATGTATCACCCCTTAAAGTAGGGTCATGATGTCCCCCTTTTTTACACTCTAACTTTTGCCAGCTTTTGGGCTGCGGAAATCAAAATCACTGTGCCCTTTCCTCTAAGACAAAAAGAAGGGCCCCTTTTGGGGAAGTGTTCTTCGTAAACCCCTTTCCAACGTTCAGTTCGGGGTAAACCCCCTTTTTAAACAAGTGTTGGGTCAATTTTCTTGTTTGGGGGGACTTTAAAGGCATAGCCATGACCTAATGAACCCACATGTTTGCTAGGTCAAAAAAAGGACAGTTATTTAAAGTGAAAACATGTACTTTTTGATGACTGTGCAATGCATGACCCCCTGAAAGCATCGTCCACTGTTTCTTTAAGATGAGAGTCGAAACCCTAAATTATGAAAGAATACGGCATTCCTGTCTTTGGTTCAACTTTAGTGAAAGATTGGTTGTTGTGCGCGCTCCCTAAACTTTGCTAATGTGATCATGGTCTTTACGTGGATGGTTTTTCACTGAGTCTAAACCGCAAATCCAAAATGTGGGGGAAATTTTTCTGTTCTTGGTTTAGGCGTCATTAGATTCAGAAAAGTTTAGATTATTAGAACAGTCTTTACCCCTTTTCGCAGCGTTCTAAGAATATTCGGTTTTTGGGCCTTTTTCATTCTGGTGGAATGGAGCCATCGATACAACAATGAGGAAAATGAAAAAAATTGTGATACTCTTAAAGTGTTTTTCGAAGTTTTTGTGGCGTGGCCCTTTAAGGAACAAAGCGACCGAAGTCTGGTAAAAACAAATGGGAATTTGCGCCGTTTCCATTTTTAAAAAATAACTTTAGTTCCGGGGGGGGGCGTTTTTGTTCTGTTTTAAGTTAAGGGGCCCGATACAATGTTTTTTTTTTCGCTTGCGGCTTGAACAGAGGGCATTCGTTAAAATTTTTCTGCGAATCTTGCTTAAGCCCTTTTTTAAAGTATGCCGCAAAAATCTACTCATTGTGCTATTAATGTGTAAGTGGTACCCCTGCGGGAAAATTCCCTCTGTTGACCTTAGGTCATCATAAACCGTTTTTCTTTTGTTAAAAAATCATAAAGTAACATTGTGAGATGAAAATCTTTAGAAAAAGGTCAACTTTTGGTTTTCTAAAACTCCCGCCTAAAACATTTTCTATTTATAAAATGCTGAAAGGGTTTAAAAGGTGGGTTAGTTTGGTTGGGTTTTCCCCAAATCGAACATTGTACTTCGTTATTTTTGGTTTTATAACTTTTCCTTCTCTTTTAAACGGTTTTATCTTCACCAGCAAAAAAATCCCTTTATGCGATCTTGCTGCGACAAAAAAACAAAAAATTCCTATAGTGTTCCCCTGTTCGGGGAAAATTTTTTATGTGATCATTTTTCGTAATTATTGAAATTTGACGTATTTTTGAAATCAGCTTGCAAAAATTAGGGTTGAAAAACAACGTCAAACTCTAACGAGATGTCAAAATGCTGTATTTGTTTGGGTGTTGATGATTTGATAACGCGTTTTTTTTCATTAAAAAGTTGTTCATTGACAATCTGTCTTTTATGCCCTTGAAAGTATGGCGCCTGCGCTTTTAACAACTCAAAATCAAAGGGAATGAAAAGCGATTTCCATACGCAAATTACTTACAACTTTTTCCCGTCTTTAATACTGCGGCTTTTCATTTTTTTGTGCTTCTTTTTTTCGTTTCCCTTAAAAGAAAAGTCACCCTTTCGTTCCTTTAGCCATGATCAGTAGGTTAAAAATTGTCGAAATTGTGTAAGAAAAATTTTTCTTGCCCCTCAAGTTTTATAGAAATTTTCTTCGTTTGCCCCCCCCAGATTTGTACTGTTCTTTTTAGGGTCTGTTGTTGAAGCAGTTTTTTTTTGAAAGTAAGACGCGCAGAGTGGCACAATCCCTTCATCTCCCCTAGGCCCCGGAAATTTGACGTAAGAATTTTTATCTGCAAAATAGTGATGGATTATTGGAAAGTAATACCCGTTATTTCCTTCACCCCAAAGGGGTTTTTCCCCAGTCTTTTGGGGGGTAAAAAAATCGCCCCATATGTTGTGAATTTTTTTATAAAAAAAAAAAAAGTTAATTTTTTAAAAAACCTGGCAGGATTGAGTGAGATTATGATGTTCCGATCCTGGAGACGACATGGTGAAATGCCCCTTTGAACAGCATCCCCGGGGCTCTCTTTGCGGCGTGAATTAACAGAAGAAGGTCAGATCTTATACCAAAGTTTAGGCCAAAACCCTCCCGAATTTTGCCCCAATGTTTTGAAAAAAACCTTTTTGTTTGTGAGGAGCGACCAAGGACAATTTGTTCACTTACATCAAAACCCAGATCATAAAATTTTTTAAAAAAAGAGACAAATTAACAAAGGCCATGTGAGCGTCAAAACCCCTTGGCATTACAAAACCAAATTAGATAGGGTTCGTTGCTAAATTTTCAAAACCACTGCAGAACTCCCGACGATAACCAAATGCAAAACATGGAACTTAAAAAATTAAATAAATGGGCAGCGAATTAAAAAATGCAATAAGGCAAAAACCCCATTTTTCAGAAGAAACAGCATTAAAGATTCACGATCAAGCTCCCATCGAGAATAGCCCCCTTGTCTGCTTTAAAGAACCATTAGAGGCGAATTAACAAACAATTTGCAAAACTGGGTGAAATAGATACTATAAAAAGAGAAAAAAAAAAAACTCGTTGAGGCTGATGAGCCAATTAGGGTCTGATATTAAAAAAGAAACCAAAGCAAAAAAGATCTTGAACAAGAGAGATCACAAGACAGAGGTTTGTCTACTACCAAAAAACATTAGAACTCAAGTGAGCAAAATTTAAGGAAACTACCCAAAGTTTTTTATATGAAGAACACGCTAGCAAAGAATTAAAAAATTTTTAGAGAAAAGGAGTACTTTAGCAAGCGTTAAAACAGCTTAGGATTTGCAATAAGTACATGGGGTTGGTATACAGGCGGTGGTGGAGGGCAAAGTTCAGTGCCTCCCCCACCTCGCCTCCCCTATAATCAGGGGAAAAAAAAACAGCTTGACCTCTTGGGGTTTTATTAAAAAAATTAGCGGTAAAGCTATAGACTTTTCCCGGGTTTTTTAGGGGTATTTTTTTGCGGGCTTTTGTTACGCAAGCAAAGTTTTGGCTTTTGGCCGAGCACTTAGGGCTTTTGTTTCTTAATATTGGGTTAATTTTTGTAAGATAAAGCCCAAGTAATCCTAGGCCAGTAATCCAAAACAAGTGCTGTTTTTTTCTTTTCATGGTCTTTTTTTTTTTCGTAGTCTTCAACTCTTCGGGTTTTGGGCCGGGGATTGGAGATTTATTTTTGGGGGGGGCATTTTTTTTTTTTATGTTTGCAATTTTATGTCAGAATTTATTTCGTTTTTTCCGCCCTTCTTTTATTCCCTGCCAAAAGGGTTTCATTATTGTAGTTTATTATTGTTCTATCTGGAGTTGGGTCAGAAGGGCAGCTGTAAAACCCAGTCCCAAAGGGCAAAGTTACTTTCGATCTTGCGTATTGAAAAAACATTTGGTACCTTTAATACTTGAGGAAAAATCAACTGTAGAATTAATGGCGTCCTTAAATTTGTTATTGTTTTTGTGCTCAAACCTAAAAGGGATCGTTTGCTCGATCTGTTTGTGTTTGGAAACTGCAAAACCCCCCAAACGAAAGAGAACAGGTGTTTATTGTTCTTTTCCGCTTTTTTTAGGCCCTTGAAGGTTAAAGATAAATGTTCCCCGTGTTTTTGCCTTGTTTAAATGGCCCCGAGGTTTAAAGCTGGCTAAAAGAGAAAAATGTGAAAGGGGATTCCAGTCATGTTTATTTTGTGCACCCCCCCATAAAAGGGGTCCCTAAGCCATGATTAAGATCCACTTTTGTCTAAGTCTTTTTGGATGTTAATTTTTAAAAATTCTTTTAAGACTTTCAAAAGCCTTCATGTTTTCTGTTGCTGAATGGATTAAAAGGGTTTGTATTTGGTATTGGCGCTTGCAGTTCAGTCAAAAACTTAAGGTGTATAAAAATGAAATCTTACATGACCTAACCAAAGGTTAGGGATTTAGTGTCACTACGACACTCCACCCCCGTTGTGCACAAAACACAGCAAAGTTTAAGGGGTTCTGTAAAACTGCTGGGTGAAAAACCACACTTTTGCGATGTATCTTTTTAACGGGGGGTTAAGATTTTGGTTAATGGGTTACTCCCTTTATTAAAAAGGTGTCAGTTGGGCCCGGGAAATGCGAGTATATTGTTTATTTTTAAGTTTGTAGGGGGCCCCAAAAATATTTGCATCAGTATATTTAAGCGTTTTTTATTTCGTTAAAAAATGTTTAAAAAAAGGGGGGTGAACACACTTCCCGGTGAAAGGGCCGCTAATTTTTCGTAGTTGAAAAAAAATTAGATTTTTTGGGTTTATTGGACGACCTTTCCGGTAATTGTTTTGAAATAATCTGCGAAATCACACGTAAATTTTGCACTTTAAATCAAGACCGAATAAAAAAAAAGTATTATATTTCTTTTAAACTGGAACCGAGAAACCCTAAACGCCCCCCTAATCACGTCGGATCGAGTACCTCGATTTTCTCTTCTTGATTCGTAACGCAAAGAATGAAACTGTGCAGTCCAAAAGTGCCCAAAAAAAATAAAAAAATATGCCCCAAGGACTCTCGCGATTCACGTTCGAAGCCACGATCGGACAAAAGCGATCATGGAGAAGCTGCGCATTGAAACGTCACTCTCCCGCCCCTGTTTTCGCTACCGGTCCCGGTAAAAACTCCGTGTTCCGTCTCACGGGTTACAATGAAAACATTTTGCTGAAAAATGTGCGCTAACGGCTCCCTCCGGGAAACTGTTCCCGGCAGGAAAGCGGAGCACAAACTTGCCTCAAAAAAAGAAAAAGCAGCTTGAAGCGGGGCCCAAGCGAGGCGAAAAAGAGGAAAAGAACTACGGGGTCAGGTGAGGGAGGCGAAATTCGCAGCCGAGGTGGCAGACCGCAAGCGGGAGGAGGTGTCGGGCCACGTGGAGGAACAATGAGGTCTTCGGTGTGCGGAGGAGACGGCGGGAGCATGGGGGGACGGGGAGCTGTGAAAAGGGAAAGGGGTTGGCGTGTTCGCGACAAGCTGCGGTGAAGGTGGGCAAGGGGGCATTGGGTTGTGCCAGACGGGGGGGAGGAAAAACCCTCCAGAGGGGGGGGGGGGAAAGAGAGGGCTCCCCGGGTACATAGTTCGTTATTTCAAAAAAGATCCTGACTCGTATTGTATCCAATCAAAACTGAAGGTACAAGAACTTTTTTGGGAAATCTGACCCCCCGCGTTACGCCTTTCTGTGGGACCGTAGAGGCGATAACGTGTGTAAACAGGCGTGGCCAAAAATGGCAAATAGTCATTAAGACGGTGCCAACAAATTTTTGCCTACATCGTGGCGACCCGCAGACAGAAGCGCGGTCCCGGGACAGGGGGGCCCTGTGTTGTAGGACGTAAGGATTCCCCTACGCAGGGACAATCGAAAAAGAAGTTGTTGGAATTGATGCATTTAAACGTTCATGTCTGAAAATTTGGTCGTTTGTGCGTTTGTGTGTATCTGTAAGTTTTAAAATTCTATAATTATTTAATGGCAATGTCCCTTAAAAACATGGCGTGTTCCCCGTGACTGGTGTGTTTGCGTGTGCTTTTTTAAGAATTTCTTTTTCTTTGTTGCAGTTGGGTTTTTGTAAATATACGACCCTAAAAAACATCAAATGAAAAATTGTGGCGATCATTTTCTCCCAAACGAGTTTTTTTTAAATCGTTTACTATTTTTTTTTTGTTAATTTTTTGTGTGATTATTTGGGACTGCGAAGATACCACGTGTCGACTAAGGGTTCGAGTCAAAAAGAAAGGGATCGGTGAAGGGGTGGGTATATTTTCTTCTTCCTAAATTTGGTTCGCTCAAGGGCGAGGGTCACCACCGCTGTTAAAAAGTAAATAAAAATAGATAAAATTGCGATCGGGCTGTTGGCCCTGGAGCAGCAATCCCCAAATTTGGGCCCGTGGAGTAAAATGTTTGGGGGGGTTGAGATGAAAAACGTCTATGCAGATATTGTTTCCAATGTTGATAGGCTCGTGTTCTCTGCCTAGGAACTTTTATCCCTTGAAGGGGGGGGGGATAGCAGCGGATGACCCCGTTTTGCTCAACGGAGGGGATGGGTTTATGTTTTTGTTGATGTTTTTTTTTCTTTTCAAAGGGGGGAAGGTTGATTTTTTCTTTTGTTGTTTCTGTAAGCTCAACAGTGTACATCAAAAAGGCGAGTCAACGTTAAGTGGATTAGTTCAGGTTGTCACAAGGGAAAATTATATCATGTGCGTTGTTGTGTACTGGTGGTTCATGCTTTTTTTTTTTTTTGTGTTCTGTGTGCAAGAAAGAATCAGAAGGACAAATATTGGTTGTTACCCTTTTGAAAATTTATTGAACAAACCCATTTGTAGGTTGATGGTGGAAAATTTTTGATGGGGAGGTTTGTACAAATCCTTTTTTATTTTTTTATGCTTTGTCATGGTAATTTTTTTTATTAAAGAAGCGGTCTTCCTGTGTGGGGGGAAAATGAAAATTTTTACCATGGCAAATAGAAATATTTTGGGGGGGTGCCCCGTGTGCGGGCAAAACAAATTTCTGTCAAAAAAAAAAAAACATTGCATGGGGCGAGTGGTAAACAGGTTTTATTAGCTTATGGGATAGGTTTATGTTCTCACAGCAAAAGGACAGTCTAAATCACATTTGGGGGAAAAATTTCAACCTTTCAATATTTTTCAAAAACATGCTGTGGTTAAGTATCCTTTTTTCCGCTTATTGTGACTTTTAATGGATTTGTTTGTTCTTCTGTTCCCCTGTTCACTTGATGGTCTTTTTTGTAATGTTTTTGAATTTGGAAAACACCCTGGATTTATTTGGGAAAAAGGGAAACAAGTTAACAATTTATTTTGAATGTCAAGGTCTAGGGAATTTCTAAAAAAAAGACATTTCATTATTTAAGAAAAAACAATATTTATTTATTGCCTACAGCTCCTTTTTTAAACGATACAGAAAAGTTTAAAAAAGGCGGATGGGGGGATGATTTTTTTTTCCCTCAACGATTAAAGTCGAGGTAGAATATATTTAATAAAAATTTCCATTAAAATAAAAAAGGTGGAAAAGACTGCAGGGAAAATTTATTATTATATTTTACAACAAAGGGAAAGGAACTGTTGTGTAAGTGTATATGGACCCAAAAAAAGACGCCCAGCTTCTATGGGAAACTTCAAAAACGATTAAAAAGTAAAAAAAAAACATTATTTTTGGGTGGGGATTTTATTAAGTATAACAGGAAACTGATTGTTACAATTAAAACAGTAAAAAACCCAAAGCTAAAAAAAAAAGGGTTTAGGTATGATGAAAATTTTTATTAGCAGATATTTTGGGGAGAAAAAAAACCCCCGGGTTGTGGAAATAACTGGCGTAGACCTACCCCTTGCAAAAAAAGAGGTAGATTCTTTCCTTTTGTCAGAATTTTTAATCTGGGTTTTTTAAAATATGACATTTACCCGGTTGATTGCCCCTTCATTTTACACTAAAGCTTCAATTTGGAAAAGGAGATTAAACACAAAATCTTTTGGAATTTAATTATCTTTATTAAAAGTAAAGAATAATTAAAGGAATAATTTTTAAAAAAAAGAAATAAAGGGAATACAAGATAAAAATGAGGGAAAGTATTAAATTTACAAAAGCCAAGATGAAAACCCGCGAAAAGCCAGCCCCAAAAATAACAGGTTGATCGAGTCTTTTTGACTTCTTATATGAAGAAGAGAAAAAAACATCCAGTATGCAAATTAAAAAAAAAAAAATCACAAGTAAAAAAAACACCTTATGCAAATATTAAAGATATTGAGATTAAAAAAACTTAAAAAAGAGGAGGTTTGAAGAATTGAAAAGGGGTAAAGAAATGATATTATAAAAGGAAAAAGGGTTTAAGGTGTACTACTAAGACAAAAACAAGGGGGTTGCAGTTGGGGGGAAAAGGGTTTGTAATTTTTGCAGTTTAGAAAAGGTAACTTATTAGTAAACAAATTTAAAACTAGTGGGTGGACAAAGGTAATACATGGTAAACAGAAGAATAAAATTACTACAAAACTTTTTTAAGATTATACCCAAAAACCAAAATGTGAAATCAAAATTAAAATTTGGGGAACAAGTACCGAAATTAACAGAAAAAAGACTTTAAAACTTTCAAGGTGAAAAAAACAAAAAAAAAGGGATTGCATTGAAAAATTAGAATGGAAAAAAGCCCGGATCGGGTGGGGTTTTTAGCTGAGTTTTTCAATGTTTTTGGAAAACAAAATTTGGGGTTTTGTAAAAGCTTTAAATGAAAGAGGAAGGGAATATCAAACACCCGAAAAAAGGTATTAAAAATTTTTGACGTCAACGTAAATTATGACTCAACTTTAAATGAATTTTTAAGTAATGACGAAAAAGATAGAAAAAAAGAAAAGGGAGAAAAACTAAAGGGTGAGGATTTGGGTCCGTAATTTTTTTTGTTTTAAACAACGTTTTTCTCCTAGTGTTACTATGTGGAGGTGACTTTCAAGCAGTAATAATCGAAGTTTTTTTGGTTGTGGGTACTTTTTTGACGGTACCAGCGGAATATGTGCGGAAAATTTTTTGTTATAAAATTTTTGTGAAACTGTGTGCGAGAGTGACTTAAAAATCCTGTAAAATATTTAAAATGTCTCCAATTTAAACCCGCATGTTGGGGGTGGGGGGTATATTTTTGTGTGAACATTAGTTAAATAACGGGGAAGTTAAAATTTGTTTTGATCAACGGGGCGTCGAACCGAAGTTTATTGTGTTTATGGGCTTTGGTGAAATTGTGTTCTCCGGGGATTCAATATGGTTTTCTGGTTTATGAATTGGGTTTTCCCCCTGGGATTTTCTTTCTTTAGAATCTGCGGTTTTTTTGTGGGGTTGCTGTGCTTTATGAATTTGCGGTTCTTCTCCTGTGGATTTCTGTGCTTTTTTGAATTGCGGGTTTTTTTCTTGGGGTTGCTATGCTTTATGAATTTTGGTTTTTCCGGGATTTCTGTGTTTATGAATCTACGGTTCTTTTCTTGGATTGCTGTGCTTTTGAATTTCGGTTCTTCTCCTGTGGATTTTTGGCTTTTGAATTTTCGGTTTTTCTTTGATGTTCGACGTAATATATTGTGTTGCTGTGTTGAGACCCCTTTTTTCTTCATCGTTTTTGTTTTGTGAAAGGCTGTGGTTTACCGTGGGGGACCTTTGGGTTTTGTCTTGTTTTTTTAATGTGTAGACTGTGGGGGTGGGTACTGGGAACTGAATGCGTTGATTGTAATGTGAGATATTGGACGGCGCCGGGGAGATTGTGAGTTTTTAAACAAGAACGTTTGATCCTGTTATATGATTGAAATTCTTTTTTATTGATTTCTTAAATTTCGTGCATTTTCTGTTTTATGTAATGGATGTATTGTTTTGGGAACGATTTAAGATGGTTCAGGGAGCATTAAAAGAAGAAAATTAACACGTGTGTTCCCGGCTATCTATGTTTGTATGTGTGGGTGTGTGTAGGGAAAAGTCGACACGCATCCAAACTTTTTAGGTGGAAATAACCAAAAAACCGACCCCCACCCAACCGAAAAAAATTTTTTTACCCCAAAAAAGGAAAACCAAAAGAAAATGTAAAAAATGGGACCCATTTCACTTTTAAAACCTTTTATAAAAATTGGGTGACTTGTTTTTCCAAAAGAATTAAAAAAAATTCTCCCACATGATTTGTGAAGACCGACAGGTTGTCCCAAATAGATACATAGGTAGTAACATTAGTTAAAATTTAGACATAATCACCATCTTAACATAAAAAAAACCCAGGGATGCAAATTTTTTTAGATTTCAAAAAAGGGGTTCGCTCGTTAATTGGGATTTTTGCACAAAATGCTAGAGGCTGAGGGGAGGTAAAGATATATGTAAATGGATGAAGTATTTTACAAAAACATTAAGATGTTTCGAAAAAGGCCCAAAATCAACAGGTTCACAAAAGAAAGGGGGGTAGGCAAGGGGATCCCGTCCACCCTTTATCTTCGTTTTTTGTGCAGAAATATTATCCTAATGATCAAAGAAGAAAAAAGTATTGAAGGTATACAAATCGGGGAGAAACAAAACAAGATATCACAATTTGCTGATGACACTCAACTGATGAACACAGGGAATAAGAAATCATTTGAAAAATCTATCGAGATTCTTGATAGGTTTGGAAAACATCAGGTTTATTCTTAAACAAAGAGAAGACACAAGTAATTTGGCTTGGAAGACAAAAGCATAGTGAAAAAGATATATGGAACATTTAAAGATGATCTGGAATCCAAAAGAATTCAAAATATTAGGAATTTGGTATACTCAGGACTTAACACACATGGAAAAAAGAAACTACAAAGATAGAATGATAGAAGTGAAGGCACTATTTAAAATTTGGCTTAAGAGAATCATTACCCCCTTAGGAAGAATTGCTGTCTTGAAATCATTAATTCTGTCAAAACTAACTTACCTATGGTTGATGCTTCCAAATCCACCTGACACATTTGTTAAAGAATTACAAGACTTATGCTACTGGTTTGTATGGAATAAAAAACAAGATAGAATTAGTCGAAAAACAGTTATTAAAGATGTACAGGATGGTGGGTTGAATCTACCTGACATAAATGCTCTCATCACTGCATTAAAATTAACATGGATAAAAAGACTGAGACAAACAACACACAGATGGAGAGACATGTTGATTTTTTTCATACCCAATTATTGAGAATATTGAGAAATACTCTCCAAATCATCTGTGCAACACCACTCAAGACAATGTTTTCTGGAAACATGTATTCATGTCATATAAGCAGTTCTACTACAAAATAAAACCAGAAAATGCTAGAGAGCTACTTGCAGAACCAATTCTTTACAATGAACATATCAAAATAGGAAATAAACTGTTAAAACACAAAAGCTGGAACAACAGAAATGTATTTAGAGTATCTGATTTTTTTCAAAGCCAATGGAGATTTACTATCCCATGAGGAATTCAGAACAAACTATAACATTAAAATAGATTTTCTATCTTATGGTGGATGCATATTATCCATTAAAAAATACATCAGAGAACAAGGGTTTGTGAATGAGATAAAAGATAACATTGAAGCAGAAGTCAACACAGCTCTAAAGAAAATATATTCTGTAGATAAAGGTTCCAAAGCTTATTACAGAATTATAGTAAAAGATAACTGGGAACCAAACTGTTTGCAAAATGGACGGAGAAGCTAAATCGGCAGATACCTTGAGAAAAATGCTTTAGAAAAGTTCATCAGATTAAGGATATTAAGCTAAAATGGATGCAAATAAGAATAGTGCATCGAATAATTGCAACGAATGTAGTTCTGAAGGAAATGGGGATAGTAGAAAGTTATAACTGTAGTTTCTGTGAAGAGGAAAAAGACAGCATTGAACATATGTTTTGGAGATGCATGCATGTCAATGAATTCTGGAAATCATTGCAAGAATTAATAAAAGGAAAGTGTTTAATAGCAAATAATCTGTCTTTGACTGAAAACATAATAATATTTGGAGCAGATGACAATTCCACAACTGATACAACATTCGATCTTATAATTCTGATAGCCAAACACTACATTTTTAGCTGTAAAATAAACAAATGTAAGCCTTCATTAACAGTATTTCTAAAAATACTAAAGAGAAGATATATTCTTGAAAAATACATAGCAATTGTGCAATTGAATATGCCAAAATTTAACGCTAACTGGATTAATTATGAAGTATTATTTGATAATTAGAATTATAGGATACCTGGATTTAATATGTGCATGTGTATGTGTATCATTAAATCAAAAGAGAGAGAGAAAGTGGGGTGTGGGTGGGTGGGGAGGGGAGGGGGTGTAAATGGAGTGAATGGATGTGTTGGTTTGCCATTATGTGTTTGTAGTTTATAAGAACTCAGAGGATTGGGTCTAGGATTTTTGTTTGTATATGTGTTTGTATATCCAAACAGCAGCAGCAACAACAAAAAAAACTTTCCTCGGCATACATTGAACTCTCTCTCAATTCCATTCAACCCGAAAAAAAAAAAAAGACAACTCAGTTTTAATATGTTTTCACAGATCATTTACTACAATATTGTCAAACATGTACAAATATGATTAATAACAAAAAATATGTAGTAATTTGTATCCGGAAATGTACAGCAAAGAGAAAGATCATGTTGATGAAAGAATGGAGAAGAGAGAAAGAAGGAACTGTGGAATGGAAGACAGAATGAGGAAAGAAATTAAAAAAAAAAAAAAAATGTTTGTAACAATAACAACTCAAGATCGTCCTTCGTTTTTAGAACATGCTATAATAACGAATGCGGAACCAGAACGGTCGCGCTCCATGAAATATTCTACAAAGTCGTATGGTTTAATATAAGCAAAGCCAAGGAGAATAATAAGGTTCTAAAAAATTTTACAAAACAGGGGCCAAAGTTAGCCAGTTAACAATCCCTGATGGTTATTACGGGTTTTGCTCACTAAAAGAAGCAATGAGTAACTTCGACATTACTCTCAAACTTAACAATGCAAATCTAAAAACAATGTTAACATTCAAGCCTGAAGAAGAAGGAGGTTACTATTTTGATAAAGAGCTAGCTAAAATGTTAGGCTTTGCAGCTGACAATTTTAGATTTAGAGTTACACAAAACAAAACTACTTATGAGGGAGAAAATCCGCTCGATCTTGCATTACATTCATTACTCTATGTTCATTTGGATGAGCTGAGCACTGATGAAAACTTATATGATGGAAGGCCCTCAACTGTTTTAAGAGCTCTTCCATCAGGGAAAGCTGCATATTGCGATTATGAAATTATACAATTCCCTAATTTACAGTTTAAAAGATTAGTTTGCGGAAGGGTCGGATCATTTAATTTAAAAATTGCAGACAAAACAGGGAAACTCGTGAAATGTGATAACCTGCACATTGTTTTGGAAATAAAATAATTAGTTGTTCTAAAAATGTCGCGGGGGCCAGAAGAACCGGGAGTTACATTGGCGCCTGTAAGGTGTATAACTTTAGAATTAAAAGACCTTGCAGACGTTGCGGACTTTGAACAGAACGGTGAGATAGGCGCTTTGTATGGTTTTGAGTACACTAAAGATGGTGATTATAAACGCAAAGAGGTTAGCGACAACAAAAAGTTTCCTAAACTAGAACAACTGCGCAATCTAGAAGCAAATAATGTTGGCCAGTAAGAATATAAAATAGTTCGAAAACCTGACCTCAAATGGCACTTGGAACCATATTTAGAATGGGACATAAAATTTGAATTCATAAGCCCATTTACATTTTTTAGCCGTCAAAAAAGTTTCAGAAAAGCATTCAACTCTAGCCCTTTACATGTAAGTCTTATGCCAGAGGACAATAGTCGGAAAGAGATTGAAATAACGCCGTATGGGAAAAAACAGTACATCCTCCACAGAAAAGAAACAGTTTCAAAGAAAGCTTCTACAAAATTACAGTTCTTTCCAAGCAGAAAATTAGGAGACACGTTCACAATAATATTTGAAATTTCTGTCTTTAAAGATGTGGAGAGGGATGGGGTTGTGGGCGTTAGTGACGACCTTATAAAAGGAATTAATATTAGCTGGCAAAACTTAGACGTTAAACGTCTAAGTTACCATCGTCGTTCTTCACAATGGTGAGGATATTAAGGTTATAACAACAAGCAACAAAATCACTGTTGACTTAAATAGAAACAATCTTACAGAACTGAATTGGATTAATCTTACACATTTAGGTCTTATAGGGTTTTATTATACTGAACAAGTTTTGACAGAGAGTATGATAAACATAATAACTGAATTAGATTAAATTCTGCTATAAAACCATGGAGCAGTTAAACTTTATAACAAAAACTCCTCATTGCTCATTGATTTGTGGGCAGACTGGTTGTGGAAAAACAATATTTGTCCTAGACCTATTACAAACAGTTTATCGCTATAATTTTGATCATATTGTGATTTTCTGCCCAACACTTAAATGGAACAAAGCATATCATGATAGAAGGTTTATATGGACAGATGATAACATATATTTAGTTGATCCTAGCAATAAACTGAGTGAGTGTTTAGAACAGTTTTATAGACTGTTTGAAGGAACGCAGACACTATTTATTATAGATGACTGTTCGGCAGAAAGAGACATAGTTAGAAAAAGAAACACTTTGTCAAAACTAGCTTTCAGTGGAAGACATGCTAGAATAAGTGTGTGGATTTTATGTCAAAAATATAACTCGGTTTTAAAAGACTTTAGAGAACAGTTAAAGACTGTAGTTTTATTTCACATGAAAGACAGAGACTCATTTGATGAATGTTTGCGCGAAAATGATGTTATTGAAAATGATCAAGAAAAACATAGGATTAAGCAAAAACTGAAATCTGAAAAGTTTAGTAAATTAGTATTGAAAACGGATAATCCTACACAGTATGTTTGTTTGTAGGATCGTTATTTTTTGGTTATTGATGTCTTACTTGTCAGAGAACGGAGAAATGCAGGTTCTAGAGTCACCCGGTCGAAACTGGTTGAGACCGGGTGAGCTAGAACCTGCATTTCTCCGTTCTCTACTCCACTAATCTATCCAACCCCCCCCCCCCCCCCGGCACACACACACGTACACACACACACACACACACACACACACACACTCACTCGCACACACGTGAGCGCGCACTCACACACACACACACTCACACACACACACACACACACACACACACACACAAACACACACACGCTCGCTACATCAAAAAAAGAATACATGATCATTTCAACTACACTCACGCCATTTCTCTCCTGAAATAGGAATCGATGTCCATATTCAAATCTATTTTCAGAGTCTTTCCATTTTTCAATTTTGCCAATATTTTCCCATTTGATGACCAAGTGGCCATCGTTGCAGAGTGGGCACTGGTTTTCTTCAACAGCTTGTAGTTGGCCTGGGTCAAGTCCTCTGCTACAGTCACTCCGGTCTGTTTCAGTTTTCTCCGGGCGGTCAACACCTCTCCGCGCTTCCTCCGTGAAAAAAAGGCGAAGAATGAT
>CM031596.1:81027430-81039930 GCA_018398815.1 Conus ventricosus | reverse complement strand
AAATTTCGAGCAACGGCTAATCATCACATAGAATGTAATACATAAGGTTAACAACTGAACTGGGACTGAGTGAAACTGAGCTTGTCTAAAGCAATGTGTGTGTGTGTGTGGGGGGGGGGGGGGGGGGGGGGGGGGGGTCGAACAGATGGGAAAACCAACATGTATATATTTTCCTCTTCTAAATATCAGACGTGTTGAAAACTTAGCTGGCATTACTTTCATCTTTATTTCATTTTGCTGTTTTTGTCTATTTTGTTTTATGTTATCTTATTTTGTGTTTTTAATTCATCTTTTTATCTGTCAGATTGCATCACCTGGAAAACATTTCACTGTTATGATACTTTTCGGACTTAGGTAACGCATCCAATGCCATGGTGCCAAGGAAATGAAACTCTTTGAAGTGAATTCTGCACGTAAGTTGTTGGTCTTGTTCTTTTCAGTAGATAGACAACAATCAGCAAGGGTAGGAGAGTTGTTTTTTTCCCTTGAAGCAGGTCAATAGCGCTGGTGTTTCCAAAGACGCATCTCACAGTCGTTTTCTTTGCCTAATGTGTAAGATCAGAAAGTTTGCCAGTCACACACCCTTCTCTGGACACATCTTTAGCATTTTTGTCCAGAACGATATCTTGGCAGCTTTGTTTCCATTTGACACAATTCTTTTCTTATTCGTATCAGGGTCTTGTATTTTCAGAAGATTAGGATATAAGCTACCTGTAAATCATCTCTTCAAGAAATATTGCAAAAAATATCATTTGCATGTAATGGAGCAAACTTTACATTCTGCGCAAATAACACTTTTTCAGTCTCCTCTGACTACCAGGAAAATAATATATCTTCCTACGTTTACTTACAGCATAGGTCACAGCACGTACACTATAATTCAAAAATTGTAAAATATCTACTTCTTTGCTTTCACGACAGCAGAATTGATATTCTACCTCGTTCAGATGCATCTGCATCATTCCAAGCTGAAATGTTCATTGTAGATTATGTATGTAATCGTTTCGGTTATTTCTAGCTGAACCAAAGTGTTGATGCAGTTGATGATTTTCTTCGAATCTTTAGAGATAGACTGTTCTAATTGCAGATGGCAAAAATAGCATTATGATGTGAATAATAGCGAAAGATTTTAAGTCTGCAGGTCCTTTTGCACCATTAAAATCTATCTACTTCTGAATCTGGACAAGCATTTAAAGTATATAATTGCTAGATTCAAATTTGGAATTTCTGAAATTGCGGGACACTACTACTGTCACCGATTCCATAGCGATGCAGATTTACTATGGTCAACATTGCAGAGAGGAGATAGAAAGTGAAGTGCATTTTGTGCTATGTTGTCCTGTCCTGCAAAAAAATAATAGGAGCTCAGTATACATCGTTGAAGTATTAAATAGTCCCAAATCAATTCGGATCAGCACGTCTTTTGGAATGTACACATGAACAAACAGTCAGAGATTTGTCGTTTTATTTATTGAAAGCATTTAATTTGCGGTCATTTACGTTATCTTAGGATAGTTTCTGAATATGTGTTGGTCATGTCAGTGCAAAGTTCTTTTGGTGCTTCTATGATTGTATTTGCTTGCACCCCTTCATGACGGGCAAAGGTCTAAACATGAATAAATCCTTTTGAGTCTTGAGTCCCGAATCTCTCTCTCTCTCTCTCTCTCTCTCTCTCTCTCTCTCTGTCTTTCGCTATCTCAAATGATTCATCGGATCCAATTAATTTTAGGTCTATATCCTTACTATGAATTCTGTCAAAAATCCCCGAAACACACATACACGCAAACGTATCTCAGTTCGTGGAAGAAAAGAAAATTTCACCCACTCCAGTCTGGATTCCGATGCAATCACTCCTGCCAGACGGCATTATCACGAATATGTAACTCATGGCTTTCAAATATGAACCAATCACAGATGAGAGGGGTTGTCTTTCTTGACTTCAAAAAGTCGTTTGATCTCGTTGATCATTCCATTCTTTTAAAGAAACTATCTGCTTGAACCATTCCTCAGCAGTCTCATTCTTTCAATCATACTTGAACGATAGGACCCAGTATGTGGTGCTTAATGGCAAAACTTCCACTTCAGACTTTGTCAGACATGGATTCCCAAAAGGTTCAGTACTAGGCCCTCTCCTATTCTGCATCTTCATTAATGATTTACCATTGTCGATATCAGATGAAAAAGTCACGACAGATTTAATTGCTAATGACCCGTCACTCCAAAGAAATGGCAGTGATATACAGACAATAGAAACATCTCTCCATGAAAGTCTAAACGTGTCAGTCTGGCATCATTCAAACTCAAAGGTCATTCACCCAGCCAAAACCAAATCTATGATTATGGCTACCCGCCAAAAGCATCAACGGACTCCTCTTTGCCTAAAATATCAGTTGAATGGCACTTCTATCGAACAGGTAGATGAGCATCGTGTTTTCAGACTAACGATAGATAAAGAATTGAAATGACAATCTCATCTCAAAAGCGCTACCTCAACAGTACTGTGCTTTAACCTTTCTTCGACGCACACATAATGTCACTTATCAATTACGCTTTCAACAGTGTGGGACAGGAGTAGTAATGCTCACAAAAAGGCTGAATTATCTCTGTAGACGTGCAGTAAACTACTTCATCAAGGCGTGCCTCTAACTCCAGATTATGCACTGTACATACTTCCTCTGAGTAAGCAGCTGGAATTCAACAAGGCATCTCGACAGACACTATGCCATGTTATATCAATGCCCTTTTTACAAGATTGAACAACTCTTCTAGTTCAAAGAAATTCCTTCTCCCCTACCCACGCATTCATCAATACAAAACAAACCTAGCTTACTCTGGAACTAACTTTCACCGAGTCTACAAAATACGAAAACGCTAAAACTTTTCAAGAAACATTTACATAAACATGTTATGTCTAAATAATTTGATTATTCGATTAAAATCATTATCGTCCATTTGCAAAGTCTTCTGTAAACCATATTTAGAATACACCGTCTAAAAATGTAACCTACTCCATTACATCGCTCATTCCCACTCCCTGTCTACCATCCCTCTTCTTTCCCCCTACCCACCATTATATCTCTCCCCTTCCTCCGACCTCTCTGTCTGTGCTTTTGTTTGTTTGCCTGTTGGTCGTTTGTTTATTTGTTTCCTTCTGTTTGACTACCAACCATATCATTATTACGTTTATGAATAGTCTGCTTGTCATTGTAGAATTAGATTACAGTGTTACTATGTTGAATTGTCAGTATGAATGAAATGTGTTGAATAATGTACGCATGACAAGGACGGATTGTAAGACCAGGCTTTGGCCTAAAATCCTCATCCTTGCGCAGTAAAGATCAATCAGTCTCTCTGTCTGTCTGTCTGTCTCTCTTCAAATAGTAAACGCGTTGTTATGTTTTTGGTTAAGTTCTTTGATGTCCTATTTGATAAGGGTAATTATCCTGAAGAATTGACAAAGTTCATAATTATACATTACAATAAAGGGGAGATATAGAGGATCCAAACAATTATAGGGGAATGTCACTGAGTAATGTGTGTAGTAAGATCTGCTATTCACTAATAAATACAAGACTGCAAAAATGGATAGAAGAAAATAATACCACGTGTCAGCACCATGATAGGTTTAAGCAGAATTACTCAGCAATTGATCATATTTTTAACATTTGGTGGTAGTTGAAAAGCAACTAGCGAACAATAGAGATGTATATGTTCCATTCATAAATGTTGAAAAAGCTTTTGATTCCGTATGAAGAAAACTTCTGTGGCCAATACTTGTCAGAAACTGGAATAAGGGTAAAACTGTAGACTTGTATAAAAAGTATGCATAACAATGTTAAAGTAAGAATAAGAAAGAAGGCAGATTTAACAGCTTTTTTTGCAGTTCAAAAGGGCTAAAATAAAGAGACGTGTACATTCCAGTTTTGTTTTCTTTGTTTGTTAATGAACTTGCTTTTGAAATAACTGAAAATGGAATGCAGGGCATTATATTTTCTCCTGATTTCGTTGATTTGTTTATCTTAATATTTTCGGATGATATTGTTTTAATGTCAGAAACAGCAGTTGGACCACCAGGTCAGTTGAATACTTTGTATACAAAATCAAGTTATTTTGAATTAGCCGTCAATGTCAATAAATATACTATTACATTTTCAGAAAAGGCGTTTGATTAGCTGCAAGGGAAAAATGGATATATTGTACAACAGAAATTGATCCATTATGCATTAATAGCAACTTTGAGAATATTCTATAAACCTGAGAATAATCCACCTGTATTGTTTAAAGCTATTTGATACCCAAGTGCAGCCAATATTACAGTGTAGTTCTGAAATATGGGCTTTTGATCAAACAGCTTTAGAATAGAAAAGGCACATACTTATGGTCTTAAAAAGATCTTAGATAAAAACACCGAATGAATTTTTTATGTGGCGATTTGGGTATATCCTATATTCTTAGATTCGTATGTACACTGCTTCAAATTTTGGTTGAACTGAACTCGTATGGGAGGGGGGGGGGGATAAATCACAGATTACCAGATAAGACATATAAAACGCTATGTTCTCTTGACGAAAGGGGGAATTTTGCGTGGGCTACAAATGTTTGTTCAACTTAGTACAGTTTTCTTGATTTCGGAATTTTCAGGGTGAACAGTTGGTTTCGATTTTTTTCCATAGAATTTATACAGAGAATAACATGATGATTGCAGGTGGCAGGAATGGGATGATCATACGCGAACATGTGACTGATACTGATTTCATATAGATTTTAAAAACAGTTATCTAAAGGAGTTTTATGTGTCTATAAATATAAGTAAATGTGTGAAGAATGTCCAAACTAAATTTAGATTTGGGGTTTCATCTATCTTCACACATTCTTTAAAATATGCAAGAACAACTTACAGCTGTGATGTCCACTATGTACATCTACTAGGGAAGATAAAATCCATTCCGTCTTTTTGTGTACAGCTTACAATGTTTAAAGAAAACAATTACTACCCTGAAATATTGAATCCATTCATGTTTTGGTTGTGCCATTTAGTTTTATCATCTAACATGGTAACAATATGGAACTTGTCATTATATTTGTGTAAAGCCTTTGTAAGAAGTGCTGTCGTCAATAGTTAGAAGTTCCATCTGATGTTTTGTGTTGTACTGGTATATATGTATTTACACGGTATGTCATTATCGTTTGTAACTGTATTGCTATCAAGGCACCACCAGAATAGGCCAATGACCTGGTCAAAGAATGAATTAGTTAATTGATTGATTAATTAATTAATTCATTCATTCATTCTTTTCAAACATGAAAAGAGCTTGGTAAAACATAAATGACGGACTTAAAAGAGTGTTTGTGGTGAACAAATACCACATTCAATAGACAATACCTGAATCATTTAATGTTGACGGCTCATTTCTTCTAAATATGAAACAGAACAAAGCATTGGTAATTTCATTTAATTTATCAAAGCACACGACTTATCTTCACTATAAACTGAACCTGCAAAGAAGCTTTCTAACCAAGTTAGATGTTCAGTCTATGCAATTATTCTGTTCAAAAGAACTTTTAGCCATTAACTTTTAGCATATAAACGTACTCTCAGTTTATCATGAATACGCGTGAGATATTCTATAAAGAGGAAAAACCGTCTTGGACTGGTGTAACCGTTAGTAATGGCTGTTCTGGTAAACATCGGCCATCGTCTGTGACCTATAATGAACATACATACAAATTTTCAGAAAGATCGGCCAAGAACTTCCAAGAAGAAAACCATTATGAGCCGTTAGTAATGGCTATAACGGTAGACTTAAACATTGGGCATCATCCATGACCCATAATGAACATACCTACAAATTTTCATAAATATCGGCCAGTACTTTCTGAGATATTCTATGAAGAATAAAAACCGTTGCAGGCCGTTACAGCCGTTAGTAACGGCTATAACGGTAAACTAAAACATCGTGCATCATCCGTGACCCACAATGAACATACACGCTATTTTTCACAAAGATCGGCCAAGTACATTCTGAGATATTATATAAAGAAGAAAAAGCGTTACAGGTCGTTACAGCCGTTGGTAACGGTATAACGGTAAACTAAAACATCGGGAATCATCCGTAACCCATAGTGAACATTCTTACTAATGTTCGCGTCGGAAAGATCAGCCAAGTACTTTCTGAGATATTCTATAAAGAAAAAAAATGTTACAGGCCGTTACAGCCGTTAGCAATAGCTATAACGGTAAACTAAACATCAGACATCATTCGTGATCCACAATGAACATACCTGCTAATTTTCATAAAGATCGGCCAAGTACTTTCTGAGATATTCCACGATGAAGAAAAACCGTTACAGGCCGTTACAGCCGTTAGTAACGGTATATATGGAAGACTAAAACATCGGACTTTATTTGGGACTATTAACGAACATACCTACAACTTTTCAGAAAGATCGGCCAAGGACTTTTTGAGATATTCTATAAAGAAGAAAAACCGTTACAGGCCGTTACAGTCGTTAGTAACAGTTGTAACGGAAAACTAAAATATCGGGCATCACCCGTGACCCATAATGAATATACCTGCTAATAAACACAAAGATCTGCCAAGTACTTTCTGAGATATTCCATAGAGAAGAAAAACACGGCTATAACAGTAAACTAAAACATCGGGCACTATTCGTGACCTATAATGAACATACCTACACATTTTCAGAAAGATCGGCCAAGTGCCTTCTGAGATATTCTATAAAGAAGAAAAAGCGTTAAGGCCGTTACAGCCGTTGGTAACGGCTATAACGGTAAACTAAAACATCAGGCATTTTTGTGACCATAATGAACATACCTACAAATTTTCAGAAAAATCGGCCAAGTACTTTTTGAGATATTCTATAAAGAAGAAAAACCGTTTCAGGCCATTACAGCCGTTAGTAACGGCTGTAACATCGGACATCATCCGTGACCTATAATGAACATACCTACAAATTTTCAGAAAGATCGGCCAAGTACTTTTTGAGATATTCTATAAAGAAGATAAACCGTTTCAGGTTGTTACAGCCGTTAGTAACTGTTATAACGGGGTAAACTAAAACATCGGACATCATCCGTGGCCCATAATGAACATACCTGCTAATTTTCACAAAGATCGGCCAAGTACTTTCGGAGATATCCCATAAAGAAGAAAAATCGTTACAGGCCGTTACAGCTGTTAGTAACGGCTGTAACCGTAAAATAAAACATCGGGCATCATCCGTGACCCATAATGAAGATAACTACAAATTTTCAGAAAGATCGGCCAAGTGCTTTTTGAGATATTCCATAAAGAAAAAAACAGGTTAAGAGGCTGTTACAGCCTTTAGTAACGGTTGTAACGGGGTAAACTAAAACATCGGGCATCATCCGTGACCCATAATGAACATACCTGCTAATTTTCACAAAGATCAGCCAGGTACTTTCTGAGATATTCCATGCAGAAGAAAAACCGTTGCAGGCAATTACAGCCGTTAGTAACGGCTGTGACGGTAAACTAAAACATCGGGCATCGTCCTTGACCCATAGTGAACATACCAACAAATTTACAGAAAGATCGGCCCAGTCGTTTTGTCTGGAGCGAGTGGAACACATTTTGACCACGGACACACAGACACACAGACAGACAGACAGACAGACAGACAGACAGACAGACAGCATTTCTTCGTTCCCATTTTAAAGTACTCCCTGTTCTTTAAGAACTGGGAGTACAAAAAGGGATTCGTTTTAATAACAAATCAAATACATAGTAGAAGTTAATGAATGGAAAGAGAACACTTTGTACACACAAACGAGCGCGCGCGCGCGCACGCACGCACGCACACATACACACACACACACACACACACACACACACACACACACACACACACACACACACACACACACACACACACACAAAACAGAAGCAGAGTGAGAAAGGGGGAAGAAGAGGAAGAAGAAGAAGAAGGAGAAGAATTCCTTTTCCTCTTTTTCTTCTTCTTCTTCCCTCTAGATAGAAGAAAGAAATAAAAGGATTCAAAGCATATAAACGTACTCCCAATTTATCCTGAATACGCGTGAGATATTACATAAAGAGTAAAAACCGTCTTGGGCTGGTGTAAAACCCTTAGTAATGGCTATTGTGGTAAACATCGCCATCGTCTGTGACCTAAAATGAACATACTTACAAATTTTCAGAACGATCGGCCAAGACCTTTCTGAGATTTTCCATAAAGAAGAAAACCATTATGGGCCATTAGTAACGGCTATAACGGTAACCTTAAATATCGGGCATCATCCGTGACCCATAATGAACATACCTACAAATTTCAGAAATATCGGCCACGTACTATCTGAGATATTCCATAAAGAAGAAAAACCGTTACAGGCCGTTACAGCCGTTAGTAACGGCTATAACGGTAAACTAAAGCTTTGGGCATCATCCGTAACCCATAACGAACATACCTACAACTTTTCAGAAAGATCGGCGAAGTACTTTCTGAGATATTCCATGAAGAAGAAAGCGTTACAGGCCGTTACAGCCATTAGTAACGGCTATAAAGGTAAACTAAAAGATCGGGCATCATCCGTAACCCTAGTCAACATACCTGCTAATGTTCACAAAGATCAGCCAAGTACGCTCTTAGACATTCCATAAAAAATACTTCACAGGCCGTTACAGCCGTTAGTAATGGTTATAACGGTAAACTAAAACATCAGGCATCATCCTTGATCTATAATGAACATACCTGCTAATTTTCACAAAATCGGCCAGGTACTTTCAGAGATATTCCATGAAGAAGAAAAACCGTTACAGGCCGTTACAGCCGTTAGTAACGGTTTAAACGGTAAATTAAAACAACGGACCTTATTTGTGACCCACAATGAACATACCTACACATTTTCAGAAAGATCGGCCAAGTGCTTTCTGAGATTCTATAAAGAAGAAAAACCGTTACAGGCCGTTACAGCCGTTAGTAACGGTATAACGGTAAAGTAAAACATCGGGCATCATCCGTGACTCATAATGAACATACCTGCTAATTTTCACAAAGATCGGCCAAGTACTTTCTGAGATATTCCATAAAGAAGAAAAGGCGTTACAGGCCGTTACAGCCATTAGTAACGGCTATAACGGTAATCTAAAACATCAGGCATTATTCGTGACCCATAATGAACATACCTACAAATTCTCAAAAAGATCGGCCAAGTACTTTTTCAGAGATTCTATAAAGAAAAAAAACCCCGTTACAGGCTGTTACAGCCGTTAGTAACGGCTATAACGGGGTAAACTAAACATCGGGCATCTACCGAGACCATGATTAATATATACCTGCTAATTTTCACAAAGATCAGCCAAGTACTTTCTGAGATATTCCATAAAGAAGAAAAAGCGTTACAGGCCGTTACAGCCGTTAGTAACGGCTATAGCGGTAAACTAAAAGATCGGGCATCATCCGTGACCCATAATGAACATACCTACACATTTTCAGAAAGATCGGCCAAGTACATTTTAACACATTCCAAAGAGAAGAAAAAACCGTTACAGGCTGTTACAGCCGTTAGTAACGGCTATAACGGGGTAAACTAAAACATCGGACATCATCCGTGACCCTTAATGGAACATACCTGCTAATTTTCACAAAGATCGGCAAGTACTTTCTGAGATATCCCATAAAGAAGAAAAAGCGTTACAGGCTGCTACAGCCGTTAGTAACGGATATAATGGTGAAGTAAAACGTCGGGCATCATCCTTGACCCATAATGAACATACCTACAAATTTTCAGAGAGATCGACCCAGCAGTTTTGTCTGGAGCGAGTGGAACACATTTTGACTAGGGACACACAGACAGACACACAGACAGCATTTCTTCGTTCCCATTCTAAAGTACTCCCTGTTCTTTAAGAACTGGGAGTACAAAAATGAACAAGATGCAAAGCATATAAACATACTCCAAGTTTATCCTGAATACGCGTGAGATATTCCATAAAGAGGAAAAACCGTCTTGGACTGGTGTAAAACCGTTAGTAACGGCTATTCAGGTAAGCATCGGCCATCGTCTGTGACCTATAATGAACATACCTACAAATTTTTAGAAATATCGGCCACGTACTTTCTGAGATATTCCATAAGAAGAAAAACCGTTTACAGGCCGTTACAGCCGTTAGTAACGGTATAACGGTAAACTAAAACATCGGGTATCATCCGCAACCTATAGTGAACATACTTGCTAATGTTCACAAAGATCAGCCAAGTACTTTCTGAGATATTCCATATAGAAAAACAACCGTTACAGGCCGTTACAGCCGTTAGTAACGGTTATAACGGTAAACTAAAACATCGGACATTATTCGTGACCCATAATGAAGATACATGCTAATGTTAACAAAGATCAGTCAAGTACTTTCTGAGATATTCCCATGAAGAGAAAAAGCGTTATAGCCGTTAGTAACGGTAAAATATGGTAAACTAAAACATCGGGCAATTATTCTTGACCCATAATGAACATCCCTACAAATTTTCAGAAATATGGGCCCAAGTACTTTTTGAGATTTCTATAAAGAAGAAAAAACCGTTACAGGCCGTTACAGCCGTTAGTAAAGGTTTGTAACGGAAAACTAAAAATCGGGCATCATCCGTGACCCATAATGAAACATACCTACAATTTCAGAAAGATGGGCGGAAGTACTTTTTGAGATATTCTATAAAGAAGAAAAATCGTTACAGGCAGTTACAGAAAGATGGGCCCAGTAGTTTTGTCTGGAGCGAGTGGAACTGATTTGACCCCGGACACACACACACACAGACAGACACACACACAGACAGCATTTCTTCGTTCCCATTCTAAAGTACTCCCTGTTCTTTAAGAACTGGGGGTACAAAAAGTGATCATCAAACTGCTCATACACTATTACAAAAGTCAGTGAAATCAAGCGTTTTCTTCTTCCTAGAGCTAACAGCTTCTGCGGCATACTTTGCGAGGGAAAAAGTATAACATTAGCATCGTCAGTGGAAACAAATCACGAAAATAATAACTTTTTCAAAATGTCATCTCGAATAGCTGAGACTTCGACCTGATGTCTTCATATTTTTTACAATCAAACAGAGAGAGAGAGAGAGAGAGGGGAGAGAGGGGAGAGAGAGAAATTTGAGGACAAACAGAGAGAATGTCTCTATCACTCTGTGTGTGTGGTGTGTTTGTGTGTAAGGGAGTCGACAGCAGGATGTGTGACGAGTGCAGAGAGCATTTTGCACAGACTGACTGCGACGAAACCGAGCCAGCAAAAGATCAGCAGCAAGAAAACGCCGAAAGAAAGACTCAGACTCAGAATGACGTCAATGTTGACAGTGACGTTATTGCGATGCGCGTCGCCGAAATTCTATCAGGATCAGGATCAGGGCGTTGTATCAAATACAACTTAGCCTATTTAGGCTTTTTACGCCCCTTCTGTATGTATATATCCTTTTTTTTCGTGACCGTTGGTCCAGTCATAGGCCAGCTCAGACCTATTATCCATCAAATTCATATCTAATTTTTGTTTATAATCCATGTTTATCTATGTGGTTCTTAAAAACATTAATTCTAGGTGCACGTTGGTGGTTAAGTGTTAGTTCATTTCAAAAATTGGTTCCTCTATTAGTAAAAATAAATGTTCTTAAATTAGCTCTGGAATATGTTTAAATATCTTATCTTCACTGTTCCTTGTAACATTCTTCTGCGGAGTACCAAAAAAGCATGCTTTATCAACTCATCAATTCCATTAAATATCTTGTATGCTTGAATCAAGTCTCCTCTTATTCTTCTTGCCTTAAGTGTTGGAAGTTGCAGATATTTTAATCTTTCCTGATATGAGTAATCTTTTATATTATGAATCGTCTTGTTCCAGTGATTGCCAAACAAATGGAAAGTTTGTTTGTGAAGGGGTTGGAGAGGGTGATCACTGGAGTGATGGGCACTGTCTTCAAGAAAAACACGGAAATTCTGCAACAAGTGCAGAAATCAAACCTGCAGCTGCACCACTCCCTTGATCACCAGAACAGTACACACCAGGCGAGAAACAGTGCGGATCATCAATCTGCCTGAAGAAGAAGAGGAGAACCATGATCAAAAGGTAGCGACGCTGTTCCAAGAGGCAGGATGTGAAGTGAAGGCGTCGGACATTTCTGTTACTCATAGGAACGGCAAGAAATTAGTGGCAAGTGCAGGTCTGTGCTTGTGAAGTTTCTTTCCAGACGTGTGAAAGGCGACGTCATGAGGAAGAAGAAGAGATCTAGAGAACGTATAAACACCGATTCTGGCTCACTTGCTACTCCACCGAGTTTTTGGGCGAAAGTGCCCTAAAGCCGCCTATTCCTGTTCTCTGACAAGTAACCAAAAATAACGACCCTACAAACAAACATACTGTGCAGGTTATCCGTTTCAATACTAATTTACTAAGTTTCAGATTTCAGTTTTTGTTAATCCTATTTTTTCCTGACATTTTCAATACATCATT
>CM031596.1:80973461-81022149 GCA_018398815.1 Conus ventricosus | reverse complement strand
AAAAAAGGGAGGAAAAAGTATAGTTTTTTTCCCCCAAAGGCTATTGGTACTAAAGTCATTTGGTCAATTTGAGGGTCTAATGAGCCTTAGGATTAATGTGCCTTGGAATCAAAGAGCCTGAGAACATAGTTATTTTTACCTATAAAACGTTCTATGCTCCACAATTTTGCCATGATTATTGGCTCCAAGGTCAAGTATCTGAAATTTGGGACAATGAGCCTTCGGACCAATAACCGTGGGATATATGTACGTCCACTCTGTATGTCTATGTGTCTGTCTAGATTTGTGAAATAGAGTAAGTTTTATTCTCTATGGTTGACATAATTTGTCTTTGTTTAGTAAAATCATGTTGTTCTCCTTCGGGCATGAAGCAGGACGGGAAAGGCACTGCAGCGACTGAAGTGTGCTTCAGAAGCATCCCGAAGACCTTTAACAAGGTTCCTCCATTACACTCAATCCCTGTGCCTGAGAAAGTGTTGAGTCTAGCGGGAATCGATATCATCCGTGGAAACAAGTACATAGTCGCCGCCTCTGACCACTTCTCCAAATGGATGGAGGCAGCTGCTATTCCTGACAAGTCAGCTAACTCTGTCGCCAGCTTTTTGGAAACAATCATCTGCAAGCTGGGCTGCATGGAGACGCCTATCAGTGACCAAGGAAGAGAGTACGTAAATAATGTTATTGACAAGCTCATGGAAAAATTCAAAACTGACCATCGGATAACTTCCGCATACCATCCACAAACCAACGGACAGCGAGAAAGTGACAACCGCATACTTAAAACAGCATTGTGCAAAGTGGTAAACGACCGATAGGAAGACTGGGATCTGGCCTTACAAGGTATTCTTTATGAGTATCATACGTCTGTTAACGCTTCAACGAAGTACACGCCTTTTGAAATGATGTATGGCAGAAAGGTGAGACTTTCTATGGATATACAGGAAACATTCACAGGCATCTCTGTTGAAAGAGACAATTCAGCCGATGGCATACCGCAAGCCAAAGTTGATAAAGTGAGTACTGACGCTGCAAATACCAAAGAGGAAAATACGAAACCAGATGAAGACATTCCTTCAAGCACTGAGCAAGAATTATGAAGTCTGTGAAATAAATGCCGAGGATACAGAGACAATGACTTCTTGTGACATCAAAGATGCAGTGTCTTCAGGAAATCAAAAGCGGCATGGAATCAATATTAAGGCTTCAAACAACATAGCCAAAGCCCAGAAGCGCCAAAAAGCACATTATGACAAGCGTCGTTGCCATGACTGTGACCTGCAAAAGGGATCAAAAGTGTACTTGAAAAGTCGGAGACGTATTCACAGAATGGGGTCCAAGTTACAACTTTTGTGGGACGGGCCCTACGAAGTGGTGGAAGCTCTGTCTAAGGACAGAGAGTGCGGTTGAAGAACATTGCACTGGACAGAGTGCTGAAAAGGACATACCATGTTTCATCTCTTAAAGTGTTTGATAACGCCAGTGAAGGCCAATGATCCGAACCCAGAAAAACGAAACATGTCACTAAACAAGTGTGCAAATCTGGACAATCCAAAGTTGCTGCCAAAAAAGAGATTTCGCAGTGTCCCCTGCGCACAAGAACGAACAATGCTTTTCACACCCGTGAACTTTCAGTGGCAAAACCAAAGAGCAGTCTCAAGTGTGGCAGGATCTATAGGAAACATCCTGCTGTTGTTCCTGTGAATGTTCCTCTCGGTGTTGAACCCGACAATGTCGTTTCTGTTGCTGGAGACTGTAATTGTTTTTTCAGATCCATGACCTACATTGTTTTAGGGACTGAAAAAACAAAAACAAAAACAAAGTGATGAGACAAATCATTTGTGACTTCATTGTAGAGAGTGACGACGGATTTTTCGAGGTCTCCAATCGGAAAGACTACGTCAGTCATGAAAACATGAGGGAAAACGGTAAATGGGCCACTGAATTTGATATTTTTGCGGCCGCTACAATTCTGAATACAGACATATTTGTTTTTACAGTTCAGGCCAAGGGTTTCCAACCTCTGTGGCTGAAATACTCTCCACTGAAACTTTCCTCTATTCCAGAAACTGATGAAGCCATCTACATATCCAATTTGCACCACCAACCTGTCCTTAGTGTGTCACACTAAGAAACTGTCCAAGTCTGCTTGGGTGAATTTCCTGGGGGTTCATGCTTGCTGCATGCCTCTTTCGTTATTGACAAGTGTTCTCTATCACAGGATAGACAAAGATGTACTGTTTTGCCAAGATGTTTTACAAAAAGATTACAAGTTTTGTTCAGTTTTCATTAAGATACTTTGTCTTATGGTCTCTCCCATTCTCCTTCACTCCTCTCTTTCCTTATGCAATTTGCATCCTTTGACATGTGTGTGTGTGTGTGTGTTTGTGAATGCATGCGTGTGCGTGTGTATGCGTGCGTGCGTGCGTGCTTGCGTGTGTGTGTGTGTGTGTGTGTGTGTGTGTGTGTGTGTGTGTGTGTGTGTGTGTGTGTGTGTGGTGTGTGTGTGTGTGCATGAGGGAGAATTTTGGAATTGCATATGTCGAAACGTCATTGTAGGTGATTTTCCCTTTATTAGTTTTATCATTAGAACCGTCTACCCTACTCTTAATCTCTCTCTCTCTCTCTCCTCTTCCTCCCTCTCTCTCTCTCTCTCTCTCTCTCTCTCTCACTCTCTCTCTCTCTCTCTCTCTCTCTCTCTCTCTCTCTCTCTTTCTGTCTCTGTCTGTCTCTCTCTCTCACTCTCTCTCCACCCTCTCCCTCTTTCTCTCTCTCTCTCTCTCTCATGTGTGTGTGTGTGTGTGTGTGTGTGTGTGTGTGTGTGTGTGTGTGTGGCGTGCGTGCGTGCGTGCGTGCGTGCGTGCGTGCGTGCGTGCGTGCGTGCGTGCATGCGTGCGTGTGTGTGTGAATAATATGTGTGCAATTTTTTTTAGCACAAAATAACAATAGGCTAACATTTGGCCATTGAATTACAAAGAGCATTATGTTCAAGTTTAAAATAAAGATTACCTTTGAAGCAGTCTTTCATGAATCGGAACCAAAAGGCGTGTGTTTCTTTTAATGTTCGTTTTCCAACGCATGTATTTTCGTTTTCCTTCCGATCTTTTTTTAAAATAATTTTTATTGCGTTTGTCTTTGTTTACTGTAAGTTTGTATATTTGATTTGATTACCCTGGTAATCGGAATGGACCTGTGGACTCTATTCTGTTTTTAGTTCAGGGCGTTTGCATTTCGTTTCCAGATTGCTAATATCGTTATTTATTGTTGAGTTTTGGGCCGCCTATTGTTGTAGCTATAAAAATCATCCTTCTTGACTTGTTTAAGGCAGCTGATTTTTTTTCTGCCTTTTTATGTTGCTAAAATGTATCTACAAACAGGTGTTTGACTATTATTCTAGTCGTTTATCTATAGTGTTGTGTAATCCGTACAATCTATTTGGTAATCAGTTTATCTGGAATGAATGAATGGTTGTCTAAATTCGGCTTGCAAATAGGCTATTTAAACGCGTGTATCTTTTAAAACAAAATTTCTGATGTGCCCAACATTATATCCAGTTCCAATAAATGTTCCATTGTTTTTTGTTTTTTTAGAATCTCGACTTTCCAATATAGTGCCTGATAATTTAGTTTCAATCCAAGGTTATAATACTATAAGAAGAGATCCAAAGACAAAGCTTGAAACAGGTTTAGTGACCTATATTCACAAATCGATTAATTATAAACAGATCAACAGTTTGGATAAATAACATAGAATACATATGGATAGAAATCTATGTGAAGGGTACTAAACCGATTTTGTTAGACTGCTTATATAGAAACCCTAACAAACGTATTGAATGGTTGTCTCAAAGGATGTCTCAATGCGTCGTCTGAGATTATGGTTTTAGGAGATTTTAACATTGGTCTACTTAAAACCACACGATAAACGGAAACGGGTTTATGAATTACAGAATTGACACAGCTAATAACACACGACTAGAACAAAATCTATCCTCCGAAACACTAATTGACCACATATACGCAACAAACCCATTTAATATCATAGAAACATCTGTAAGGTCTCAGTGATCACTTTCCAATTTGTCTGACGTGGTCCAAAAAGGGGGTTTAAATTCCCAGAAATGTTCACAAATGTATATCATTTTCGAAGCTATAGGAAATTCGATACTAATAATTCTCGTCCAATTTGTGCAACGCAACTTTTTCTGAGGTGTATCGGCACAATGACCCTGATGGAGCACTGGCTGCTTGGTAATAAACACGTGTCATCGGTAACTAAACGTGTCAAACCATGGGGTAAGCCACCGTGGCTTAATGAAAAAATAAAAAGCCATGAATTTATGAGGTATTCTATTGCAAACAAATTGTAAAGATAATTTTTAAAAGCAAAGAAATAAGGTAATCGATATGAAAAGAACCGCCAAAAAGAAATATTTCAGTGACCTTACTTCCCGTAAAGAAGCTTCAAAAATCGATCTGGAAAGCTATTAATGAGCTCTCCGGTAAAACCTTGTCATCTAGCGCTCCTTCTGAGAGAACGTTGTCTGCTAAACTCTTAAATGATCACTTCACAACTTTGGAAGAAAAGACGATCAAAGCTGACTGCTCAAAAGATCTATTTGAGCTAAAAGCGTACTGTGTATAGAAAAACATAAAATCTAATCTTCCAATCGAGTTTATTGGTGTACATGATGTTTATAAGGAATTGTGTTCATTAAATCAGTCCAGTGCTCGAGGTTTAGATGATGTAGATGGTAAAATTTTGAAAATTGCTGCTCCGATTATATCAGATCATCTTAGATATATTTACAATCTTTCCATTGGTAAAAGTCGTTATCCACAATCCTTCAAAGAGGCTAAATTTTCACTTTTTTAAACTCTGGTGATCCCATTGATCCTTCTAACTACAGACCTATATCTATCCTATCTATTGCATCTAAACCCCTTGAAAAAAATTAAATATAACATCCACAAACATTTCATGAAATACAATTTAGTACATTCTAATCAAAGCGGATTTAGAGAAAATCATTCTTGTCACACCTTGTTCACTAACTAAACAATGACATTTAAACATAAACAATGATCTCTTCACAGGAACAATTTTTGTCGACTTCGCTAACACACACACACACACACACACACACACACACACACACACACACACACACACACACATACACACACACACACACGCACGCACGCACGCACGCACGCACGCACGCACGCACGCACGCACGCACGCACGCACGCACGCGCGCGCGAAAACACACACACACACACACACACACACACACACACACACACACACACACACACACACACACACACACACACACACACACACACACACACACACACACATTGTATTTTCTACTTGACTTTTCAAACCCAATATTCCAAGTCCTCTTTTGTGTCGATTCAAAATCGGTTTTATTCGCCATAAGTAAAACAAACCCTATAGTAAGACAAGATCTGATTACAGATATTCATCACCTAATACATTTCTTGATTATTAGGGGTACAAGAATTAGTTTCTGTTGGGTTCCTTCTCATTGTGGGATTCAGTTTAATGAGAGAGTAGACAGAGCAGCAAAACGGGGAGCGAAAAATACTAGCGGGTCGGAGGTTATCAGTATCCCATTGTCTATCCATGAGGGATACAGTCTTCTAGAAAATGCATGCTGGAAACATTTTAGGAAAAAACAACAAAATTCGGGATGTTCTCTTGATACACGCATAAACCAGCTATTAAACTTTGACACACTTCATTCTTTTTATCAATGTAGTTTGTCGTTTTCTCGGATCATAATTTCGCTAATATATAAGATCAAACTAAACGCTTTTAAGACAAAGTTTTGCAAAAATATAACATGCCTTTGTGGTGAAATGATAACAAATTCCCACATACTGTTCCACTGCAAGCAATTAAAACCTTATCTACCACCTTTACATAATTGTTCTCTGGATACAGTTGTAACCGATTTATCACTAATGTGTAAAATTGCTGTTTCATTGCATCGAAGTCCTATCTTTTCTGTTTTATAAAATGGGAACTGGTGTTTTAGTAACTTCTTTGTTATGACCGGTTATTCTTCGATGTTTTATGGTTAGTCATCCATTTTTTGCTGTTGCTGTTAATGTTATTCTTATAGATTAGGTTCGTCTAATATCACAATGTGTATAGACGTTAAATTGAAGACCTAACACACACACACACATGCACACATAAAATAAACATTAAATCCATAAAACATAGAACATTACTTAGATTATAAAAACAATACATAAAAACACATGTGTTTGGTAATTTGTGTCTGTTATTGGAAAGGCCCAGTATGAGTTCACCCCAATCTCTAGGAGTCTTCACAGTGTTGGCCTTGAAATTATGAAATTATTCCAATGGTTGGTGATGTTTCTTGCTCTTCCCTTTAGTCTGGATGTGCGGCCACTTCCTCTCTTGACATTCAGATCTGAAAGATGGTCTATGGTATAGTGGCTTTGCTCTCGTTTGTTTAAATGATTCTTCAGATTTGTTTTCTTTTCTTAATTTACTTTACAGCAGACCAAACTGAATATTTTACAGAACAGGAAAGAGAGAATGAATGTTTCTTCCACTTCATTTTCAAATTTTCGGCTTTTCAGCCTTCATCAGGAATCTGCACATTCGAAAAACAATTTAAAAAAAAAATGAAAAAAAAATGAGTTAACACACCATTGGCGCTCCCATCCATTTTACATTTTTCACATTTTTACGTTTCTATTGTTCCTTCCACACACACATACACAGTCAAATATGCATCACCCAGCAAACCACACTCACACACACACACACACACACACACACACACACACACACACACACACACACACACACACACACACACACACACACACACACACACAAACACACACACACACACACACACACACACACACACACACACACACACACACACACACACAGTGTTATAGAACGTTCGGCAAATCCTCACATTCTGTGAAACAACAAATGATTGTTGCCACAGTTGTACAAAAGAAAGAAATGCCTAATTTTCTCACATTCAGTGAAACAACAGAAAAAGATGATTGGTGCCACACTGGACGGAAACACCCCCCCCCCCCCCCCCCCCATCAAATGTCACACTTTTTGACAAAACAGGTAAACTTGATTGTTGCCATGGCTGGACGAAATAAAAAAGCTCAACCATGATCAGTGAAGAGAGAGATCTCAAAAGGATAATAATTGTGTTTTCCATCCTCAAAACACAGCAGTCCACATGATTACACAAAGGCACTCTCGGACATGTCCATGCGGCAGTTCTGTCGAACTTCTCGTTTGATTCTCTCTAGGTATCTAAAATGAGTTCTAACGTGCTTGCGGTGTCGTCGCCTTCGGAATACTGACTTTTACACTTTTTTTTAAAGCCAGAATGGTTGCCAGTGTCGACGGCGCATATTCATATTCCTCCTAGATCGTCTATCATCTTCTGTTTTGCGGGATTTAAAAAAATAAAAGAAGAAGAAGAAGAATATTCGCATTAGCAACAGACTTTTGCTACGTACAGACGCCGTGATGAAATGGCCTATTAATTCAAAGCCTGACACCCTGACACCCGCCTTCACCATCACCGTACCCTCGTCCCTCTAGAAACTCTTCCCTGTCTACAGTGTCTGAATTGATCCTACGTAAGTTGACTGCTCTGCTTCGACAATCACAGACATTCGGATTGCAGGACATTAGAACAGGTTTTATTGCTTACGAACTACAAAAGGTGACGTTTACCACACACACACATACACACAAAACATGCAGTACTGTGTACGAACTGCAGACACCAGACCTTGTATTTGCCAATTAATATCGCAGCGAACTAACCGACCATTTCCGAGAAATGGTTCACGAACACAAAAGAAGCTATTTAGTTATATTCAGCTTGAACTCTTCATGCGGCCGAATATATGATTCGATATAAAAAAAAACACGACTTTTTATCCACACACACACACACACACACACACACACACACACACACACATATATATATATAATATATATATATATATATATATATATATATAATATCTTTGCCAAGTCATTGCTATAATGATGGAAGAATTGTTAACCTGCACTTGTCTTCCCCCATTACTTCATTGTTCAGCATTACATTGTTTGGTCAATCAGTGGGCGATTGCATCTCTTGGGATATCCAAGTAAAGGTTGTTCTACACAATTCTTAGCCGCTGACAATGCTTGGGTAATTGAACAGCAGAGATGACCTCTCAGACCGTTCCATATCTTTTGATCTCCCATGCATCCTTAAATGGATCCTCAAGCATAGGCGCAAAGATTGTCCTCTGCATTTTATACTGTTTGCATAATCTTTTTAGTTTTTCAGCAACTTTGTTCCTCTACACGCTTTCGTTTTCTTTTATTTACTACCTTTCACTGGCTGCTTAGGGGGTGCTGTTGGATTCTTTTTTCAACCTTTGGTGGTGAGAACACCACAGAATTAGGGACTGTGATGTGCCTCTGTTTGACGCCAAGAGCACAGACACAATCAGCCGTGTCTCCCTGATGAGTCTGATCCAGCGGACGAAAGGCCTAAGAGCAGGCAATACATATAGATCTGCCTTCAAGAGGGATAACGATGGTTCTCTCTTGCAGTTAGTGAAGGGTTTTCATATTTACAATATCTATATTTCCCATTTTCTTCATCTTCAATATTGTTTTTTTTTTTTAAATTTCAAATCTTTGCCAAGTTATTGCTATAATGATGGAAGAATAATTAACTTGCACTTGATTTCCCCCACTACTTAATTGTTCAGCATTACACACACACACACACACACACATATATATATATATATATATATATATATATATATATATATATATATATATATATATAATATATATATATATATATATATATATGTGTGTGTGTTACAGTCAAATCGGGAAATCAGGCATTCTCCGAGAATGCCTGAAAGTTTAGGCATTCACGGTAAATCCCTGGTTTGATCAGGCAATACCGGTAATGACTGAAAATTTTCAGGCATTATCAGGAAATGACTAAAAACTACTTGTGCAAATTTCCCGTTTTGCCTGACTGTTAGGCAAAACGGGTTGTTCTGAGACCATGTCTGTTTTTACATAGCCTGCCTTGAGCATGAATTTTTAGTGAGTATCTCTTCTAGCACATTGTCTATTCATCTGTTTCCCCATTTCACTGAGTTCGGAGTGATTGGAGTTTGTTTTTTACGGGTGCAGGTCACTACCACGAGCGTCACTACCGCGTGTAACACTATCACGAGTGTAACACTACCGCGAGTAACACTACCGCGTGTAACACTATCACGAGTGTAACACTACCGCGAGTAACACTACCGCGTGTAACACTTCCGCGTGTGTAACACTATCGCGTGTGTAAAACTACCGCGAGTAACACTACCGCGTGTAACACTTCCGCGTGTGTAACACTATCGCGTGTGTAAGACTACCGCGAGTAGCACTACCGCGTGTAAACACTTCCGCTAACCTTTTTTTTGGCCCGAAGTTCGGAGTGATTGGAGTTTGTTTTGACATAGCCGGCCTTGAGCATGAATTTATTGTGAGTTTCTCTTATAGCACATTGTCTCTTTAACTTTTTCCCCTTTTCGCTGAGTTTGGAGTGATTGGAGTTCACTTTCAGTATAATGCTAGTTCCATTGTGACGTTGCTCTCAATGTTGAGGGTAGCAATGGAGGAAACAGAATCGGTAGAAGACCGATTTAATTGGTTACTCTTTCAAAAGTACGCCAAAAATGAAAAACACTTGATGCCAAAGTCAAAATATTTTCAAATACTTGAAGAGATGATGGAAAACGGAAGTCGGAAAACTCCACGTCAGTACAAGCTGTTTTCGAAGTAAGTAGACTCCTCTCACTCTCTCTCTCGTTCCTCCCTCCCTCTCAAATCTGTCTTTCTGTCTGTCTCTGTCTCTCTCTGTCACTTCTCTCTGTCACTGTTTGTCTGTCTCGATGTATGTATCTCTCTCTCTCTGCGACTGACTGAGTGACTCTCTTTCTCTCTCTCTCTCTGTCTCTGTCTCTCTCTGCGCACATGTCCCATACTTTTGTTTCCCATTTTCATTTTTGTTCTCCTTGTTTTCGCTTTTCCTTGTATCAAGAATTTTATCACTTCTCTCTCAACACACACACACACACACACACACACACACACACACACACACACACACACACACACACACACACACACACACGAGTCATCCTGGGCTCCCAAAGCGGAGGACAAGGATACGTCAAGTGCAACTGTTCGTGTGCAAAGAAATGCCAGAACAATCGGTGCAAATGCTTCAAAGCAAAACTGAAGTGCAACAGTCGGTGTCACCAATCCTTGACTTGTGGAAAAAAAATGAACTGTTGACAGAAATTTATGTTTTAATGTAAATTTTAGTTGTTAGAGTTAAACATTAAACTGATTTCATCATTATGTTCTTTAATTGAATGCCTTAAAATTAAGAGAGAGAAAGAGAGAGGAGAGAGAGAGAGAGAGAGAGAGAGAGAGAGAGAGAGAGAGAGAGAGAGAGAGAGAGAGAGAGAGAGAGAGAGAATACAGAATAGATTCCAAACTGACAGCATTGGCCAGGCACAGGCAGTTGATGGCTGGACAGCACTACCTTCCTGATGGAAAAGAGGCATGAAACCAATTACGACCCCAGCCATTCAAAGTTTTATAGTAGGCTTATGTGCTGAAATGCTTTCAGACTCTCACCAGAAACACAGATTGTGAGCGGTAGGCATTCTCCGATAATGCCTGACAGCCTATTTCAGTCAATCACCGATAATGCCTGAAAATTTTCAGTCATTACCGGTATTGCCTGATCAAACCAGGGATTTACCGTGAATGCCTAAACTTTCAGGCATTCTCGGAGAATGCCTGATTTCCCGATTTGACTGTAACATATATACATACATATATATAGGCCTATAGCCTACTCAATTCTTTCTTTCTTCATTATATTTAGTCAGTTAGTATGTTAGTTATCTCTATGTATCTGTAAATTTTATCATTCATTTATGTGTTTGCTTTTTCAATTTCATGTACTTGTTTACTTATGTATTTGTTATTTTATTTATTTATTCAATCATTTCTTTATGTACTTATCTAATATACCTTATAGCGGACCTAGCTATTCATTCATTAATCTATATATCTTAATTCTTTTTTTCTCTTCATCTGTAACCTGAAATATTGGAGATAGATGCATGTTATCAGAAGTGCTGCTCGCTTTTGGATCAGCCACAGCAGTAAATTAAAAACGATTTGCATGTGAGCCACGAGCCCCCCTCTTTTCTTCGCTGTTATCTGGGATCAATGTTTCAGCGTGACCGGCTTCTCATGGCTTATTGCTTTTGTGTCTCCTTAACAACATCTTGCGTCTTAATCACTCGTGAAACTACTCAATCACGTTGGGACGAAACCAGTTCAAGTATTCTATCTTGATCGCCTAAGCGTATTCGATTATGGGTGAGGATCACATTTCTGCGCTATCTCGGGCAAGAACACTGAAAAATTCTATCAGTTTTACAGGGGTATTGCACGTACGATATTGTTCCCCATTTTGAGGACTATGAAAAGGTGTGTCGCTGGGCTTGATGTTAGTGCCCATCTTAACTGTATGAGTAGACATTTGAAATTAGTGGATTGCTTCCAGTCATCTCCTAAGTATTGTTACTTAGTCATTTATTTTTGTTCTTTTTTGTAATATTTGTGCTCATTTTGAATCTTACGACACATATAACGTGTGCGCAAGTCCTCGCAGACACACATACATACATACATACAGACAGACAGATAGACACACACACACACACATGCACACGACACGTGCGCGCGCGCACACACACACACACACACACACACACACACACACACACACACACACACACACACACACACACACACACACACACACACACACACACACACACACCATACATGTTTGTTGGAAAAAGGGCTCGCATATTCTCTTCTGCATTAGAATTCCAAACACTGCCCTTGTGACACAATTTCCTGAACTAACTGATCTTGTGACACCATCTCCAGCACTATCTGGCCTTGTGACACTATTTCCAGTACTATCTGGCCTTGTAACACCATTTCCAGTACTATCTGGCCTTGTGACACTATATCCTGCACCACCTGGCCTTCTGACACTATTTCCAGCTCCGTCTGACCTTGTGACATCATTTCCAGAACTATCTGGCCTTGTGACACCATTTCATGCACTAATCGGACCTTGTGGCACCATTTCCAGCTCCATCTGACCTTGTGACACCATGTTCAGCACTATTTGGCCTTGTGACACAATTTCCAACACCATCGGGCATTGTGATACCATGTCCAGCTCTATCTGGCCTCGTGACACCATGTCAAGCACTATGTGACCTTGTGGCACCATGTCCAGCACTATCTGGCCTTGTGAAACAATTTCTAGCTCTATCTGGACTTGTGACACCGTGTTCAGCACTATCTGGACTTGTCACACTATGTCCAGCACTATTTAGCCTTGTGACACCATGTCCAGCACTATCTGGCCTTGTGACAACACCATGTCAAGCACTATCTGGCTTTGTAAAACCATGCTCAGCACTATCTGACTTTGTGACACCATGTTCAGCACTATGTGGCTTTGTGACACCATTTCCAGCACTGCTCAGATGACCCAACACTCCGACACATGTGACAACTCATATGTAATCCATATATGTTTGAAGTTAAAAAGAAAAACAGACAAACTAGCAAACTAAGAAAGAAAGAAACAACGATAGACGATTGTAAACATTTGAAATTGACAATGCCAGAAATTCTTGAAGACGAGAATCTGCGAGGATTGTAATCCTATGCAACGGAAAAAATAAGCAACAACAAATAAAATCTCTTGACATAATTTTTATGTTATGACATGCAACCGATAAATTTCTAGCAACAAAAACTCATCATCATATAATATGTGATACATAAATTAGTAGCGAATCTGAAGTCTAAAATTGTTAGACAGATTTGAAGATGGAGATCCAGCATACATTGTTTCCTGTTCAGACGTGTCGTAACTTAGCTGCTCAAACTTAAACTCAAGCTCAAACTTACTCAAACTTAGCTGGCATTATTTCAATTGTTATTCTATGTATTTATGTATGGATATATTTGTTTATTTATCTGTTTATTAACCTGCCCACATAATTATTATGTAATTGATTCATTTATTTACTTATTTATCTAACAATGTATTTATGTTTGTATTAATTTATCTATCAGTCAGATCGAATCATCTTGAAAATATCTAATTGTTATGATAGTTTTCAGACTTCAGTATCGCGTGGTGTAAAAAGAGGAAGATATTTGAAGTGAATCATGACTGAAGGTTTTGATCTGGTTCCTTTTGGAAGATAGACACCGCTTAGTGACAATAGGAAGGTTTTTTTCTTTTGCAGGTCACTTGCACTGGTGTTTTACAATGATGTATCTCACGCTCTTTTTTATTTTTTGCCTGAAAAAGGATTGTGAAAATGACTGGGTTTTGTGTGAGATCAGAAAGTTTGCCAGTGACACATCCTTGTCTGGACATACTAGTATTACCTTTCGCAGACACGGATATCTTGGCACTTTTACTTCCCTTTGATACAAATATTTTTTCTTTAATCATACTAAGGCCTCGTGATGTTATCAAAAGGTTAGCATTTAAACTTCTTTTAAATTATCCAATCAAGAAACATTGCAAAAAAGAAATTGGATCTACACAGAGATATTGACAATAGAACACACTTTACATTTTGTGGAAATAGACTTTTATAGTCTGATCTGACTATCAGCAAACTCCTTGATCTTTACATGTCCACTTACTGTACAGGTCGCAGCACGCAAACCATAATCTTCAAAATTATAAATTATCAACTTCTTTGCCTTCAAGTCAGCAGAATTTGTCTCCAACCTTTCAGATCTATCAGCAGCTTTCTATGGCGTACATTAAGACATTCTTCTGTTCAGACTTCCAATTCCGTTTGGTAAATCTATCATGATTTTCAGTTGGTTAAAACTCAGCACTGTAGCTGAAGTCAGTCACTATGAACAGCCTTTTCTTTCCTGCTTAACTTTTGTTTGAACTATGAGGTCCCACAAGAATCTGTTCTTACATCTGTTCTCTTTGTTTTAGCACTTCAGATCTATTTTCAATGTAGTTGATCAGCATTCGTTGTGGCATGAAAACCTTGCCAGTTGCCTATTACTATATAAAGATGTTCATTTCCAAGCTTGGAATCATACTACTGTTAAAAAATAGAAACGCATACTTTTGATGAAGAAAATTCATTTCAAATTTCATTAATTTAGCAAAAATTCGATTGAAATCATTTCACAACATAATTTTGTTCGTTTAAAGGTCATCAATTCCAGTTTCATTTCCAGCATGTGTACAGTTCACATCACCGATACACACCGTTCCAGGCAGCGAAGACTCAGTAAGGGGTATGTCCACCACTTGCAGCAACAACGGCCCGGCACTTCTGCTGGCATGGTGTCCCACTCCTCCTGACGTTGTCAGGAGCGTGCACTCGAGCCCGGACTCGTCTGTCCAGCTCATCCCATATAGGTTCAATGGGGTTGAGATCTGGCGAAACTGAGCGGCAAGGAAGACCATTGCTTTTGTTTTGGCGAGGGTTTGCATTGTTAGTCGCGCAGTATGTGTGAGGCCTGCCGTTGTCCTGCGTGCGAGGCCCGGCCATAAGAGGCAGGGCATGAGGCTGGAGAATTTCAGCCACATACCGAAAGTGCTTCAGACTCACACCAGGATAGTGGATGGCCACCCCACACCATAACGCCTCCACCACCATGGGCAGGTGCCTCATCCACGCAGTTCTGGGCAAAGCGCTCGCCACATCTGCGGTACACCCTCCTCCTTCTGTCATGGTGCTGGGGCAGGAAGAAAGACTCGTCTGAAAAGCAGACCCTGTTCCACTGGTTCCTGAGGGTCCAGGGACGAGGGGTGAGTCACCCACTGCAGCCTGTTCCCACGATGACTCTGTAAGGACAGGTCCTCTGACAAGTCTGCAAGCCCATAGCCCTGAAGCTTACAGGCGACTCCGTACAGTCTGGTCAGAGATTCTTTGGACTCCAGGTAATTGTTGGATTGCCAAGTGAGGCTGACTGAAAGCGATTTTGCAGGTGGCTGACCCGGATGTAGCGGTCTTGAGCTGGAGATGTTGCCAAAGGTCTTCCAGACCGTGGTCGGTCTGCCGTGGAGCCACTGTTGTGATGACGACTCAGAAGCCTGCTGAGGGTGCTCTGGCTCACGTTTAAGTGTCCGGCGACTTCAGGCTGACTTTGCCCAGCTTGCAACGCCCCAGTGCGTTCTCACGTTCTTGCTGACTGAATCGCGGCATCTCTGCACTTTGTATTGACAGACTGGTTGTCCTCAGAATGATTCACTGTGTGTATGGTTTGTCTGCCTTCCTTTGAGCATTCATTCACCAAAACGTGTATGAATTTGATTCACTCAGGCGCAAAGTACGACCAACATATGAAAATTGTCCAAGTGGCTATTTTGTGCACGTGCAATCCGACTGGCGCTAAATGCGTGAAACACAGACGTAAAGCACAGACGTAAACAAACATTTTCCACTAGTTGGTTACATCTTACTAGTGCTTTGGCATCCACAGTGAAGATATAAAAAAAATATGCGTTTTTTATTTTGACAGTATAGTTGTCAGTATCAATGAATGCACCATGGACTGAAAGTGCTGGTATACTTGTGAACAATCTACAGTTCGATTTGCATCGGTGTTACTGACAAGGATTTCTTTTTCAGCCCCACAACCTACGTATCAACCTTGATCCTACTCTTTCTTTCAAGTAGGCTGTCTTAAATGTCTGAAAGGCAGAATTCCTGTAAATTTGAAGAATTTGCTTTATCCGACACTGGCTCTTTACTGATACAATCAAATAATGTATGTTAACTGGTCTTGAAATGACTTGACTGCTGCTAGAATCTCTTGACTGGCTTATAACAATATATCTTAAACATGATTAAAAGTTCTAAAACACGAACATGCCGCACTGTTAACGACCAATCTGTCGCCCCTGCCCAATTTGTCGCCTGGCGACAGATTGGGCCTCAACACCAGGATGAATTTGTCGCCCAGGCGACAGATTGGTCCTCAACACCAGGACCAATCTGTCGCACATTCTAAGTTGTTGAGGGCAACAGATTGGGTCGCACTTCACTGTCCAATCTGTCGCCCCTTGGCCAATTTGTCACCAACTTACCTTGCTCTCAATAAGTTGATGTTGGGCCACAGTTTCTCTCATTCCCACACTTTCTCTCAATTTAGGAGAAAGTGTGGGGGCTCACTTTCTCTCACTTGAGAAGCAAGTGCGGGATTGAGAGAAAGTGTGGTCCTTCTCCTTTCGCACTTTCTCCCATGTGAGAGAAAGTATGAGGGCGCCCCCACACTTTCTCCGATTGTGAGAGAAAGTGTGGGAAGTGCCCCATATTTTTATTTATTTATTTATTTTCCATTTCGTTATTAGTTTCTTGTCTTTCCTTAACATCAATCTAAGAGCCAAATGATAATAAAATCTAATAAAAATGATGGAATGAGAGATGAGTTTATTGTTTTTTTCTATTGAATGGTCACATTGAGAAATCTTTAGAGTACATAATCAATCAGAAAAATCAAACATGCAAGTGTCAAGTAGTTATATCAACTAGTTATCAAATCCAAATAATATAATTCACGCTGGAAAGTAGGCAAACACAAAACACACACAAAAATGTTGTTTATGTTATTTTGGTAAGTTTATATGGACATGGTATTAAACATTGGCCATAAACGTTACCTGTCCAATACTCTCCCTATCGAATAGGGTGACCAGGAAGTAGTTCAGTTTATTGTAAAATCCAATCGTTCACTTAGGCTGCGTATGCTCTAATGGTAATTTCATAATATTCACAACCTAGATAACTACTGGTCAGTGCCCAAACCAGTGGTCAGCTTAATGAAAATCTCACGTTTTCACTGTTTCACTGTATATTGGTGTGTTATAAACGCCTCTGTACAGTTTACAATATAGATGTCCAGTGGTCAACAAGGTTGACCAGTGGTCAGTTTCATGTAAATTTGATATTTTCCTGAGTTCACTCCATATTGGTATGTTTAATGCTTTCTTTTTTAATTTAGAAGACCAGTGGTCTGCAAGAAAGACTAGTCCTGTATCTCTGTAAAAAAAATCAGATAAATTACTCTTGGATAAATCAACACTTTGGATAAATCGACCCTATAAACGTAAACTATTCTTCCATAAGCAACTATCATCACACACACACACACACACACACACACACACACACACACACACACACACACACACACACACACACACACACACCATAATCTTTTTTTTATTGCAGAAGACTGAAAACCTATTTACCACTTTTTTCAGAAAAGACTTTGAAGGAGGTTTTACGAAAACCCCTTTTAATGTGTGACATTGTTTTAGGACTTGTTCAATGTTCCATTTTTACTTTTCTTGAACGGTGGTCTTTTCTTTCTTTTCATGTTTAAATGTATTTTCACGTCATTTTTGTTATTGACGTGTGGCTGTATTCACATCGGGATAGCATGGTGCCAATAGAATTTAACAGGATTTTTGGAAGAGCTTCTACGCTGGCATGGTGTCAATTTTCATGCTATCTCAATGTGAATACAGACTCTGAGTGTTTGTATATTGTTTTTATTTCTATTTTTTTCTAGACTAAGAAAACGTGTGCGAGAGGTGCCTGCCAGAAGTGACTATCACAAAAGAAATTGGTACAATAAACCCTTACACCAAATTAGAAGAGAACTGGCCCCCAAACCCTGGAGTTACAGGGGCCACGATTCTTTATTACCCCGCCAAAGGAGTAGAAACACTCCAACTTCAAAAGTATTACTACGCACAAAAAGTTAAGGATCGGTATGTGAAAACAGGTGCGTAATAAACTCAGTTCGCTACTGTTATTTATTTCTTAGTCCAGCCAAATTGTCATGAATTCTTGTTCAGCTGTAAGTGGGCGATGTTGTATTAGTGCGAAAATTGCACGGGATTCTCTACTACTGAGCTGGGCCGCAAACGGAAAAGCGGAAACTTGTGAAAAATGACCTTGTTTTGGACCGTTCTGCCTGAACACATTGCACTTGCCAGATGGAAAAACCATTATGCACGTGCAAGCACTGCTGTTTATGTGTGAGATGCTGTCGCTCGCTTGGCTTTATAAGAAGACATTCCACCAGTAGTAGGCCTGATCTGACAATGCCTCCACGACGAAAATTAAGCGAGTTGGATAGGGGACGAGCTGTTGCATGGTTCCAAGAGGGTGTTCACAAGCGAGAAGTGGCCAGGCGACTTCATGTGTCCATCTCGGTCATTGTCCGACTGATTCAACGCTTCACAGCCACTGGGATTGTTCATGAAAGACGTAGATCTGATCGACCGAAGAAGACAACCCCACGTGACGATCGTCTCATTGAACGACAAGCCCTGTAGACAAGAACAGCCTCTTCCAGCATCATTCAAAGAGAGTTTAGGGTGGCTACTAACATCAACATCAGCCAGCAGACCATACGGAACCGCCTACATGGATTTAATCTCCGTTCTCGTCGCCCAGCAGTACGGCCACGCTCAACTCCAGCCCATAGGGCAGCACGCCGCGCCTTCTGCGCACGTCACGTGAGGTGGACACGTCAGCAATGGTCCCAGGTCCTGTTCAGTGATGAATCACGCTTCACTCTTCACCACAACGACGGGCGACTGAGGGTCTGGAGGCGCCCAGGGCAACGCTTTATTGACGCCACTGTCCAAGAAAAGGTGGCCTTTGGTGGAGGTTCTGTAATGGTCTGGGGGGCCTTCAGCCTTCACCACAGAACACCCTTGTATCATGTACAGGGTAACCTGACTGGCATCCGATACCGGGATGAGATCCTTCGACCGCTGGCTGTGCCTACACTGCAGCAGATGGGACCGAGGGCAGTCTACCAGGATGACAACGCTCGACCCCACAGGGCAAGGGTGGTCAACGACTTCCTGCAGCAGCCTGGAGTCAACAGAATGGAGTGGCCAGCATGCAGTCCCGATCTCAACCCGATTGAGAACCTCTGGGATGAGCTGGATTGCAAAGTGAGGAGCCACCCCCTTCCAAGGGATGCCCAACACCTCTACCAGATGCTGCAAGCTGAGTGGCAGGCGCTTCCACAGAGGATCTTCACCAACCTGGTCAACTCGATGAAGACTCGCTGCGTCAAGTGCCAGAACAGCCATGGTGGTTACACGCATTACTGAGCTTTTGGGAGCATCAGTGTGCCCTGTCTTGTGATTTCAATGACTTTGGGAAATCAAATTTGGATACGTACCCACTTTAATCAAATGTACACACCAAACGATTGCTCGAGATTGAAGGCAATTGTGTATCGTTATCACTAAAGAATGGAATTAAATGTAGGCCAAACTTCAACGCATTGACTTTCTTATTTTGACAGTTATGAATGTTTGTGAAAGTGATCCTTAACTTTTTGTGTGTAGCTTAGTTCGCTGTGACGCTGTGTTTTCCTATCCGCTCAAATATTCCCTCTTCAATCATATTGTCTTCCCTATAAGGTCTATCCCATCAAAATATGCAACATCCGGTGTACCAGCCCGTTCTTACCCCCCTCTGAAACTTACCCCGGGGTAAGTCTGGGCTAGCCTGCTTTTACTCCCGGGGGTCATTCTAGGACTAGCAAGAACTTACCCCCCCCCCCTAGTTGGAACTTACCCCCACGGGGTAAGTTTGGGATAGCCTGGATTTACACCCCCCCCCCCTCCAAAGGATCAGTCTAGGTCTATTTGGAATCTTCCTCCACCCCACCCTACCCTTCAAACAAGAGAGGTTATTCAGGGTTTTCCTCTGCCTTTTCCCAACACGCACACCTGCCTTAAAAAAATTGTGTTAGCCTGCATATTTACCCCTCCTCCCCCACTTCCTATATACAGTCAGTTGGTTTAGACAAAGTGTAGTTCTAGACTCTTCTCAATAGATGGACCTCCTACTTCCCCAACCCCCCCTCCCACACACACACACCCTGGTTCACTAACAGATACGTATAAACATTTCTCGCGCTAGCTTACATGTGACCAAGTGCCAATGTGACCAAGCCTAGTTGTGACAAAATGTCGTTGTGACCACGTGTCATTATGACCAAGTACCGTTGTTGCTTCATCCACTATTTACAGCTATGTAGTCTCTTGAGTACCTGTGTACCTTAGCTTGTAGAGAATGTAAATATACGGGTTCAAGACCACCCATCTTATTTTGCACGAAAACCCCCCTTTTCACATACAAATCACGTCCTTCTCATGTCACTTTAGCCAAAATTAACACCTGTTTTTTAAACAAACGTAACACGCAAAAACCGCCAAAAATCGACGTAATCAGTACATTAAAATGGGGGCTTACGTGTAAGATAAGATAGGGTGATCGTGAACCCGTATATTTACATTCTCTCCAGGGGCATAAAAATTAAGGGTTTACAGTACGCTCTTCTACTTCCAGCACTATTAATAAATCAGAACGCGCATATTTACATTCTCTTAAGTTAAGAACTTGGGGTGATTTTGAGGTGATTTTGGGTGATTTTGGGGTGACTTGGGGCGACTTGGGGTGAAGGTGTCAAGCGCGCTAAAGTGGATGGAGGTGTCAGGGAATGTCAAGTGGAACTGGTAGGACCACTCTTGACATCTGCAATGCGCCCTGCCAACCAATCAATACAACTGCTGCTAGAGGGAGAGAGCGGAAAAACCCAGGGCTCAAAATAGACCTCAGCTGCCTATTGATCGTTTAGCGGTGCGCATTGCAGTGTGTGTTACGGGCCCATGCTGCGGCTTACTTATTTTTTAATTGTTGTTTATTTTTGGGTTTTAAAAAAAAAAACCCCGAAGTAGCTACAGAGCTTTTAATATATTTTACGATTTTGGATTGGGACGGGAGCTGATAGAGAAAGTTTAAAGGCAGGTTTGAAAATTAAATTTACTGATCTTTTTGGCGCATAAATAGCGAGAAAGCGTGAAGCGGGCCCTCAGTAAAATACCAGATTCTTGGCCCCCAACCCGGGTTTTTTTTGATTAGGCCCCTGAAGATGTTAATCGGACTGTTTCTCCCACCCTGAAGGGTAGCTATTCGCTTTAATGAAGATCGGGTTTTTATGATTAGAAAAGACATTATTAATACGGAATTTAAAATTATTTTTTATTTTTTTAATTTAAAAATGGCTGCCGAATCGTGAATCTGATTAAAAAATTTGTAATGAACTTTTTACGAAAAAATAAAAGTTTAAACTTTGATTTGAGTAAATTTGGGGTTTGAAAATGATGTAAACAATATAATAAAAGATCATGTGAACTATTTAACGAAAATTAAAGTGATGAACTTGACTGATGATTCAAAAAATGCAAAAATTTTGGCCCGGGGGGAGAAAGGTTTAACGTGTCTTGAATGTTGCAACGTTTTGGGGGGAAGAATAAAACGCGTTTTATTACTTTGATTTATTTTTATTTTTTTAATTTACGTAAATATTGGGGTTTTAAAAATGACGGCCAAAACGGGGAAAAAACCAAAGGGGGGAAAACTAATACGATGGAAAATTTTTGATAGTGCAAAAAGTAAGCAAAATGTTTGGTGAAGTAGCGGACATCATTAACCCCTCGAACGTTCGGGAAAGCGTGAAACAAGAGAAATGTAAATATGGGGGCTCACGCCACCCATGTTATTCCCGAAAAACCCTTTTTCACAACAAATCACGTCCATTTTATATCTTTTTTGGCCCAAAAATTAAACACCTTTTTACAACAAATTAACACGTCAAAACTGAAAATTTTGAGTAATTATACTTAAAAAACGGGGTTTTCGCCCCAGAATAATAGGGGTGATCGTGACCCCGATATTTACATTCCCCCGGGCACTAAAAATAAAGGGACTTTAAATCACTATTAACGTTCGGGGGACTGAGTCCTTACTACTTTTCTAATAGCTCTTCTATTTCTAACACCTTAAACAAATCAGAACAAACAACGACTTTCCGTCGATTTTTTTTTAGCCCAAGAATTTATAGTTCCCAAATTAATTCTTTATTTGACTGTCTCCCCCAAACCTAAAAACTGATAATCGCAAAACCCTGCTGAAAATTACGCAGCCTGTGAACTGAAGGACTCCCCATCAAACAAATTTGTTTTTGTTTTTAAACTGTTTAAAATGACTACAACATGGGGTACATGAAAAATCGACTGGTCTCTGCCACTCCCCAAAAAAGCCGCTTTTAAGTACAATTTTTTAATTAAAATTGTTTCGCCCTAATAAAAGCCTAAAATGAGCAAGGCTTCTAGGAAAACGTACCCCTTTTTTCTTCGGGAAAATTCATAGAAATTTATAAGATTTCCCTCATTAATTTTAATTAATTTAAAATTGCTAAATCTTGTCTTAAAGAACAAAAGTTGTAGTAACCATGGGGTTTTTTTTAAATGTTTAATAGATTGCCTTGTTCGTCCTTAACACCCCCCAGTTATTCTTAGCTCTTTAGATATTTAAACCTTTTTATTTTAAAAACCAAATTTTTTTAAGGGGCAACCCCTATAATCCCCGCCCCATTTTAAATTGGGGTAGTAAGAACACATTTTTGGGTTTTTTGGTTTATATAGATTACATTTTTTTTTTATAACATTTTAAAAAAATTTAAAAAAATGGAACCTTTAAATATACGAAAGGGCCATTATAATAAGGACGTTTTATAATCCCAAATCTTTGAATTCATTTACTAACCATTGCAGTAGCGAATCTTGGCTTCCAAGTCAGACTTAAAAACCCCCTAACTAATATTTAAACCCGCCAATAAATAATAAAGAGTACCATCGCATGGCCATCTCGACCAGGCTTTTTACCAGAACCCGTTAAATTTTTCCGTTTATGTGCAAATATGGCGCGGGGTTTTTAGCAAACCCTTTTAAACCCCCTAATTTTTAGTAAGGTCAGTATTAACTTTCATGTTTTTTACCAGTACAGCAATACAAAATGACTACAAGTACCTCCCAGCGACAACAGTTTAAACCATTCAACAGCCAAAGGTCGGGCAAAATATATGAAAAATCGCAACGAATTTAACATTAACCTTCAAATGACTTTAGCAAAAATTAAACCGCAATCATGGGTTAGGGACATTGTTTTGTGGGGGGGGGCAAAAAGAGAATATCTTAGAAAACTGGGCCCGGCCACCCCTCTTTTCAAAAAAACAAAAAAGTTCGTTAGGATCCATAGAACAAAAAACACCCTAATGTTGGGGAACATTTTTCTTAATGAAAGTAAAAGGTAACTCCAGGGGTGCAAAGACTTAAAGATCCATAAGGAAATACGTTTGGTGCCTATTGGACACAAGCAAGACCCTTGATGTAAACAATCTACAGGCTTTGATGCCAAAAACAATTTTTAGCAAATTTAGAAATGCATTAACTTGCTGTTGATTGCCGCCAGCATACAAAGGTATCGACGTTCTTTCCTGTAGGGGCAAGGGTTACTTTGTTGTAGGCCATGGGGTTTTCATCACCCCCTGACCTTAGACTGCGATTGGCATGATACGATTAAACAGAAATCCTCATCTGGAACGATCAAAACTTAGGGCCAATCAAAGCTTAAACCAAGGCCCGCCCCTCCATTTTAAAAAAAGTACCCGCCTTAAAAAAGCGATCCAGTTTTTAACGCCCCACACCGAAAGCAGCCCAGAAAGCACCCACGTTGATGTACCCACCTGACAGTCACACTAGCGAAAAGACACCCCTTTTTGTATTTTTTAAATTTTTCTTTTTGCCATCTTTATTTTTTCCCAAAAATTAACCAGCAGCTACACTCCTAACTCCACGATGGGCAGCCATATAACCAGCAACTTGCCTATGTAACAAAACCCAACTAACAACCTGCTTTATGCCCGGCAGCATCAAGGCTTTGGGGGCTAACTTTTTTAATAGGTTTGCTAGATGATGTAATTTTTTTCTAAACCCAAATTTTTACCAGGCTGAGCGTTGGGGGAGCTACTGGCCCCGTTGGCGCACTGCCGGTTAAAGCATAAACGAGTGTAGAGATAGCAAACCCAACAGCTGTTAATATGCTAACTATTGTAATCCCTTGTTCCCTGAACAGAGTCCTTATTCTTTCAGCTAGCGTAGTGTTTTCATAAAGTATTGTGTTTATAGTTTCTCTTATTCTGCTTGTTTGTGATGCTAGCTGCGTCCTGTTAGTAGACAGCACTTCTAACCTAGCCGCCCTTTGTAGCCTTAAATCTTGTATTTTCTCTGTATTCTAACCTTTTCTTCTCGCTCTAAATTGTTATCATCTGCATCAGCCAGTTTATTTTTTTCTTCTTCTATCTCTCTGTCTAGCTCACCAAGTTTAGCTAAATTGTTTGTTAGTTCACCCCTTATTGTCCGTAAAGCCTCATTAAGCCCGGATTTCGCGCATAGGCAATGGAGAATCGTCAATTGTTTTAACTGTGCCTCCTCATTAAAACTCGTTTCAATTTCTGCTATTAGTTCATCTGCTGTTCGATTTAATTCTTGAAGAGGTATGTTTTGTATTTCAGATTGTGTTGGCAACTCTTGCCCCAAGTTCTGTAAAAAGACTAACAGCTTCAGGTCTTAAATCGTCAATAAAGTTTAATTGCCTTTGGTCAGCAACAGGAGATCTCTAAGAATTGTGGCCCTGCTTAAAAACAGGTTGGGGTCTGGCTTTGCAGTAAGCCGTACACTCTTTCCTTTACCGGTTCTTAAATACAAATGATTATTTTGAGGGCAACATAAGACCTATGGCGAAAGCTTGGCTGTGGTCTGGAGTGGCACTGTCTTCATCTGTCCGTGGGCAGGGGTGGTTGGGTCTGTGGGGTGTGCTCGGCAGCTGGGGGGGGGGGGGGGGGGGGGGGGTTTCGCCGGTGGGCTCTGCAGTCATGAAATACGGGCTGGTACACCCATGGGGGATGCTACTTTGAGGCTGTTATGAGCTGCATCCTGTAGTCTAATTTACCTCTGTTCAGGAGCAGTTATGTCCCTTGATATCTTAATGGAGTGTCCTGCGCGTGCCTGTACCCATCGTCAACACAGCGCAGGCCTCCAGGGGTGGTACAGGACTGCTCTAAGGGCAGGTGAAGACAGTGCTTCTCTGGGTCCTCCCCAGCACCTTCGGGTGTTTCTTTTTCTTCTTTGCCTTAACTAGCTGACCCTGGAGAAAGGTCCAGTGGCGGTGAGGAAAGACCCACTGACCACAGGGAAAGTCCTGTTGACAGTGGGAAAGACTACAACTTTGATTCTCTCTTGAGGGCACATAAGACCGTATGGCGAAAGCTTGGCTGTGTCTGGAGTGGCACTGTCTTCATCTGTCCGTGGGCAGGGTGGTTGGGTCTGTGGGGTGTGCTCGGCAGCTGGGGGGGGGGGGGGGGGGGGGGGGTTTCGCCGGTGGGCTCTGCAGTCATGAAATACGGGCTGGTACACCCATGGGGGATGCTACTTTGAGGCTGTTATGAGCTGCATCCTGTAGTCTAATTTACCTCTGTTCAGGAGCAGTTATGTCCCTTGATATCTTAATGGAGTGTCCTGCGCGTGCCTGTACCCATCGTCAACACAGCGCAGGCCTCCAGGGGTGGTACAGGACTGCTCTAAGGGCAGGTGAAGACAGTGCTTCTCTGGGTCCTCCCCAGCACCTTCGGGTGTTTCTTTTTCTTCTTTGCCTTAACTAGGCTGACCCTGGAGAAAGGTCCAGTGGCGGTGAGGAAAGACCCACTGACCACAGGGAAAGTCCTGTTGACAGTGGGAAAGACTACAACTTTGGATTCTCTCCTGAGGGCACATAAGACCGTATGGCGAAAGCTGGCTGTGTCTGGAGTGGCACTGTCTTCATCTGTCCGTGGGCAGGGGTGGTTGGGTCTGTGGGGTGTGCTCGGCAGCTGGGGGGGGGGGGGGGGGGGGTGTTTCGCCGGTGGGCTCTGCAGTCATGAAATACGGGCTGGTACACCCATGGGGGATGCTACTTTGAGGCTGTTATGAGCTGCATCCTGTAGTCTAATTTACCTCTGTTCAGGAGCAGTTATGTCCCTTGATATCTTAATGGAGTGTCCTGCGCGTGCCTGTACCCATCGTCAACACAGCGCAGGCCTCCAGGGGTGGTACAGGACTGCTCTAAGGGCAGGTGAAGACAGTGCTTCTCTGGGTCCTCCCCAGCACCTTCGGGTGTTTCTTTTTCTTCTTTTTCTTCAAATGATTATTTTTATCTGTTGAAAAATCAGAAACCCTAAGTGCTTCTGGCTGCTCTCGCCCCATATGGCTATATAATGATTCAATTCTATCTAGCAAACGTATTTGGCTTAACCCTACTCCTTGGCCTGCTGCTGCTCCTTCAAGCTCTTCTTGCAATGAGGAACCTAGTTCTTCATCTTCTTCCTCACCAACAGGATCAATTGCGTCAAAATCTTCAGCCATATTTTTTATTTATATTCTTTTTTGTTTTATAAAAAATGAACTCATACGGTTGTGACCTCGATCCATACAGAAAAGAGAAGGAACCCCATGGCGTAAAAGGTATAAGGCAGACTGTAATTAGTGTAAATACTCCATCAACTGTTGAGCCTGGCCAATCGTTAACAGTCAAGTTCCCTGATCTTGGCGCTGACGATGTTATAATGCCAGGCACTGCTAAACTATCATTCAAAATAAATATTACATCGACAGATCCTAATGCTACTGTTGTTGCTAATTTGGGCAGGGCTATCGTTAACCATATGGCAATCAAACTGGAGGGAATAGAAGTCTTTGTACTAAGCGGGGCAGACATTTTTACCCTCTATTCTGATCTATGGCTGCCTAAAAAAGAAAGAAAAGAGAAAGTTTATCAAGGAATACAAAGCCCAAACGGCCTCAAGCACAGGCTTAAAGCGGGGGATGCAAAGAATGATGTTAAAGATGAGGCAGTAGCAGAAGCATTTGGCAACAGATTCTGCATCCCTCTAGATTTTGAACTGTTAAGACGCATATGCCATATTACCAAGGCGCACTAAAAGAAAAACTTACTTATGATCTGACATTTAATCCTAGCGGTTCTGTCGTTCTGTCTGAAGATCCTGAAGCTAAATACGCGGTTAGTGACATCTCTCTTGAGTTTGATGTTGTTACTAACCCTGGACTGGCCAGAACAATCTTAACCCAGTATAAAAGTAAAACGGTTATTTATTATGAAAGAGAAACAAGCGAGACACTCTCTGGAACATACATCTAAATCAGTCTCTAAAGTCTTTTAAAAGGAATTTTGTTCTTGTTTACTGAAGAAACAAACTCCTTTTCATAGAGAATCAGAAGCGTTTTATAATCCAAAAATTGAGAAGGTTGACTGTGCAATAAATGGCAAGTCTGATCAGTTGTATTCAGGGCGCGGACTTTTACCTCACCAACACTTTGATGAAATAAGAAAGTTGTTCGCTGGAGGTAGGCAAAGAGATCCTGCAGTTGATCGTGTATGTAAAAAAACTTCGCCTTTATGATGTAAGACTCGAAGACTACTTAATAACTAAATATGGGCTGTGGCTAGATTTTAGATCCACATTTGACAACAGATTGTTTGGAAGTGGAGAAAGGATAGGGCAAGATGGTATAAAAATAAATATTCGCAAGAAAGCAGACGGAAACGCTCCAATAAAAATGCATGTTTTTATGGTTTGTGATGCTCAGTTAAACATTGAAGAAAGACGCGGCGTTTTAAAATGCAGAAGAAATATTCTAATAAAAACAGATGGATAGCTTGAAGTTTCTGCCAAAAGATCCACACTGTTCTCTTATCTGCGGTATTACTGGGTGTGGGGAAAACTGTCTTCGTACTTGATTTGTTACTAACAATATACAGGTTTCATTACGAGCACATTGTTATATTCTGCACAACCATTAAGCACAACAAGTCTTACAAAGAAAGGAAGTTTATTTGGACAGACGAGAATATATTTCTAGTTGATCCTAGCGACAAACTGAGCGACTGTTTAGAACATTACTATAGACTATTTGAGGGAACTGAAACCCTGTTTATTATTGATGACTGTTCAGCTGAACGAGACATTGTTAAAAAAAAAGAAAAGCTCTGTCAAAGCTAGCCTTTAGTGGCCGCCACGCCTTAGTTTCTGTGTGGCTTTTAACTCAAAAATACAATGCTGTCTTAAAAGACTTTAGATCGCAGTTAAAATCGGTTGTATTATTTTACACTAAGGACAAAGATAGTTTTGAAGAATGTTTAAGTGAAAATTATATAATAAGGGACAAGATGAGCTAAAAAAAATAAAAGAGCAGTTAGAAAAATCTAAGCACGCTAAGCTATGCTTACGGACTGACCCTCCAGTTCAATACGTTTGTTTATTGTAGATTGTTTATTATTGATTGCTTATAACAATTTGTTTATTATAATTTTTATATTATAAAAAGAATGTCTCTAGGACCAGCAGAATTAAAAGTGCAGCTAGCTCCTAAATGCACTGCAGTAGAGCTAAAGACCTAGCAGACACAACTGAGTTTGATCTAATAGGAGTGCCAGGAAATGTTTATGGATTTGAATATACAGATGACGGGGCTTACAAACGAACAGAAATTGAAGACAAAAAACGACAGCAATATCCTACCCTAGAAGAAATAAGAAATTTAAGGGCAAACGATTTTGGCAAACATGAATACAAACTTTATAAAAGAGAGAATGCTTGGGCGTTGCTTCCTGAAATTGCTTGGAATTTAAAGTTTGAACTACGAAGCCCCAATGTATACTATGATAAGAAAAACAATTTTAGAAAAGCCTTAAATGAAGGTCCCTTTCTTGTTAGCCTTGTCCAGGAACACAACAGAAAAAACAGATTGAAATAACTAGGCAGGGTTCTGAATATATGCTACAGAGAAAGAGGTCCTTAGCTGAAGGGGGAGGCGACACCGTCGGCTTAGAATTTACCCGAAAGCTACTACCACTACCTAGGCAAATGACGATGATTTTTCGCTTATTATTACTCCAAGGGAGGGTGACCTAGTTTGCCAGAACATACGTTAATTAGAGGCATACAAATAAAGGCTGAAAACTTGGATGCCCCTCTTAGGCTCGTTATTGCAATTACTAAAAACGGAGACAAAATAACCCCCATGTATCATCTGACAAGGTTACTGTGATGGTTGACAAAGACAAGCTAACAGTACTCGACTTTATTTTAATTAAGTATGTTGATTTTATTTCGTTTTACTCTGTTAATGAAGTGCTGCCAGACGGATTAATAAGAAATATGTACAAGATTAATTTTAAAAATAATCTTATTTAAAAATGCATGTTCAACAGTTTAGGTTAAAACAAATAACTGAACTTCAAAAGGAAATAGAAAGCGACTTGGATAAGTATAGAGTTACTAGAAAGAAATATGCTAAAGCTTTAAATACTCTTTCTTGTGTAATTACTGGCTCATCAGCTGTAGCTAGCGTAAGTGCTGGGTCTAGTGTTGCTGCTTTAGCTACTGCGGTTGGCGCACCAGCCTCTTTAGCATTAGGGAGTCTTAGTTTAGGGTTAGGCGCCGTGTCTATGATTGTAAGTGCTGTTTAAAAAAAATTAACTCCTAAATTACAAAAGCACACTGCCATTGTAGCCCTAGCATCAGCAAAACTTTGTTCATTAAGATTAAGAATAAGCAAATCATTACAGGATGAAAACATTACGGACGAAGAATTTCAGAAGCTTATGGCCGATGGTGGGGATTATAGACGACAAAAAATTGAACTTCAAAAGGAGTGGAGAAAGACTTTTACTTCACGACAGGTAGACACTGATGCAATTAAACAGAACATTGAAAAACAAACACACAATCAGTTAAACCCAAAATAGGTCCAAAAAATAAGTTTTTATGCCCCTGGAGAGAATGTAAATATACGGGTTCACTGTAAATATACGGGTTCACGATCACCCTATCTTATCTTACACGTAAGCGCCCATTTTAATGTACTGATTACGTCGATTTTTGGCGGTTTTTGCGTGTTAAGTTTGTTTAAAAAACAGGTGTTAATTTTGGCTAAAAGTGACATGAGAAGGACGTGATTTGTATGTGAAAAGGGGGGTTTTCGTGCAAAATAAGATGGGTGGTCTTGAACCCGTATATTTACATTCTCTCTTGTACAATGCAGATGACTAGTGGTCAGTGCCACTGACCACTGGTCATAATGACGTAAATCGGATATTTTAACTATTTAGCAGCTAATTAGTGTTTCCCGAGTGCTTGTGTACCTTGTGCAATGTAGATTACTTGTGGTCAGTGGCACTGACTACTGGTCATTAAGACGTAAATAAGATATTTTAACTATTTCACGGCTAATTATAGTCTCCCAAGTACCTGTGTACCTTGTACAATGCAGACGACTGGTGGTCAGTGTCCCTGACCACTGGTCACTATGACGTAAATAAGATATTTCGAATATTTTACAGTTTATCAGTGTCTCATGAGTGTTTGTATACCTTGTGCAATGCAGACATCCAGTGGTCAGTGTCACTGACCATTGGTCACTTTAATGTATATCAAAGATTTTAACTATTTTTACAGCTAATTAGTATATTCTGAGTGCCTGTGTACTTTGTACAATGTAGATGACTGGGGGGGGGGGGAGGGGAGGTCAGTTCCAACTAGGGGGGTTAAGTTCCAACTAGTCCTGGAATGACCCTGGGGGTAAAAGCAGGCTAGCCCAGACTTACCCGGGGGTAAGTTCCGAGGTGGGTGGGTGGGGGGGGGGGGGGGGGGGGGGTAAGAATGGGCTGTTACACCGGGCCCAATCTGTCACCAGGCGACAGATTGGTCCTGGTGTTGAAGACCAATCTGTCGCCTGGGCGACAGATTGGTCCTAGTTTGAAGACCAATCTGTCGCCGGGTGACAAATTGGGCAGGGGCGACAGATTGGTCGTTAACACCGCACCACTCCTTTTGCCTCATCCTTAGCCCCCTCTTCAGTGCAGAACTATTCATAAAATGGAATGCGTCTATATCTTATTTGCTACTGGTGCTCGTCCAAAATACCTTTCAAACATCTTCAACATCTACAGCCTATCGTGTCAGCTCCGTTCTTATTTCTATGCTTCTCTGCTGCGAGGACCAATTATTGTAATAATAATAATAATAATGATAAGGACCACTTCTATAGTGCCCATCCTAACAATGTATGCTGTAGGGCACTTTACAAGTTCTGACAAATTAATCTCTAAAATATACGCAGCACACACACACACACACACACACACACACACACACACACACACATACACACACACACACACACACACACACACACACACACACACACGCACGCACGCACGCACACACACACACACACACACACACACACACACACACACCACACACACACACACACGCATGCACGCACGCACGCACGCACTCAAACGCACTCTCTGAAACACAATGTCACATGCTTCAGTTTCAGTTTCAGTTTCATCAAGGAGGCATCACTGCGTGCGGACTAGTCCACCACATCCGCTAAGTTTTGAGACCACGCTACGCATGATTTGAAGCTGATGGATAAATTAATTAACAACAAAGATGAGACAATTGAAGAAGAGAGTCTCGTGGCTACGACTCGGCGGATGTCTGACCTACGCATTAGCCCAACGCACTGGTCAGACCTTGAATACCTACCTACCATTTTTTTTTTTTTTGGTAGTGGATGTACACGTGTGTGTATGATGTGTGGGCATGGGCCCATGTGTGTGTGTGTGTGTGTGTGTGTGTGTGTGTGTGTGTGTGTGTGTGTGTGTGTGTGTGCGCGCGCAGGCATGTGTACGCGTTTGTTTGTGTGTGTGTGTGTGTGTATGCGCGCGCGCGCGTGCGTGCGTGCGTGCGCATGTGTGTGTGTGTGTGTGTGTGTGTGTGTGTGTGTGTGTGTGCACGTGTGTGTGTGTGTGTGTGTGTGTGTGTGTGTGTGTGTGTGTGTTGTGCGTGCGTGCGTGCGTGCGTGTGTGTGTGTGTGTGTGTGTGTGTGTGTGTGTGTGTGTGTGTGTGTGTGTGTGTGTGTAATTTGTGGGTTTGTGTGAGCACACGTATCTGCATAATAGCTAAATATATACATATCTGTGTGTATGTGTGTAGGCGTGTGCGTGTGTGTGTGTGCATTTGTACGCTTATGTGTATGCGTGTGCGTGCGCGCGTATGTCGGTGTGGACGTGCACATGCACACATGTGTATATGTGTGTGGGTAAGGGCAAGCGAACGTACGCACACACGTTCGTATGTGTGTGTGTGAGAGTGCGCGGACGCGTATACACACTGCTTCTTATAATGTACTTAGCTGAAGACAGTTCTCGATAATTGTTCAAAGGTTAGAACACCAACCTCCCCATACGTAGCAATAGTCGGAGTGTGGACAGGAACTCCCAAAGCTAATTTGTATGCCTTAGAGTCAATACTTTGTAATTTCTTCATAAGATATTTAGGAGCAGAAAATAAACTTTTTGGCCGTAAGTCAGTTTTGATCCAACCAAAGATGTTGCAAGAAGAGTCAAGCTTTTTGTTTCTTTACCCCAATTTTGTCTGCTTATAATTTTAAGCAAATTTAAGCTTTTTTGAGCTTTTGATAGACTGTTTTCAATGTGAAATTTCCGTGATAATTTCGATGTAAAATATACACCTAAGAATTTTGTGATGTCTTTGAATTGTAGCTCAGCTCCGTCGATAAAGAAACTAGGTAATCTTCTGGGAGGGTCACCAGCACTAAATACCATCATGTGAGTTTTTTCAACAGATAAAGATAAACCATTCTCTGTCAAGAAAGCACTTATCTAATTCAGACTGATAACAGATCTGAATTTGTTTCAGTTTTCTGTTTGAAATATACTTCAATTTTGCATCCAACCAAATACAAATGTCATCAGCATATTGAACAATCTTAACATTTTTTGATATCTTCTTAGAAAGATCTGATATCATAATACTGAAAAGATAAGGAGCAATGATGGATCCTTGAGGAACTCCCACATGTAAATCTCTCTGGGAAGAATACGCATTTTCAACTCTAGTTTCAATAGTTCCACAGGAAATAAAATCTTTTACAAACGAAAACATTCTCCACAAATACCTGCTCTTTTCAGTTTAAATAACAATTGAGCGTGCCACACTTGATCGTAGGCTCGTTTAATGTCAAAAATGTTGCCAGCACATTTAGCCTACGAGCAAATTGGCGTTTTATATTGGTAGATAACTAGGCTGACCCTGGAGAAAGGTCCAGTGACGGTGAGGAAAGACCCACTGACCACAGGGAAAGTCCTGTTGACAGTGGGAAAGACTACAACTTTGGATTCTCTCTTGAGGGCACATAAGACCGTATGGCGAAAGCTTGGCTGTGTCTGGATGTGGCACTGTCTTCGTCTGTCCGTGGGCAGGGGTGGTTGGGTCTGTGGGGTGTGCTCGGCAGCTGGAGGGTGGTGTTTTTCGCCGGTGGGCTCTGCAGTCATGAATACGGGCTGGTACACCATGGGGGATGCTACATTAAGGCTGTTATGAGCTGCATCCTGTAGTCTAATTTACCTCTGTTCAGGAGCAGTTATGTCCCTTGATATCTTAATGGAGTGTCCTGTGCGTGCCTGTACCCATCGTCAACACAGCGCAGGCCTCCAAGGGTGGTACAGGACTGCTCTAAAGGCAGGCGAAGACAGTGCTTCTCTGGGTCCTCCCCAGCACCTTCGGGTGTTTCTTTTTCTTCTTTGCCTTAACTAGGCTGACCCTGGAGAAAGGTCCAGTGACGGTGAGGAAAGACCCACTGACCACAGGGAAAGTCCTGTTGACAGTGGGAAAGACTACAACTTTGGATTCTCTCTTGAGGGCACATAAGACCGTATGGCGAAAGCTTGGCTGTGTCTGGAGTGGCACTGTCTTCGTCTGTCCGTGGGCAGGGGTGGTTGGGTCTGTGGGGTGTGCTCGGCAGCTGGAGGGTGGTGTTTTTCGCCGGTGGGCTCTGCAGTCATGAATACGGGCTGGTACACCCATGGGGGATGCTACATTAAGGCTGTTATGAGCTGCATCCTGTAGTCTAATTTACCTCTGTTCAGGAGCAGTTATGTCCCTTGATATCTTAATGGAGTGTCCTGTGCGTGCCTGTACCCATCGTCAACACAGCGCAGGCCTCCAAGGGTGGTACAGGACTGCTCTAAAGGCAGGCGAAGACAGTGCTTCTCTGGGTCCTCCCAGCACCTTCGGGTGTTTCTTTTTCTTCTTTGCCTTAACTAGGCTGACCCTGGAGAAAGGTCCAGTGACGGTGAGGAAAGACCCACTGACCACAGGGAAGTCTGTTGACAGTGGGAAAGACTACAACTTTGGATTCTCTCTTGAGGGCACATAAGACCGTATGGCGAAAGCTTGGCTGTGTCTGGAGTGGCACTGTCTTCGTCTGTCCGTGGGCAGGGGTGGTTGGGTCGTGGGGTGTGCTCGGCAGCTGGAGGGTGGTGTTTTTCGCCGGTGGGCTCTGCAGTCATGAAATACGGGCTGGTACACCCATGGGGGATGCTACATTAAGGCTGTTATGAGCTGCATCCTGTAGTCTAATTTACCTCTGTTCAGGAGCAGTTATGTCCCTTGATATCTTAATGGAGTGTCCTGTGCGTGCCTGTACCCATCGTCAACACAGCGCAGGCCTCCAAGGGTGGTACAGGACTGCTCTAAAGGCAGGCGAAGACAGTGCTTCTCTGGGTCCTCCCCAGCACCTTCGGGTGTTTCTTTTTCTTCTTTGCCTTAACTAGGCTGACCCTGGAGAAAGGTCCAGTGACGGTGAGGAAAGACCCACTGACCACAGGGAAAGTCCTGTTGACAGTGGGAAAGACTACAACTTTGGATTCTCTCTTGAGGGCACATAAGACCGTATGGCGAAAGCTTGGCTGTGTCTGGAGTGGCACTGTCTTCGTCTGTCCGTGGGCAGGGGTGGTTGGGTCTGTGGGGTGTGCTCGGCAGCTGGAGGGTGGTGTTTTTCGCCGGTGGGCTCTGCAGTCATGAAATACGGGCTGGTACACCCATGGGGGATGCTACATTAAGGCTGTTATGAGCTGCATCCTGTAGTCTAATTTACCTCTGTTCAGGAGCAGTTATGTCCCTTGATATCTTAATGGAGTGTCCTGTGCGTGCCTGTACCCATCGTCAACACAGCGCAGGCCTCCAAGGGTGGTACAGGACTGCTCTAAAGGCAGGCGAAGACAGTGCTCTCTGGGTCCTCCCCAGCACCTTCGGGTGTTTCTTTTTCTTCTTTGCCTTAACTAGGCTGACCCTGGAGAAAGGTCCAGTGACGGTGAGGAGGAAAGACCCACTGACCACAGGGAAAGTCCTGTTGACAGTGGGAAAGACTACAACTTTGGATTCTCTCTTGAGGGCACATAAGACCGTATGGCGAAAGCTTGGCTGTGTCTGGAGTGGCACTGTCTTCGTCTGTCCGTGGGCAGGGGTGGTTGGGTCTGTGGGGGGTGCTCGGCAGCTGGAGGGTGGTGTTTTTCGCCGGTGGGCTCTGCAGTCATGAAATACGGGCTGGTACACCCATGGGGGATGCTACATTAAGGCTGTTATGAGCTGCATCCTGTAGTCTAATTTACCTCTGTTCAAGAGCAGTTATGTCCCTTGATATCTTAATGGAGTGTCCTGTGCGTGCCTGTACCCATCGTCAACACAGCGCAGGCCTCCAAGGGTGGTACAGGACTGCTCTAAAGGCAGGCGAAGACAGTGCTTCTCTGGGTCCTCCCCAGCACCTTCGGGTGTTTCTTTTTCTTCTGGTAGATAACTTCACCAAGTGATCCGTTGTAGATCTTCCCGACCTAAAACCAGCTTGATGGACTGGAATAACACTGTTTTTATCACAATAGTGAATTAGGCGAGCAGTTACTATCTTCTCCATTAACTTACATGGTGTGAAGTAAGAGAGATTGGCCTGTAACTGTTGACATCTCCACAGGGTTTGCCATTTTTAAGTATGGGAACTATAATTGAATGTTTCCACACGGCTGGTAATTTACCTTCACTCCAGCATGTTTACATTATTTTTTGAAGATACTGTACCCAATTATCTGGTAAATGTTTCAGCATTTCATTGGAAATTTCATCATGGCCAACAGCTGTTCTTTTATTACTCAATGTTGAGATTCCTTCTTTTAGTTCCAAAAGCGTAATAGGAGAGTTGAAGTAAAAGTTATCGTTAGATTCTGGATCTTTAATTTCTAGTTTAGCTTCCTGGTCCTTTCTGTATGTCTGTCATGTGACGTAGCCTCACATCAACGCATGTGACGCTCCATCACATGTAGTTAGTGATATGAATCATTTCCCCATGCCACAACTAAAAAGGAAGAATATTCATGTGGCTTGACTAGTGTAGCGGGCGTCCCCAAATAATGGTGAGAATGACTCATTAAAGAAAGAAACGTGGTCATTGGGTGAAAGTAACCACTGAGAGATAGTATAATAAGGGCTGGTACGGTGCTGGTCATGTGTTTTGAACACTGAGTATGCACTCACTAGGAGGAGGGAGGAAAGAATCAGTTTTAGCCCAGCAGATGGCCTAGAGACTCGAACCTGTCAGGACGCTGGTCCTCACTGCTGACCAGTCATTACCAGGTGAGCCATAGATAGTTGGGGAAAGCTACAGGGGAAAACCTAAAGAAAAGAGAAAGAAAGAATTCATATGTTGAATTAGGAAGCAGGTTACTTACACGAACCTTATTCGTGTTTCAGCCCTTCGCCCTTCACCCTTCACCTTTCACCCATGAGGTGGTTAAAGGTGGCCATGGTGTGGGGAACACACCGGTAGTTCAACCCCAGCAAATCAGGACTCCAGGGAGAGGAGTCGGAACTCGTATCTCCAGTGACAAGAGAAGTCGAGGGAGAGGAGTTGGAACTCATCATCTCTCCAGTGACAGGAGAAGTCGAGGGAGAGGAGTCGGAACTCATATCTCCAGTGACGGGAGAAATCAAGGGGGGCGATACGCTGTCTGAGAGAGACAGGGGAATCATGACAGTAAGGAGTCATATCTGATGCAGGTATAGCATCAATAATTTAAGGAGTTTTTATTCCCCTGGTCTGGATTTTGGGCTAATGTAATGTGAAGGCCATGACTTGAATGAACTAGTTTATCTCTCAGTGTAAAGAGAGATACATGTATAAATCTGTTTATTAAATTGTTTGATGTGATTTAGTAAAGTGTTTTCCCGAAGGAGAGGGGTAGAAGAAAAAAACATTTGGTAGTGCGCCTTTTGGTTGATTGGAAAGATTGCGTGTGCGTATGGAGTAAATGCTGTCATGAATGCGTGTGTGCAAAAGTGACAGTGTGACAGTGGTGACCCCGACGTAGCTGCCGTTGATTTTGTTTTCCCTGGGGAAAAAAAAGAAGAAAGATTTCTATTTGTGCCCTCGGGGCCTGGACAAAAAAAAAAAGATATATCTTCATTAGAAGAAAAAAGATTTTGATTTGTACCCTCAAGGGTTCGAGGGAAGGAGAAAAAAAAAGAAAGATTAATTATTTTATTGTGTGTTTGCTTTTGGGTTTTTTTCTGTTTATGTGTGTGAGTGAGTTTATTTTCAGTGCGAGTGAGGACTTCTCTCTTATTTCTGACTCTTTTTTTTGCTAGTGGTTTTGTTTGTTTGTAAGTTCCTAATTTTTTTCCCCCGATCGGTGAGCCCACAGCTTTTCGCTACTTGAGCGACTAGTTCAAGAGTGGGAGCAGCCGTGATTCCCTATTTTGTCCTTTTCCCCGATCGGTGAGCCCCACCGCTTCTCGCTACATTGAGCGATTAGTTCAAGAGTGGGAGCAGCCGTGATTGCCTTATTAGGTTTATTTTGTTATTTTTTCTTTCTCTGTCCTATCGTTTCATTTCAAATAGTCCCCTTTTCCCAGAGTTTGAACGACTTGTCTCTTCACAGGACAGAGGTTGACAAGTGCGGGGAAGACTCCTAATAAATTCTTCTATTGTTTTTTTGGTGTTGTGATTTTTTCTTTGCGTTTGGGTGAATGTGTATTTATTGATTGATTGTTTATCATTTTGTATTATTACTGTAGTATTGTGTATACTGTGCATGATTTGTTTTCCCTTTCCAGTTTCACGGGAGACAGTGACCACTAGGGTGCTGTCTGAGGGCTTCTTTTGCTTTTCTTGATTTCTTCTCACTGTTCTGATCCTGTGTATCCTTTCATTTCCTTTTCACCCCTTTTTCAAAACCTCTTAAACCTTCTCCTCAATAAGCTCCTATCTAGTTTTCTTTTCAACATTTTCATCTTTTAGGTAGGATTTCCGCTAGTTTGTGTTTCTTCCCCTCTTTTTAATTGTTTGTGCTTCCATTTGTTTTGTAAATTTATATTCATTTATCGTATAAGGCGATACATCTGTTTTGTAAATTCATTTGAAATTAAGTAAGAAAGACTGACAACAAGAACATTTAAGAACTAAAACTTTATAAAGAATTTATTTTCAGAAAACTTGATTAGCATTGAACGTCATTTTTAAAAAAAAAATACAAATTGATACCTGTTTTCGAGAACAAAATACTTCTGGAAAAATACATTCCTTGTGTTTCATATCTACCTTGTTTTAGTAAGCTGTTTTCTGTTTACACCGGAAATTGAATTCTTTATTTGTATATACTATAATTACATTTTTTGTGAAACATACATCATCATCATATATCGCCTTATTTTTATTCATACTTAGAAATTGTTTTGTGTTTATATCTGTTGACGGTTCATTAATGGATGATTTTGATAAATATGTTCAACAAGCGGAACGCTTGGGTTTTGATGGAGAAAAACTTACTAACTATGTGCAACAATGCATAGATAGGGCAGACAGCTAGAGAGAGAGAAGAAAATCAAAGGAAACTAGAAAGTGAAGAAAGGAAACTAGAGTTTGAAGAGAGAAGACTACAGAGGGAAGTTGAAGAACAAAGACTACAGAGGGAAGTTGAAGAACAAAGACTACAGAGAGAAGTTGAAGAACAAAGACTACAGAGGGAAGTTGAAGAACAAAGACTACAGAGGGGAAACTGAATTGAAGAAAAAAGACTACAGAGGGAAGCTGAAATTGAAGAAAAAGACTACAGAGGGAAGCTGACGATAAGAACGTCAAATTTAAGTTGAGGCAGTTAGAACTAGAGACTGATGCTGAGATTAGAAGAATACAGGCATCGGGGAACCTCACCAGTCACCAGTCGGTTCCGCAAGCGCGCCTCAGTCAAAATCGGCATATATTCCAAAGTTACCGCCTTTCGAGGAAAAAACGGATGACATCGATAGTTTTCTTTTCCGCTTTGAAGTCACGCAACGTCTTGTGGTTGGCCAAAGGAAAAGTGGACATTGTATATTGCGTCGTTGTTTAAGGGTAGCGCTTTGGCACTGTACCACACACTGGCGGCGAAACAAAATTTAACTTGGGCTCAGTTGAAAGAAGAACTCCTCAAGAAATTTCAATGTTCTGCTGATCGTTTCGCGAACGTTTCCGTTCTGTGCGCCCTGACAAAGGAGAATCGTTTCCGTCGTTTCTAATTTGTATGAGTCATTGTTTAGATCGATGGATCGATTTATCAAAAACGAACAAAACTTTTCAATCACTGCGAGATCTCTTCTTAGAGAACAACTTTCCAGAGCGTGAGCAAAGATCTGGCCACTTTCCTTAAAGAAAGGCAATTTGAAAGCGTTGAGGAAATGTGTCAGATGGCTGATCAGTATTGTATCGCTCACCCAGATAAGGGCGTGGCTAGGAAAGGAGAATTTTCCATCTTTGAGTCTCATGCGTCATGTACTATAGAGAACTATAAAATGTTTGTTTGGCTCACCCGGTCTCACCCGGCCTTAGCCGGTTTCAACCGGGCGAATCCAGAACAAACATTTTATAGTTCTCTGACTAGTAAACCCTACAAACATACATACTGTGTAGGATTATCTGTTTTCAATACTAATTTACTAACTTTTTAGATTTTAGTTTTTGCTTAATCCTGTGTTTTTCTTGATCATTTTCAATAACATCATTTTCGCGCAAACATTCATCAAATGAGTCTCTGTCTTTCATGTGAAATAAAACTACAGTCTTTAATGTTCTCTAAAGTCTGTTAAAACTGAGTTATATTTTTGACTAAAATCCACACACTTATTCCAGCATGTCTTCCACTGAAAGCTAGTTTTGACAAAGTGTTTTCTTTTTCTAACTATGTCTCTTTCTGCCGAACAGTCATCTATATAAAATAGTGTCTGCGTTCCTTCAAACAGTCTATAAAACTGTTCTAAACACTCACTCAGTTTATTGCTAGGATTAACTAAATATATGTCATCATCGGTCCATATAAACCTTCTATCATGATATGCTTTGTTCCATTTAAGTGTGGGGCAGAAAATCACAATATGATCAAAATTATAGCGATAAACTGTTTGTAATAGGTCTAGGACAAATATTGTTTTTCCACAACCAGTTTGTCCACAAATTAATGAACAATGAGGGGTTTTTGTCATAAAGTTTAACTGCTCCATAGTTTTATAACAGAACTTAATCTAATCCAGTTATTATTTTTATCATACTCTCCGTCAAAACTTGTTCAGTATAATAAAACCCTATGAGGCCTAAATGTGTAAGATTAATCCAATTCAGTTCTGTAAGATTGTTTCTATTTAAGTCAACATTGATTTTGTTGCTTGTTGTTATGATCTTAATATCCTCACCATTGTGAAGAACGACGATGGTAACTTTAAGGCGTTTAACGTCTAAAAAAATTGATAACACTTGACTGGGTCTTTTTCTCGAATCCTCGAATTATACAGTTGTTTTAACGTCTAAGTTTTGCCAGCTAATATTAATTCCTTTTATAAGGACGTCACAAACGCCCACAACCCCATCCCTCTCCACATCTTTAAAGACAGAAATTTCAAATATCATTGTGAACGTGTCTCCTAATTTTCTGCTTGGAAAGAACTGTAATTTTGTAGAAGCTTTCTTTAAAACCGTTTCTCTTCTGTGGAGGATGTACTGTTTTTTCCCATACGGCGTTATTTCAATCTCTTTCCGACTATTGTCGTCCGGCATAAGACTTACATGTAAAGGGCCAGAGTTGAATGCTTTTCTGAAACTTTTTTGACGGCTAAAAAATGTAAATGGGCTTATGAATTCAAATTTTATTTCCCATTCTAAATATGGTTCTAAGTGCCATTTGCTGTCAGGTTTTCGGACTATTTTATATTCATACTGGCCAGCATTATTTGCTTCTACATTGCGCAGTTGCTCTAGTTTAGGAAACTTTTTGTTGTCGCCAACCTCTTTGCGTTTATAATCACCATCTTTAGTGTACTCAAACCCATACAAAGTGCCTATCTCACAGTTCTGTTCAAAGTCCGCAACGTCTGCAAGGTCTTTTAATTCTAAAGTTATACACCTCACAGGCGCTAATGTAACTCCTGATTCTTCTGGCCCACGCGACATTATTTTTAGTAGCGTATTATTTTATTTCCAAAACAATGTGCAGGTTATCACATTTCACGACTTTCCCTGTTTTGTCTGTGATCTTTATATTAAATGATCAAACCCTCCCACAAACTAATCTTTTAAACTGTAAATTAGGGAATTGTATAATTTCATAATCGCAATATGCAGCTTTCCCTGATGGAAGAGCCCTTAAAACAGTTGAGGGCCTTCCATCATATAAGTTTTCATCAGTGCTCAGCTCATCCAAATGAACATAGAGTAATGAATGTAATGCAAGATCGAGCGGATTTTCTCCCTCATAAGTAGTTTTGTTTGGTGTAACTCTAAATCTATGATTGTCAGCTGCAAAGCCTAACATTTTAGCTAGCTCTTTATCAAAATAGTAACCTGCTTCTTCTTCAGGCTTGAATGTTAACATTGTTTTTAGATTTGCATTGTTAAGTTTGAGAGTAATGTCGAAGTTACTCATTGCTTCTTTTAGTGAGCAAAACCCGTAATAACCATCAGGTATTGTTAACTGGCTAACTTTGGCCCCTGTTTTGTCAACTTTTAGAATCTTATTATTATTCAGGGATTTAGTTATATTAAACCATACGACTTTGTAAAATATTTCATGAAGCGCAACCATTTTGGTTCCGCAATCGTTTTTAACAGCATGTTCTAAAAACGAAGGACGGTCTTGGGTTGTTATTGTTACAAACATTTTTTAAAAGAAATAAAAATGAGTGCGTTTAAATATACTGATGCAAAATATTCTGTTGGGCCGCACTACAATCTTAAAAACATAACAACTGACACCCTCAACATTTCTGCGACTCAGTCTGACACCTTTCAAGTAAAGGTTAGTACTCCATTAAACAGATATCTTAACCCCCTATTAAAAAAGACTACATCCCAAAAGTGTGGTTTAGTCATCCGATGCAGTTTTATCAGAACCAGTTAAACTTTGCTGTGTTTTGTGCATCAACTGGGTGTGGAGTATCGTATGCTGATCATTTAAATCATTCTGATCCTTTGGTGAGGTCAGTGTATAGATTTCATTGCTATTACACCTTCAGACGTATTTTGACTGAACTGCAAGCGCCATTGCCAAATGACAAACCGTTTAATCCATTCAGCAACAGAATAGACATGAAGGCTTTTGAAAGGATCTGTAACGAATTTAATATTAATGTTAAGGAAGACTTTAGACAAAAGTCGGATCTTAATCATGGCTTAGGCACCCCTTATTTTGGGGGCGTGCACAGAAAGTATAAGTATGACTGGATCCTCCTTACACATCTTTCTCTTCAGGCACAACTGTTCACCTAGGGTCCATAGAGCAAAAGCATAAAACAGCATGGACAACATTTATCTTAGACACTTCTAAGGGCCTAACTAAAGCAGGAATAGAACGAATAAACGACTCTATTCGTACTTACGTTTGGTGTTTGCTAGGGTCGCAAGCACAAACGAGATCGAGCATAACAGATCCTTCTACTGGTTTTGATGCACAAAAACAATACTTAGCAAATTTAGAGGACGCCATTAATTCTACAGTTGATTTACCTTCAAGTATAAAAAGGTACCAAAATGTTTTACAATACGCAAGATCGAAAGTAGACTTTGCTGTTGGCACTGGTTTATACATGCTACCTTCTGACCTCAGGCTCCAGATAGGAGCAATAATAAACTACAATAATGAAATCCTTGTGGCAGGCAATGAACAGAAGGTTGGGAAAAACGAAATAAATTCTGAGCCAGTAATATTGCAAGCAGTAAACAAACAAGTCGACCCCCCAAGAATAGTCATCCAACCCCCGCGGTCCAAAGCCCAAAGACCGTTAAAAAAAATAACGGCCATGAATATGAAAAGACAGCGCTTGTTATTGGATTAACTTGCTTAGGATTACTTGGTCTTTATCTTACTAAAAATTAACCCAACTATTAAGAGAACTAATGCCCATAAGTGCTCAGCCATAAGCCAACTACTTTGCCTGCAGTAGACAAAAGCCAGCTAATAACGCCCCCTAATATACCCGGTAAAGAGTCTATAGCTTTACTAGCTAATTTTTTTAATAAACCCGCAAGATGATCGAGCTGTTTTTTTACCCATGATTTATCAGGCGGTGATGGAGGCGATGGCGGTGGAGGTACTGGGCTTTGACCACCGCCGCCTGCAATAGCCATCACCAATGTACTTATTGCAAATCCTAAAGCTGTTATAACGCTTGCTAATGTGACTCCTTGCTCTCTAAACAGTGTTCGTATTCGTTCTGCTAGCGTTGTGTCTTCATATAAAATTCTTTGGATAGTTTCTCTTATTCTATTTACTTGAGTTCGCAATTGTTCTCGGTTAGTAGACAACACTTCTAGTCTTGCTGATCTCTCTTGTTCAAGATCTTTTAGTCTTTGGGTTATTCTTTCTTTAATATCATGCCCTAAGTTGGCGTCGTCAGCTTCAACGAGTTTTTCTTTTTCTCTTTTTATATGCTCATCTATTTCACCTAGTTTTGCTAAATTGTTTGTTAATTCGCCTCTGATGCTTCTCAAAGCATGATCAAGAGCTGCTATTTCTCGCATGGGTAGCGGGGAATCATTAATTGTTTTTAATGCTGTTTCTTCGGAAAAACTGGTTTCTGCTTCTATTAATTCACCCGCTGTTGGACTTAAATCTTTAAGTTCCATTTTGTATTTGGTTAGTGTTGGAAGTTTTGCAGTGTGTTTTGCAAGTTTAGCAACCTGCATCCCTATCTAATTTTGGTTTAGCAATGCCTAGGCGATTTTGTACGCTCGCAGGGTGTCTTTGTCTAATGAACCCACGGCTAATACTTGAAAGGGGTCTCGTTTAGTTGTAAGCTGGAACGCGTTGTCCTTGGTCGTTTAATACAACAAATTGGCCATCATCATCTCGTTTCCCAAAATCATTAGGGTCTAAGAACTTCGGGAGGTTAAGGCCTAAATTTTGGTACAATGATCACATGACTTTCTGTTAAATTCACGCCGCCATTGAGAGCTTGAGCGATGCTGTGTCCTGTCACTCATGTCGTCACCAGGATCCAGGAACTCATAATTTCATCTTCTCTGCCTTCCATGTTCTTTAATAATTAACTTTTTATTTTGTTTTATAAAAATCTCACAAGCTTATGGCTTCGATTCTTGACCGCATAGTAGACTTGAAAGACCCTTTGGCGTGGAAGGGATAATAAGGGATTATTACTGTTCCAATTAATCCATCTATATTGATGTCGGATCAAATTCTTACTGTTTTAAATTTCCAGACCTAGGGAGCGGATGACGTGATTGTGCCAGGCTCTGCGCGTCTTACTTTCAAAATAGAACTCGCTTCAACAACAGACTCCAAACAGGACAGGTGTAACAGGAAACGGGGCGGGACAATCCTCTCAGCAATTTCTATAAAACTTGAGGGGGCATGAAATATTTTTTTTACATAATGCTGACATTATTTTTAACCTATTTGATCTATGGCTAACGGGAACGAAAGGGTGATCTTGCTGTTTCACGGATATCGAAATGACGAAGCACTAAACATAGAATAGGCGCCGCAGACGCTAAAGACGGCAAAAGGTTTGTGCCCTGTAAGTTATGCGTATGGAAATCGCTTTTTCATACCCTAGATTTTGGAGTTGTTAAAAGCGCTGCCCCATACTTTCCAAGGAGCATTAAAAGACAGATTGTCATATGAACTAACTTTTAATGACCCACAAAATATGTTATTATATCTACAGACACCGAAGCAAAGTACAGCATTGCAGACATCTCGTGAGGTTTGACATCGTTAAGCAACCCTAACTTAGCGCGGTTGATCCAGCAAACAATATCAGTCAAAATTAGCAATATATTACGAAAGAGTGATTCATCATTTTTAAAATATCTTCAAAGCAGGGCAGACGCTATAAGGAATTTCAGTTTTAGTTGCCGCAGCAAGATCGGTTTAAGGTATTGTATTTGCTGTGTGAAGATGAAGGGACCATGCGAAAGCAACTGAAAATTTTAATAATCCTAATTAACAAAAGTGCCACTGTACATTGAGGGTAGTCTAACCAATCTACGCTTGCGGGCTTAAACCTTATCAGCATTTGATGAAAGAAGAAACACTGTTTGGAGGCGGGAGGTGTAGAAATCGTCAGTTGACCTGTGTCTAAAGATCTGCATCTTCACAGCGGTGACTTGATTCATTATTTAACAACGAAATCCGGTTTTTGATTGATTAAGGTCAACAGAGGTAATCAGTTACATGGAAGCGGGAGAACTTCAGAGTACATAATAACACATTCAAATTGATAAGAAAAAGTGGCCAATAAACCGCTAATGTGTATTCTGTTTTTTAATATAGGATGCGCAGCTAAATATTCAAGATAAAGATTAGAAAATTACATTACTAAATTATTTTTTATTTTTAAAAAAGCACGTCTGTTCAGGTTTTATCCAAATGCGCCTACAGATTCACCAAAAGAGAGGATTAATTGGAAACCCCCCTGGGCATAAAACCTTTAGATAACCAACATATACACCAAATGCACAAAAAATAGAGCAGGACCTTTTCTAATACCCAGCCCCCCAAAAACAAAGAAGGTATTCTGCTGCCTTTAATGCGGTTCCTTTTTACTACTGGTGCATCAACTATAAGCGCCGCTATCAGCCAGGAACGAGTGTTGGCCTCTTAGCAACGGGCATAGTGCGCACCCGCTGCTTTACCTCTAGGCCGTTTGTCTTTTGCTCTTGGCCTATGTTTTTAGCCGTGGTGCAGCTAGCAAAAATTAAAAACTCTAAAACTCCTAAGCACACGCTATGGTTCAACTAATAACAGCTAAACTTAGCTCCTTTACGCTGACTATAAATAAGCGTCTAGTGACTCCAAACATCACGGATGAAGAATTTAGTCGTTTACAGGCCGATTTTGATGGACTACAGGAAGCCAAAAGTTTGATCTTCACAAGAAAGGCGAGGACAAGTTTTTCTCAAAACCAGCAGATCCCCGAGCAGATAAAAAAGGAATGCTTAAAAAAGTCAACGAGCATTAATACTTCTGTTCTAAACAGCCTCACTTAAACAACGCCAAAGGGGTTTTGTTTATACTTTGTTTATGAGTCCAAGCACAAAAAGACCGCGATATTGATTCGGATTAAGTTTTTTTTTTTTTTAATTTTAAATAAATATTTTGGTTAGAAAAAAAAATAGCAGGGAAAAAAAATATTTGAAGGTCCGCGAATTGTTGAGCAATCAGAAGATTTATAAAGAGCCTGAATGTATTGTTTAAAAAGTAATTGATCCGCAAGGTACGGGCAAGTGTTGCCATGTTTTCTAATTTCCCGGGTTTTAAACAAACAATAGACCCCCCATTTAAAAGAAATGTTAGCTGTTTTAATCGACTATGTAACAAAAAAATTGAAAAAAAAATCTAAAAGTCTGGGTTTCAATAAAAAACGGTTTTTCTTTCTCATAGATTTAAAAACCCGGGTTTGGGGGCGACCAACTTTTCACAGTTTGATGTGGCCGCTGAAAAAGCCAAAATGAGAGGGTTGGTTTGGGGAGGGCGAAGTCTTAGAGTTGATTAAACAGGTAAGTATGCGCGATTGTTGGCGGTTTACATTCCCCTACCCCGCATTAGTTGCGAAAAGAGCGTTCTAAACATAAAGAATACAGAAAACAAATGTTTTAGTGGTGGTGTTCTTGCAAGGGGCTTACGCCCGCAAAAAGCAAAGGGGGGTTAACTATTACCCCTTCTCAATGATCTTAATTTGTGGAAAATTTCCCTTTCCCGGAGTGTAGATCAAATTGTTTAGTTTGAAAAACAATACAAACCCAAAAACTGTTAATGTTACACATGGGATGAGGAAACAAATCTACAGCCTTTAAAGTGTCCCAAAAAAGCCAACGATTGGCGAACCGACAAAAAAACAGTTGACTTATACTGATGCTTTCACCCCTCCGCATTACCATTGAACGCACAATGATAGATTATTGGCGCATACTACAAAAAATTTTGGCAAACAAGAATTCTGTAGAAAATGTTTGCAAGAATTCCATCCGTTTTTAAAGCGCGAGCGAACATAAAAAACATTGTTCGGCCCAGTTGACTGTAATACGAACTGATTCACCCCATCGGTCTAAAGTTAGTTTTAAGATGGTACGGCTGAAAAATTTCCCATACATTGTTTCGCAGATTTGGTGTTTTTGTTCCTTATAAAGGGGCCCCCGCCCCACAAAAAACTTCGAAAAAACAGTTTAATGAGTAATCATCAGATTTGTTCATTTGCCTTCATTATTTTTGGTCGGATGGCGTCATTCAACGCCAGAATTATACGAGGACCAAATGCGGGTAGAAGTTTTTTTTAGGATGCAGCAAGTGCGGAACTGTTTATAATCGAATTTATCTGAATTCATGGACGCCCGAAGCCCAAAAAAGTTGACCCCGCCACTCACTGTTTGGGTTTGCGGTTTGGCCCCTCATCGAGCAGTAAAAGGGCCCTGACACTTTTCGGAAAATTCAGAGGAGCGGCCATAACAAATGCAATCTTCAACCCAAAGTTTGATCCTAAAACATGGAAACGCCCCCTCTTTTTCTAACTTGCGAGGTTCGACTCTCATCTTATATTGCAAAACAGTAACCAACCCTTCGGGTGCATGCATTTCACAGTCTCAGAAAAGTAAATTTTTTCATTTAAAAACATGTCTTTTTGACTCTTGCAGACATTTATGGGATCATTAGAGTCGCTGGCTATGTCCTTAAAGTCCTGCCAAAAAACGGAAGAAAATTTTTACCAACGCTGTTAGAAAGGGCGTTTAACCCCTTTGAGTCTGAACAGTTGGGGAAAAGGTTTTTTACGAAGTACCTTCCCCCCTAAAGGCGGTTCTTTCTGCCTTAGAGGAAAAAGGGCTCGTGTTTGATTCCAAAAATGCTCAAAGAAGCTGGGAGAAGTTAGATTGTAAAAACGATGGGAGGCTATCTGATTACTTTTGGCTGTTGGCAGACGTTTTGAAAATTATAGAAAGACCTGCATGAAAATTATTTGCCTGGATCCGGCATTAATTTCTGCGCCGGGTGGTTTTGGGGTGCCTTTTTTTCGTTATTTTTTTTTAATGGAGTAAAAAAAGGAATTGATTTTAAAATTG
>CM031596.1:80960481-80963287 GCA_018398815.1 Conus ventricosus | reverse complement strand
ATTGACTCACGATGCATTCACCGACCGCTGTCACCCCCTAGTAATGCAGGAAAATCGTGATGATCAGCTATTATGGGTTTAGCCAGTACAGTTCAAGTCTTTCAAGTGAATCCGCTGTTGGTTTTTTGTTGGAGTTGTCACCCTTATAAGGCAGCTTAATAAAAAAAAACAATCAAACATCGAAACAAACAAAGACACCTATTAACCCCCAAATCTCATTCTTTAACTAGTAATGAACCGGTCTAAGGAGTCAGTCATGCTCAGCTAGTATGGGTTCAGTAGGTACAGTTCTGGTCTTTCAAGGGAGCTGACTGCCTTTTTCATCATGTGATGTCACCCTTGGGAGACGGTCTAAACAAAAACAACACGAGTCGCTATAACCAGTCTTACGTTTTTTTTACAGCTGATTGCATCAGTGCAATGCAATCGCCTGTATGGTCTATCAATAGGGATCTCACATCGATGTCACGATGTCATCACCGAGCATCCTCTGTCATGTGATTTGTCCTGAGGCGTTGTCGTGATTTTCATCTGCTGCTCCACTTGCTGCTCCACTTTTAGGGGGTGAGAAGTCCCTCATCCTACTACTCCCCTTTGTCTCTGTCTGTGTGTCTCTCTTTCTCTCTTTCTCTTTCTTTCTCTCTCTCTCTCTCTCTCTCCTTCTCTCTCTCTCTCTCATCTCTCTCTCTCTCTCTCTCTCTCTCTCTTCTTCTTCTTCTTCTTCTTCTTCTTCTTCCTCTTCCTCGTCTTCTTCGTCTTCTTCTACTTTTTTCTTATCCAAAGATTGCTTCCCTGATAAGCAAACATAATTTCTATTCATTAATAGGATATGTGGAAGATGTGAATTACAGACAAATTTTGTTTTTAACTCCTTATTCCAAACCACCTGAATCTTTTGGACATCAGCACTTAGCATCATTGATTAAAAAGGACTTGAACATATTTACCAAACTTGTGTAAACAGCATTGTCGTGCGGATATTAAAGGCTACATATTATCAACAATAGTAAAATAATGGGTGAAATCTCCATTGTCAGTACCTTTGATCAGTTAAACCATGAAATACAGCTACACACGCTAGGCCTGGGGTTGACAACTAGTGCTCTTTGTTCTTCAAGTTTGACAAAATTGGACTCATTATACTCACGTAATTTGATATGTTTTTCCTATTAAAACATACCCGCGGGGAATACCACGTGAATCAATTGCACGCGCCTGTTTGTTCTTTCTGCGCTCTGTAGTCATTACTCTGATGAAATAAACTGTTCTCTAATTACCCGAATAAAGTCTGTTAAAAATGCCGTGATGATAATGAAATGGACGTCTAATGTTATCAATCGAATCTCTGTTAATTTTTTGCGCATCACAAAAGTCAGAAGAAACACACCGAAAGTAAATTATAGATATGACTTTATCACCCAAATAGCTAAGCACAAACTGCTAGACCTTAACACTTACTGGAGTCTACTATGGCAGGAACATGTTCATTACATTATAATACAGATATATCAGAGAGAGAGAGAGAATTCTCGTACACTAGTTCTTATGCATATAGCTAGCTAGCTGAATAGATAGATAGATGGATAGACAGATTTGATAATTCCATGCTTAATTTTTAAATCAATGTTATTTTCCAGCTCCAGCATCAGTTCCTCAAATGTATACAGAATCACTTCATACGTTGTGTGTATAAATGACAAATAAGATTAAAAACAACCTCCGGCAATGTATTATCAGATTAGCTTCCAAGCCTAAAATTAGGATCTTTCCCATTGATACATAATTTGTTTATTCGCTCGTGTTTGCCTTTGTTTTCTTTGCTTGTTTCTTTGCTTCTTCGTTTGTTTGTTTGTTTGTTTAATCAGGGAACAGAACAATACAAAAAACACCTTTATTGTGCCTAACTCTTCACCCCTTAGAGATTCAATCAATTAGTCAATCTTCTTCTTCTTGTTCATCATCATCATCATCATCCAACCCCTCCAATGTGTACAGAACTCTGCAGCCCGTCTCATTTGCAAATCTCCTAGGACCCAACCCTGCAGCCCTCTCCTGAAAAAGTTGCACTGGCTCCCCGTTGAAGAAAGAATTAAATACAAATGTTGTTGTCTCTGCTTCAAGATTTTCACTGGCGATGCCCCCTGCCTATCTATCCGATCTCCTTCAAGTATATGTCCCATCACGTACGCCCCGCTCCTCCACCGACACTAGACCTTCCGCTTTCCCAGTTACCGCCCCCATCGTAAACAGCATGGCGAACGACCTTTCTCATACGCAGCTCCCAAACTCTGGAATAAACTCCCCTATGACTTAAGACATTCTCAAACCTTTTCTTCCTTCAAAACCTCCCTGAAAACCTACCTTTTCAAACAATACTAAGAAGACAGTCATTACCAGATAGTTGATTGACTTTTGTTATTTTGTGGATTGCTTAGTAGTTTGTGCTTGTTGCGGCTGTTGTGTATTGTGTGTCTGTGCGTGAGAGTGTGTGTGCGCGTGGGAGAGAATGAGAGAGAGCCTTTGTTTTTCATTTCTGAGCCGTTTTTTTTCAATGCATTTTCTTTACATTTAGCAATTGCATTTTTTCTGCCTTTGTAAAGCGCCTTGTGCCGTGGAAGGCGCTATATAAATCCCCATTATTATTATTATTATTATCATCATCATCATCATCATCATCATCATCATTGTATTCTTCTTCTTCTTCTTCTTCTTCTTCTTCTTCTTCTTCTACAGCAACAACAACTTTTACTACTACTACTAACTACTACTACTACGACGACGACGACTACTACTACTACTTCTACTA
>CM031596.1:80942981-80955481 GCA_018398815.1 Conus ventricosus | reverse complement strand
CAACACACAACCACAGAGAAAGACGAGGGGGAGGGGGGGGGAGGGGGCAGAAAGATATACAAGACAAAGAAAAAAGACAAAGAGAGGAGAGAAGGGGGGGGGGGTGGGGGGTTTAAAGGGGGGAAGAGAGAAGTGTCGGTTGGGGGGGATGGGTGGAGGATGTAACCCTTTCAATTTTAAAACTTTTGCCCTCGGGGGGTTTTACTTGTTAGGGATTTTTTCCCTTTGGCACTTTTTGGTTTGAAAGTTTGCTATTTATAATTTAATTAGATTTTTTCCCGGGATATTGACAGGCTCTACTGGACTTTCAGCAGATCCGATTACGAATGTCCCGGGTCCCGGCCCACAAAAAAAGGAAAACCCGACAAAACGTGTAAAGGGGGCAGCCAAACTGGAGAGCAACGATGGGTGGCTCAGAGATTTAAAAAAAACGCCTGACATCTTTTCAAAACGAGCATGGAGAAAGCAGCAGCGGGATAAGTTAGCGCGAACCAGGATCAAAAAATCCTCCACCCCCGCTCCATCGAAAACCCCCAAAACGGATTTTTTTCAATTTTTGAAACGGGTTTTGGAAATGCCCCGGCTCTGACTTTTCGCAAGGAAAAATGTTAGGAGGGGAAAGAAATCCAAAAAAAATTACCTTTTGCTCTGCTGCAATAGGGATGGCTCAGAAAACTACCTGTTTTCGCGTGGGAAAGTTTAAAAAACCCACGATGTTTTTCTGGACTCTTCTTTCCAGTGCATATGATGCAGTAAAAAGGCTTGGATGACGCTGCCCCTTTCCAATCGGGCTGACTGAATTGGGACAAGAAAATGTATCCCAAAACAAAAGGGTTCTTTCTTTCGGGCAATTCTTCACAAAAAAAAACCCAACTGAGCTGAAAACGATGGGGCTGTTGTTTTTACCACCAAACTCGACGCATCACTGAAACCCTGTCGATCGGGGATAATCAGATGTCAAAAGCATTACAGAACACCTTTACATTGACGAGGGAGCACATTGAGAGGCCTCCCAAAAGGGAAGGTTAAAGGGAAGGGAAAGTCGGGAAGCTTTTACATGCTGAAGCAAGAAAGGGAACGGTGAAAACCAAAACCCATCACAACTGCTTTCGGGAAGGCTGGTTTGAAATTCCTGCTCAGAAAAGTAGCATGGATACACCTCCCAAGAAGAAAAACTTTTCCCATTTTGGGGCCACAGCTGCCCCGCCGTCAGGAGGGGAACTCATGCGGGGGACTTCAAAATGTCGTTTGGGGGTTTTGGGCTACATCCCCGCTCGTGACCCAACAACATTTGGTCCACATTACCACGTCGCGTCCAACACAATGGATTGATGAAATTTTTTAAAGAAGATGACACACTTTTGACACAGGGGCCAACAGAAAAAGGTATACGGAAAAGATTACTTGGGTTCCTGCAGACATGAACCTGTATTGCATGCAGAAGGGTCAGGGTCAGCTTCTGAAGCCCCTCTCTCATTTTCCCAGCCGTCAACACTCACCCTATTCAAACTACACATAAAACTCAAAACACACTGCTTCATTTTTTTCAGGGAAACGGGTCTGAAACACGAGAGCAACGGGGGCAAAGGGGCAAGCGACAAACGAAAAAAACGAAAAAAAACAGGAAGCAATTCAGTTACACAGAGAAATGTTTCAAAAACACGTCACAGACTAAAAAATACAGGGGACGATGATCAGAAGGGAAAAGTTGCAAAATTTCAAGCGATCAAGAAGGGAAAGAGGAGGATTCATTTTTCAAAAGAGCTATAGTGATTATGGTACAAAAAAGGCTTGGGTGAAGACATAAGGTCAAAGGGAACGGAAAAAGAACAAGCAGCCGACCCCAAGAACGGGTGAAAAAAGAGCAACAGACCAAGGGAAAGGGGTATAAAAAGAACAGACAAAGGAACGGAAAGAAAAGAACAACAGACCCAAAAGGAAAACGGATATGAAACAGAGCAGACAGACAAAGGAAACGGATAGAAAAAACGACAGACCAAAGGAAGCGGAATGAAAAAGAGCGACAGACCAAGGATGAGGGACGGAAAAAAAAAAAAAAAAGGAAAAAAGTAAAGGAAGAAAAGGAAGGACCCGGGTATGGGTTGTAAAATCAAAGACAGTGGGTAAGATAACAAGGATATACTTTTTTGGAAAAAAGAAAAGAAAGAAGAGGGGCAAAAGATAATGTTGAAGGGGAGACTTGAGTTAAAACGATGCATCGAAGAACGCCCGAAGAAATTTTATCCGATCAACGAAACTTGGAGGGAAAAAAACATGCAAAAATTGGACGCCCCGCCCAATTTTCTGCTGAAAAAACCCCGCAACCTCTCCGGGAGCCTACAAGTGAACACCATCATAGGCGACGGAAATGTGTACGTGCTTTGAGGAGCTTTTGGGCCTAAAAAGCCCACAAACTGATTGTGAAAAAATTGTTGATTTTGTGTTTAAAAAATCCAACACTTTTTCAACAATCGCAAAGATCTGGGAGAAAAACAAAAGAAAAGGTTCACCTCTTTTCATGAAAACATGGGGAACTGGAAAGAGATCCCGCAGCTGCCACTCTCTTGCCAAAACCCTGTTTTTTTCACAGTGTGCTCGCCCACCCCCTTTGGGAATGGGGGCATACAATCCCTCTTCTCTGACCTGGGACGGCGGAAAACCAGGGGGGATTTACCCACGCAACCCCTGCGCCCATTTTTGAAGAGTGGTCGTGTCAAATTTAGAATGGTTTTTGAAGATGACTATCAGAAAGAGTAGTTATTGCGTATTCTTTAAAAACCGCCGGTGGGTTTTGATTGTTTTGTTGTTTCTTTTTTTTTATTTGTTGTTTTTTTTAGGCAGTTCAATGGGGAAAAAAAAATTAAAAAAGGGTAAAAAACACTCATATGTTTGAACTGACAGATGACAATACATGTGTTATTTATGTGCGTCCCTTGTGTCGATTTGCTTGTTGAGGTTTTCTCCACTTCCCAAAGGGTTCCATTTTTTTTTCCCCCTTATATGCTTTTAAGGAACGTTCACCCCCCCCCCCCCCCCCATTTCAGTTGTTTTATTGTGTGTTGTATTTGACTTTAATTGTGGCTTAAAATTTTTTTTTTGCCCTTTGAAGTGTAATATTGTAAAAAAGTTTTATCAGCTCCCCTTTCCCCCCAATCCCTCTTCTTTGGCTGAAAAAAAACCTTTTTTTGTGTGTCATTTTATTTGAGTAGCAAAAATGTTAAAGTTTCCCCTTGTTTTCCTTTTTTTTTTTTCTTTCTTTTTGTTTTGCTTAATCACGTGTATATACGGATTTTCGTGCAAAAACCTTTCTTTCCAATGTGCTTTACTTAAAACCTCCCCCCCAACCACAACACACACACACCACACACACAACCACACACACCACACACACACACACATGCCTGGGCCACCACCTAGGGTTTAAAAAATTTTTCAGCAAACAATGGTCCTTTTTCCCCTCTTCTGCCTTTTTTTTTCCATTAAACTTGGTAAACAAAAAAGTTTTAAATTAATGAATAGGCCCAGAATTGCTATTTTAGGTCACAATACTAAGATTTGAAGCCAAAAAATGGTGACCCCAGCTTGATTTTTTTTAAAATAATGCAGCTTTTTGTTTTTGTTTGTCGTCCACAAACCATCTGCCATCTTCCCTCTAAAGTTAACTTAGTTGGAACAACTGGACGCCTGCCACTGGAATTAAAGGTGCTATTCTCTTGATATGTATGTGTGTGTGTGTGAGTGTGTGTGTGTGTGTGTGTGTGTTGTGATGTGTGTGTGTGTGTGTGTGTGTGTTAGTGAATATGTGTGTGCGTGTGTGTATAGCTTATTTGTGTAGTGTTAATAGACATACATTCACAAAAACACACGTACAACACACACGCGCGCGAGCAAGTAGGCCGAATCCCATGATTGGCTAAGTGAGTCGAGTTAAAGTAAATAAACAGTCGCACACATTCTTCTGACCAGATTGAAGGATTCATTCTACTAAATTTTGCGTTTGTGATTTCTTCCCTAGAATCTATGAATTACAGTACATGTATATCCAAAATGAAGAAAACCCGAGATTTTCCCCTGATTAGCCTAACACATCGGATGGTGCCAGATGGCTTAAATGGCTTTAAACTGTTTAAAAATGATTGCATTTAATGATAGGTACGTGTCGCTGTTACAGATTAACAAACGTCGGTTGATCATTTCAGTTTGGCAATGGTAACTTCGGTTAAGCAAAAGTGGGATCTAAAAAATTTTGCTTAAACGTGCAACGGATAAGCGAAACTGACGGATACCTGAAAGTCAAATTTGTCTCCCCTGGCACTTTCGCTTAACCGTCTTCGACTGTATAAGAATATAGTCCACGTAAGGATATTGTAATGGAGAGAGAGAGAGAGAGAGAGAGAGAGAGAGAGAGAGAGAGAGAGAGAGAGAGAGAGAAAGAAAGAAAGAGAGAGAGGAGAGAGAGAGAGAGAGAGAGAGAGAGAAGAGAGAGAGAGATACTCAACAGACAGGCAGGCAGGCAGGCAGGCAGAGTTCTCAAGATGATGATTTATCATATCAGGCCTCAGCCCATCATGAAGGGGAATGGAACACATAACTGGATGAGGATATGTTGCATATTCAGATTAGAACCAACGATTATATTAAATGAAATCATGTACATTCAGTCACAACACCTCTTACTTTAAATCCTTTATACAGAAACTAAGCAAGTTACGTACGTCTTCGGGTATAGTCGATGACATCAACAGGCTCATTTTAAAAAGTAAAGGATGTCTATAATGTTTGGGCTTAATTAAACGTAATATGCCTGAGTGCTGGGCAACAGAGAACAAAATACACCTCATTTTCTTGGCTGTGAGTGCATAATGGACAACTGAGGTCATTAGACATAAACATTTTATATCGATATCGATGTACTTCCAGCTTAGAAATCCCCAGCCTAAATCTAGTGGTAATGTATTTCAGATGCTTATCAATATCAAAATGTGAGTAAGGTTTTAAACTGTAATCACTGCAAACAGTTCTGTACAAGGTAAATCTATCACTAGTTTGGATCTGATCGGACCAGGTTTGCCACCGGCAGTCAATAAACCTTTGTCGAAAGCAACATATAAAATCATGAACAATTCTGACAACTTGACTGGCTCAAACAAAATCAAATCCATATTTAAACAAGCATAAGCGACCATCAATGGCCCAGTTTTTTTTACATCTTGCATCCAGGTCATACAACATATCATATGCTTTACGTGGTATCCTGTAAGTCTCCATTTGGATCAATTCAAGTCTGTTACGAATACACTTAACAGCAGAATTTATGAAGAGTGGATATTGATTCGTTCCACAATAAATAATGTAATTCGGTGTTCGCCTGTCCACCCATAGAATTTTCTTTAAAGCAAATAAATGGACTAAGTGACAGTGAATAACAGCATTACCTAGACCCCACAATTCAGAGCCACACTGCACAATTGGCTGTATCTGAGAAACAATTTCATGAACAAATTAAAGGAATTGTTATTTGATACATACAACCTTTTCAGAAGATAAATCAAAGCACTTTTAGCTCTGCTTGCAAGGTCTTTGCGTGCAGCAGTAAAACTCAAGCGCGTGGAGAAGAATATACCTAAGTATCTATACATATTTACTACAGGCAACGTCACACCATTATATAGCCATCTTTCCCTCACACTCAAATAGTCACCCTTCCGAAATACTATAATATTGCTCTTAATCATATTAACTTTAAGCTGAAGAGATGTTGTGGCACGCTGTAAGGCATTCGACCGAGTCCGCAAACCTGTAACTGTTTCAGCCATCAAAACGACATCGTTGGCCAACGATAGAATAAACAACAATTCGAATGCATCTAACGAAAATCGAGCACCATGTCTTCCATTGTTGATTACTCAATCGCTAATTCATTAATGAAAAGAAAAAAACCGAACAGGACTGCATGCATCTCCCTGTCTTAAACCAGATGTGCAGGCAATGTAATCAACAACAGTTATAGAACCACATCGAACTCTAGCTTTAACATCATTGTACATGATTTTAATGCATTCGAATAATTTACCTTTTATGCCATTTGTCTCGAGAACTGGCCAGAGAAGATTTCGATTAATCGTGTCAAATGCTTTTTTCGAAATCAATAAACGCAACATAAAATTTCCGGTTGTAACAAAAATGTTTCTGAATGAGAGCTAGTAAAGAAAACATGTGGTCGACTGTTCAGTATACTTTCTTAAATCCAGCTTCTGTTGAGTATACTTTCTTAAATCCAGCTTGATAATCACCTGTTATGTTGTATTCTTCCACCCATTCTTGCAATCTGTTATTTATCACTATATCAAATACTTTACCGCCAACATCGCTTAAAAAAATCCCTCTATAATTGTTTGGATTATTGATATCACCTTTCTTGAAAATAGGTTGAGTAACAGATTCCCATTTTCTTCATCTTCAAATCCCCCCCCCCCCCTCCCCGCCTTAAGTTCAAATCTTTGCCAAGTCATTACTGTAATGATGATTTATCCGTTGGCCTGCACTTGTTTTTCCCCCACTATTAGATTGTTCGTCTTTGTATTTGTCTGACTTTATTCAAGTTTAAAAGGCTGTGCCAGTCTTGAATAAAAGTTACTCTGTGTCAGGTTTTCTTATGCGAGCGAGAGTTACCCTACTTGTTTATTGTTTACTGTCCCCTACCTCATTTTATTTTCAACTTTGTACTACTTGATCGTTTGAATTTTGTATAGAGCTCTCCAATGATGCCATCTGGACCAGATGCCTTACGGTTTTTTAGTTTTCTAAAAGCAAGCAGAATTTCTTCTATAGAAATCGGACGATTTATGTAGCCTTCTGTTTCATCCTCGACTGAATCCTCATTTACCGTATTTATCCGTATCCACCAAAGCTTTCAAATGTTGAAAACAGGAATCAATTGATATGTTATTTCTAGGCTGTTTTATTTTGAAAGATGTAATATGAACAGAGTCCCAAAATTCTTTTTGGCTTTTCACTGATATTACAAGCTTGTCTGACAATGCTTGGTTGAACCGTTTTCTCTTCCGCTTTAATACATTTTGTCCTCACGTCTAGCAATAACATATTTATTGTTCTTTTCAGTTATTGAATCTATTTTCTCTTGAGATTTCACTGCACGACGAAATACCCATAACAATCTTCTAGTGTTTCTTTTACAAAGTTTACATTCTAAATCGAACCATTTACCTGAACTTCCATTGCTATTAAATGATGTTCGTTTTTTTCATAGATGTAGCGCTCTCTCTGATACAATCATTAAACACTTTCACAGCATCATTCACGTTAACGTCAATCAAATCAATCGTAAGACCAATTTTGGTGAGTATTTCTCCATTGCACCAAATACTGGTGTATATATCCGCACACTTCTCATCCCACACAAATTTGTGCTTGACATAATCTTCTTCTTACATACAGAAATCAGCAAATTGCAGCTTCGGAAAAAACAACACATGCTGTCACTGGCAAATGGTCAGAACCTATTAATACGATCAACTGATAATTCACAATAGTAAAACAGTCAAACATAAAGTTAACGTGAAATGGTCAGAACGAAATAGTCTGTGACACTGCTCTCAGAATCAGATATAAATGTGTAGCAAACTTCATAGTCGCCTTTGCACACGCCATTCAAAATGCTCAGATCTAATGCAGTACACATATTCAACAATAATTTCCCATAGTTATTCATAATATGGTCATTTGATTGTCAAGTCAAATTAAGAGACAAATTATTGAACTGTGGATGAAAATCATTCTTTGCAGAATAATCATGAGAAATATAAGAAGTTCTACTGTTCAAATCACCATTTAAAATAACATACGTCATTCTGCAACAGAAAATCAGTTACACATTCTTCAAGCATGCTAATTTCATTGTCAATATCAAAATTAGTGTAGAAAGGAGATCCCTCTGGAGGTATATATGTACAAATCTACAGAATATCTTTACCTAACCCAAATAACTCTTTATCAATCAAAACGATGAAACAATTGATATGGTCCGTATTAATATTGTTAATGTAAGGAAGATCATTTCTGATTAAACAAACAAGTCCTCCAGACCATCTACCATGATTAGTGAATTTTACAGTAGGTTTACAAAACAATTTGTATCCAGTAAATACGGCAAACTGACATTCCTCAACGAACATCTCGACTAAACAAACAAAATCAAATTCACAAACAAAAGAAACGAAACTAGAATCACATAATTTTGACAGCAATCCATTTACGTTCCACAGCGAGAGAAGAGAGAAACGATTTCGTTTTGCAAGCGGTGAGTGCTGCACGTACTTGTCATCTGATGGCACGATCTTACTGTCCCGATCAACATCGCGGCGCTCGAGTGTGTGGGTCAGGAGAACGCACAAACGGTGTTTCTTCTCTTGTCAGGCAGACAGAGAGAGAGAGAGAGAGAGAGGAGAGAGAGAGAGAGCTAGAGAGGGTGCTCTGTAGCCAGGCCTTGGGTACTTTCACCTCTGTTTTCTTGTATTTTCCCGTCATCTCATGTTTCCCTTTTCCAATCAGACAGTGCACCTGCCTCCTGTCAAAGACCTTCACTTGGACATCTCCCTCCCCTCTCTCTCTCTCTCTCTCTCTCTCTCTCTCTCTCTCTCTCTCTCTCTCTCTCTCTCTCTCTCTCTTCACACACACACATACACACACGCACACACACACACACACACACACACGCGCGCGCGCGCGCGCACACACACACACACACACACACCACACACACACACACACACACACACACACACACACACACGCGCATTCACACGTGCACGTGCGTACAGACGCACGCGCGCATGTACGTATGCACACAACACACACACACACACACACACACACACACACACACACACACACACACACACACGCACACACACACACACACACACACACACAAAACACTGACCATAAAGCCGTTTTGACTGAACTAAATAATAACCAGTTCATCAAGCAAGGGTCCAGGTTACTGGCGCTTTAACAATTCCTATTTACAAGACACGGTTTTTCAACAGCGTATGAACGAAATACTAGATGAATCTCTTGTAGAAATTAACCAGCAAACAAAGAGTAACCCCACAGAAATATGGGAATCTTGCAAAATTAAAATAAGTTTTGTACAGAGTATGGTAAGTATAAAGCTTACGTAAAGAAAAATGAAACATTGGAACTACAGTGTCGCTTTAAAACATTGGAAGAACAAATAGTTAGCGATCCATCTAATCTTCAAACGCAACGGGAAATGTTTCGACTAAAGCAGCAGTTAGAAATATTAGCTCTTGAGAAAGCTAGGGGTGCACAGGTTAGATCTCGGGTAAAATGGATAGAGGAAGGGAAAAAACACAAAATATTTTGTAAACCTAGAAAAAGTAAGGGGTAAGAAAAAGATAATCACAAGGTTACAAAGAGAAGACGGTGAAGTTATAACGACCGAATAAAGATATTTGAAGAACAAACTCATTATTATACTAATTTATATAACCAGAGCACGGATACAGATAATATACAAGAAACTGTGAATAACTTCATTGCAGATGTACAACTCCCTACGCTAGATGATGAGGAAGCAGCATTTTGTGAAGGACTAATATCTACAGAATAAGTAAGTTGTGCTCTGAAAGCAATGAAGAATGGCTCATCTCCAGGTTGTGACGGCTTAACTGTAGAATTCATGAAATTCTTCTGGGGCAAAATAAAAACTCTGTTAATGTCCTGTTTCAACGAGTCGTTTGAAAAAGGAGAATGTCATACACACAGAAACAAGGTATAATAATTTTGTTGCATAAAGTGAAAGAGCTAGCGCGTGAACAGTTGAGTAATACCACTATTCCACCAAGCTACGAGTCCAACGAATTGCCACGAATTGATAAATTTTAGAAATCGTAAGGAATCGTGGATTTTTTGCAAATTTCTGTACAAAATCTTGACGCTGCACGAATCAGTTACGAATTTGTGAGATAGACTTAGGAATATTAGTGGGATTCTGCTGAAATCGGCGAAAACCATATGAAGATTGCCCAGAAATAACTACGATTTGCAAGAATCGCTTAGGAATACTTAAGGAATGTTAAGATTCAGTCAAGAATAAGCTACGAATCTTCCGAAGGCATCACGAATCTGGTACGGTTATAATTTAGGTCGTGACTGTTCTTGAAAATTCGTGGACGTTTCCCTCAATACAGTATAAAAAAGCCCACATCCCTGCTGGGGCATCAGTTCCAAAATGGATTGCCAACGTAGAGCAGCTATTGCTCTGGCCCTGGAACTGGGGCATGAACAGCAGCTGGTGATGAATAGAAGAAGACTGGTTCGAAGAAGGAGAAGGGCCCCAGGTGGTGGGTCAGACCATGGCTGACACCAGCGAGAAGACTAGAGTATGAGCACTATGGCAGACTGATGCAGGAGCTGAGGGTGGAAGATGAGAATGGCTTTGCCAACTATGTGAGAATGCCACCCCACTGTTTGATGAGTCACTCAACAGGATCGGCCCATTCATCCAGAGAAAAGATACCCACATGAGACCAGCCCTTGATGCCGGAATGAAGCTGGTCATGACCCTGAGGCATCTGGCTACAGGAGACCGGTACCATACCCTTCAGTATGACTTCAGATGTGGCTACAGCACTGTGGAATGCAGTGTGCAGGAAGTCTGTCAGACTATCATACAGGAACTGAAGGATGAAGTCATGCCACTGCCACGGACCCAGGAGGACTGGAAGGCCATTGCCCAGCAGTTCAAGACGGGTGGAATGTTCCTCATGCCCTAGGGGCCTTGGATGGCAAGCATATTGCTCTCAGGAAGCCACATAACTCAGGCAGTGTCTTCTACAATTACAAATGCTTCTTCTCTGTGGTCCTTCTTGCCTTAGTGGATGCAGGCTACAAGTTCATCTGGATAGACACTGGTGGAGAATGTCATCAATCCGACGGATAACTGTTTGGTGCTTCAGAACTGGTGGAGTGCATCGACGACAACACCATAAACTTTCCTGACAGTGATCCTATGCCCTACGATGACAGAGACACACCCTACTTCATTCTGGATGCTTTCCCCTCGGAACTTTTCTCATGAAACCCTATGGCAGGAGGGGTCTGGACAATGAGATGATGGTGGCCAACTATAGAATTTCCAGGGGCAGACGTTGTGGTGGAGAATGCTTTCGGAATATTGGCCAACAGATTCAGATGCTTCCTGGGCACTCTGGAATAACGACCTGAAATAGTGCGGTTACATGGTTCATGGACATTGCTGCAAATTCGTACTGATTCTTACCCTATCGTAAATTCGTAGACAGTTCTTAATTGTTTCTTTGATGCTTCGGGTGCATTCGTGGCATTCTTGACAGATTCGTAGCCGATTCGTTGTCAAGACACCGCGTCACGATTCCAGAATGATTTAAAGAATACATAGGAATGCTACGAAAAGGGTGACAAAACAAAAGCAGAGAACTTAGACCTGTATCTCTTACATCAATATCAGCAAAACTACTTGAACACATAATATATAGTAGCATAAGGGACCATCTTGACAAATATGACTTCTTAAATAACGCCCAGCATGGTTTTAGACAGCGAAGGAGTTGTGAGACTCAACTTATAACAACTCTCAATGATTTTAATAACTGTCTTAACAACAGACAGCAAATAGATGCAATTTTATTAGACTTTTCTAAAGCCTTTGATAAGGTTGACATGAGGGCCTGAACACATCGGCATTGGCGGTTCTTTGCTAAAATGGGCTAGATCATTCCTCGTTGGGAGATCGCACAAAGTTGTTGTGGAAGGGTCGTCATCCCATTGTAAACCAGTCTTGTCAGGTGTACCAAGGGAACTGTTCTGGGGCCCTTGTGTTTCTTAATTTATATAAATGACATAAGTAGAAATCTCTCTCCTGGAAACTACTATAAGGCTTTTGCAGATGACAATCAGAAGCAAGAATGATACACGCATTCTACAAGAAGATCTAAACGTTTTACAAAAGTGGGAAAGAACTTGGAAATGGAATTTCATCCCCAAAAGTGCAAGTGTTACGTATATGTAACAAACGCTCACCAATTAGATCAGATTATTCTATCCATAATACTATTCTTAAAGAAAACTAATGCTGCAAAATATTTAGGCGTGATTATAGATAGTCGTCTCAAATGGAAAGAACATTACAACTTGGTATGTAAGAAAGCAAATAACATCTTAGCTTTCTTATACAGGAATATCAATGACTGCCCCAAAAGGTTTAAAGACGACTGCTACAAAAATGGGGAGTTTGTATTATATCCCTGTTTGGTAGTATATTCCATGTGACAATAGCATTCACGGCAGTTAGTCTGCTTGCCAGGCCGAAGTTTTGTGTGGCTATGCAGTGATAGACTTCACGTGGTGCCCAAACCACTTCCGCCGTAGGAGAAGCCAGGTGCTATAGTTTTTCAGGGTGGCGCAAAAGGCCCAAA
>CM031596.1:80909522-80942881 GCA_018398815.1 Conus ventricosus | reverse complement strand
GGGCCCTTCCCCCCCAAATGTATTTGACAGTTTCCACAGGATATGTTTCTGTCCCCCCTTTCCACATTTTTTAAAATTTTTGTTTCCCCCCCCCCTTTTTCCCCACGGATTGATTCGTCCTACCTTCCCCTTTTTGACAGCTTCCACAGGAAATAATACTGTCCCCACCTCCCACTGTATTGAAGCTTCCACGGATTGATCTGTCCCCACCTCCCCATGTATTTGACGCTTCCACAGGAATGTTTTTGTCCCCCCCTTTCCACATGTATTTGACAGCTTCCACAGGATATGATTCTGTCCCTACCTTCCACATGTATTTGACAGCTTCCACAGGATATGATTCTGCCCCCCACCTTCCACATGTATTTGACAGCTTCCACAGGATATGATTCTGTCCCTACCTTCCACATGGATCTGACAGCTTCCACAGGATATGATTCTGTCCCAGACCTGCCTACCTCATGTCATGCTCATCAGTACTAACCACAGAGATTTTCAGTAATTTTGCATTTTCCTTCAGTAATTCCACCGGACGCGTAATACAACGGCGTTTTTGAACAAATAATGTGTACAAAACTCCAACTACATTTTTAACATTTTAAACAAAAAATATAAACAGTAAAAAAGGAACAAAAACAACAAAGCAGAATTAAAATACCTTGGGATGATGGCTGATGACGGACTCAGGACAGGAGTTTCAGGTCAATTCAAAGGTGATATACTTGACAGTTTGTAACTTACACAGCAGTCACCACTGATGACACCACTGATGAAGAACCTAATGTACAACCCCCCCCCCCAAAAAAAAAAAACAAACAACAAAAATGTGTGTGTGTGGTGTGTGGTTGTGTGTGTGTGTGTGTGTGTGTGTGGTGTGTGTGTGTGTGTGTGTGTGTTGCACTAAGCCTTGCATTGTGCCTGCTGCTTGGAGTAGGCACTCTTGAGATGGGACAAGGGACAAGTTGTTTTCGCAGATCAGCTCACACAACAGTCTTTCTGCGTTGGTGATCTTCCGTGTGTGGGTCTGACGGCTGCTCTCGCTGGATTTCGTAAACAACGATGTGATCTTCTGACTGGAGGCACTCGCAGCTGTCTCTTTGTGCATTTCCCCGAGTATGGCGCTTGCAGTCATTTGCTCCCCATGTCCGATGGAGAAGTCTGAATTGCACCCCGAGCAGTATACAAATCCAGGTCCATGTTTTTTGGATTGCAAAGACAAGGCCAAGTCCGCGTGTATTTACTTCGGAACACTTGCTTCTTCGCCTTCTTCCGTTGTGGGACAGTGGTTTTCGAACCCTCGTCGTCGGTTTCATGCAAACGTTTAGAAGATTTCTCCGCCATTTTCCCAATCGCGCAAAAAATCGGTTGAAACTTGTCTTACAATGGCTGAACAAAAGGCTTCGAATGGCGCGCACAGATGTGATGGCGCGTCGTGTTGGCCCACAGCACCACATTGACCAATCGCAAGTTCCGAACCATCTGTGGTTTCGGCTTGAGTCAAGGGAAGTTACTCTGTGGTCTGGGAAGGTCTAGCAGTCGACAATTTTTCGAGTCTGGAATTTGCGTAGTTTTTCAATTTTGTTTTCCGTAATTTCGCACGGAAAAGCGTACCTCCGTAATGGGGGGTTAATTTCCGTAAGATTACGGACGATTACGGAAGGGTAGGCAGGTCTGCTGTCCTTACCATCCACATGTATTTGACAGCCTCCACAGTATATGATTCTGTCCCTACCTCCCGCATGTATTTGACAGCTTCTACAGGATACGATTCTGTCCCAACCTTCCACATGTATTTGACAACTTCCACAGGATTGATTCTGTCCGCACCTTCTACATGTATTTGACAGCTTCTACAGGATACGATTCTGGTCCCACCTTCCACATGTATTTGACAGCTTCTACAGGATATGATTCTGTCCCTACCTTCCACATGTATTTGACAGCTTCCACAGGATATGACTCTGTCCCCACCTTCCACATGTATTTGACAGCTTCCACAGGATACGATTCTGTCCTTGCCTCCCACATGGACATACTGACAGCTTCTGCAAGACCTTTAATATCTCAGAGACATACCTGTGGCTCTGCAGGAAGTGATTTGGTTCTTACCTTCCACACAGGCATATCTTCCGGCTTCCATATGCGTTGCACAGTGCAGCAAATGCTTTCAGAGGCAAATTCCTGCTTCTCAAACACCATACACATGTTCAGCAAATTGCGCGGTCTCCACCCCAAGTATGACAAGTTGACCTCAAGGAGAGCGTGAATTTTGTTCACATCATCAGAGAAGCACTCAGCTATGACGTCGATTGCCACCTGTTCCCAACGTCTGGTGGAGAGAATGGCGGAATGAATTAGGGAGTGCATGAATTAGCGAATGAATGGATTAGTAGATCAACGGTGGAGGGTGAAAATTATTTGGTGAATGAGTGAATAAATCACGAGTGAATGGAAGGCAAACAACAATGATAAAAAAATAGGTACTTGAGCATAGTATTTTCCATAGCAAGGTCTTAGAGCTGCTAGAATATAGAAACACAAAACCCAGTTATAAGAAACAGAAAACAATTACATGCATAAATGTATGTGCTCTATGACTTTTAAGAAAATTAAACCAGAGGAGCATGTTAATCAATATTCAGTCGTCAGGAGCCCCATGTTTTCATCTTAATGTCAACGCCAAGTGCATTCTGAATTTGCTGGCATACGTATTGTGCAACTGACAGGAGAAATTGTCTAAAATGGAAAAAAAAAAAGATGTCAACATTCTACTTCGTCCGCAGTGCTACATTTTCATACAGCTTCGCCAACTTGTCACACAACACACGACCCTAGGATGGGGTCTGTTAGATCGTTAATACAATGCAAATCAGTTTCAATATGGGGGTGATGATTGTGAAAATATTTCTAACATTACAGTTTAACTATCAATCTGTTTTAAAATGAAAGACATGTATTTAACATTCAGAAGACCATGGTAATGTATACAGATTTCTTCAACAGTTCTGACTGTAAAGCCTAGAAGTTTAACAATTTTTATTATTTCAAAATGGTCATCAGTATTTCAAGTCAAATCTGTGAACAGTTTCCAGGCCACTTTTATTCTCTCTTCCATCTGTTAACTCTGCCCACTGTCGTTCCCTCCATCTTCAAAGGCCGGAATAACTCAGTTCGTAGATCTCCAGACTCATGATTATGGTGAACCGGTGAACTGGAACTGTATGTTTGAAGCTCTGCTGAGACCGTTCAAGTACAGGGGATTTTCCCCACAGGGTTAACATTGGTTCTGAGTCCATTTCAGAAGACATTCAATGGAGACTTTAGGCCGAGCTCCATGAGTGAACATGCATAACATATTGTGCAGACGTATCCCATCACCAACTCTCTGAAAGAAGCCAGTTTAATTGTTGAGTATGGACAACACCTTACCATATATCATGCAAGAAAAATTGAAAGAATAAGTGAAAAATGAGCGACTAATATTCAACACCGGGTACAACTAATTAGCGCTAGCAGGCGGCTCTTCAGCTGGCTCCATCCAGGTGGCAGCCCATCGTGTAAATGAGAATGTGGATTGTAAAATGCTTAGAATTGGGTTTTAACCCAGGACAGGTGCATAAAAAACAAAATCTTTCCGAACCTTTACTGAGATGGTGCCCTGAACCATTAAGATAACTGTTCAGGAGGGTTTAGGGGGATGGGTTTGACCAATGGTTCTAATCGCCTTGCTATATCATCGGTATATTGTTTACTGTATATACATGAACTTAAGAAAACTCTAAAACAGCTTAATTATATTTGTGGAACGTACACACCCACGCACGCAGCATGCCACGCACGCGCGCGCACGCACACACGAATGTACACACATAAGCATGCATGCACGCAAGCACGCTCAGTCACTCACATACACGCACACACACAAAACTTAGCCACTTGACCACATTCCCACGGCATACACTTACGGTGATTTGCCAAATAAGCGAGCAACAACACGGTTTGGATGTTTAACCCCTTCTGCAGATTTACAGTCACACCAAGACCTACTGGCGAAGTGAGCAATAATCAAAATAAGCATAGATAAGATCATGTTGCTTATAGCCCAGCCGACCGCAAAGGGCCACATCAGGGCTGAAATAAGCAATAGAAAGAAAGAAGAAGAAAAGAAACAAACAAAGAGCACAACCCAACCCCACCCCCTCCCAAATCCCCCATTTTGGTTCATGAAGTGAGGAATAGACAGTATTAAGCTAAAAACAAGATGCAAAGCATATTAAACATACTCCCAGTTTTCAAATCGCTTATAAATCGGCCAAGTACTTTCTGAGATAAATAACGGCAAAATAACAGTTTTAACGGTTATTTAACCGATGTGCACTTTCGAAACTGGTATTTTAGTCGTCACTGGGCTAAAGCCTATGCACCAACCAAATTTCATACAGATGGACAATATGTCAAGAATAATGGTTTTTAACGGTTCAAATTTGAAACACTATATGGAAGTGCCATTTGTGTGTGACAACCTTTCTGTATACTAAATTCATCAAAATCCACCAATATGTAAAAAAATAATGACAAAATAACGGTTTTAACGGTTATATAACGATGTACACTTTGAAACTGGTATTTTAGTCATACTGAGCTAAAGCCTATGTACATACCGAATTTCATCCAAATCGGACAATATGTCAAGAATAACGGTTTTTTTAAAAGTCGAATTGTGAAACACTATATAGAAGTGCATTTGTGCCACCTATATATAAGAAATAACGGTAAAATAAACGTTTTTTAAACTTGTTTAATTGATTTTTAGCCTTACATCACTTACATATAGATAGAGGCTCCGATCTGTCACAAGATCATCCAAACTGCTTATAAATCGGCCAAGTACTTTCTTAGATATTCCATAAAGAAGAAAAAACCGTTACAGGCCGTTACAGCCGTTAGTAACGGTTATAACGGGGAAATCAAAACATCGGGCATCATCCGTGACCATTAATGAACATACCTACACATTTTCAGAAAGATCGGCCAAGTACTTTCTGAGATATTCCATTAAGGAAGAAAAACTGTTACAGGCCGTTACAGCCATTACTAACGGCTATAACGGGGGGTAAACTAAAACATGGAGCATTATCTGTGACCCATAATGAACATACCTGCTAATTTTCATAAAGGTCGGCGAGTACTTTCTGAGATATTCCAAAAAGAAGAAAAACCATTACAGGCCATTTCAGCCGTTAGTAACGGGCTATAACGGTTAACTAAAACATCAGGCATTATAAGTTACCCATAATGAACAACTACAAATTTTCAGAAGATCGGCCAAGTACTTTCCGAGATATTCCATAAAGAAGAAAAACCGTTACAGCCGTTAGTAACGGCTATAATCGGGATAACTAAAACATCGGGCATCATCCGTGACCATAATGATGTACTTGCTCATTTTTACAAGATCGGCCAAGTACTTTCTGAGATTTCCAAAAGAAGAAAAACCGTTACAGCCGTTACAGCCATTAGTAACGGCTTTAACGGTAAACTGAAACATTGGGCATTATCCGTGGCCCTAACGAACATACCTACAAATTTTCAGAAAGATCGTCCAGTAGTTTTGTCTGGAGCAAGTGGAACAAATTTGACCACGGACACACCACAGACAGCATTTCTTCGTTCCCATTCTAAAGTATTCCTGTTCTATAAGAATGGGAGTACAAAAAACCGTTACAGGCCGTTAGTAACGGTTATAACGGGGAAATTAAAACATCGGACATCATCCGTGACCATTAATGAACATACCTACATGTCACCACTGTCACTTTTGCACTCGCGCATTCATGACAGCATTTACTCCATACGCACACGCAATCCTTCCAATCAACCAAAAGGCGCACTACCGAATGTTTTTTCTTCTCCCCTCTCCTTCGGGAAAACACTTTACTAAATCACATCAAACACGTTATAAACAAATTTTATACAGGTAGCACTCTTTCACTGAGAGGCAAACTACTCACTCAAGACTTCATAAAGTCACGGCCTCCACACAACATTGGCCACAAACTCAGACAGGAAAATAAATGATTCTCTCACTCCTTGATGCTATGCCTGCATCCGAATTACGACTCGCCTCATCCTTTCAGGATTCCCTGTCTCTCTCAGACATCATCTCGCCCCCTCGATTTCTCCCATCTGGAGATATGACTTCCGACTCCTTCCCTCGACTCTTCTTGTCACTGGAGAGATGAGTTCCAACTCCTCTCCCTCGTCTTCTCCTGTCCTGGAGAGATGACGAGTTCCCGACTCCTCTCCCTGGAGTCCTTAATTCCTGGGGCTGCCTACCGGTGTGTTCCCCACACCATGGCCATCTTCAACCACCTCACGGGGTGAAAGGTGAAGGGTGAAGGGCGAAGGGTTAAAAGGGTTGAAGGGCTGAAACACGAATAAGGTTCGTGTAAGTAACCTTCTTAATTCAACATATGAATTTTTCTTTCTCTTTTCCTTAAGTTTTTCCCTGTAGCTTTCCCCAACTATCTATCGCTCACCTGGTAATGACTGGTCAGCAGAGAGGACCACCGTCCTGACAGGTTCGAGTCTCTAGGCCATCTGCTGGGTTAAAACTGATTCTTTCCTTCCTCCTCCTAGTGAGTGCTACTCAGTGTTCAAAACACATGACCAGCACCTTACCAGCCCTTGTTAAACTATCTCTCAGTGGTCACTTTCACCCAATGACACCCTTGTTTCTTGAATGAATATAACTCACAATTATTTGGGGACGCCCGCTACACTAGTCAAGCCACACGAATATTCTTCCTTTCTAGTGTGGCATGGGGAAATGATTCATATTACTAACTACATGTGATGGAGCGTCACATGCCTTGATGTGAGGCTACGTCACATGACACCCCCATCCTGGGATGAAAAATTTTCTCCAGAAAATTTTTTAAAGGATAGACAACTTCACTTAAACACATCTTCAGCCATGAATCTCAAAATGTGTAACCATCACACTGATTCACCAAATTAATAATCAACGTATAGAATCAATCATCATGATCCACCATAAATAGCATATTTCAAACTTTCAGTCTTTTTTTAAAAAAAAAAAGTTATAATTGATCACCACATCTCACAAAATACATTTCACAAATTACATGGATAAAACAACTAGGGATATTAACAATTCAAAGTACAAATTGTGTTTATATATTAAGATGTGAAGCACATATTTTCCCTTGATCTTTGTCTCACATCATATGTTTCAAAACCCTCATGAAATGGAATATTTTCCAAGTGTAATGTTTCTCAATAGACATGTAAACAAAATAAACATAGTTTAAACATAGTTTTTCCCACATGTAATGTTATAGTCCATTGAAAGTCACATGCTTTCCATTGTTGACAGTGACAAATGAAAACATTGGTTTGTCTCATTGCACAATCAAAAACATGTGTTATACATTTCTAAAGGGTTAATTTGCTCATCACACATACATATATATTCATCTTCACAAGCAAGTTAGACATAATAGTACATGATGATTTTTCATTGTTTACGAAAGAATAAAGCAAAGAATAGATATGTAATACATCAACATCAAGTAGGTTTTGCTTGTAAAACATATAGTCACTTCAACAAGCAAATTAAGCATAAATACACTTGATTTAAATAGTCAGTAGCATACAATGCACTGTCAAATGTGATCACACCGTAATCATTAAGAAAGACAAAAACAGGAATAGTCTTTCCCTTGAAGACAGTTACATTTGTCCATGAATATTCATACACATGACAATAAATCTGCCATGACATTTTGTGTTCCAGGCACATGGTTCAACAGTAAATTGAAATTCCTTTAGTCAAGTATACTTTCACAAAATAATTTCCCTCTGAGAGCTGACACAGAAGCTCTTCAATGTCTGGGATAGGCTCGGCATCGAACACAGTGATCTTATTTACTTTTCTGTAATCGATGCAGAAACGCACGATCCATCAGGTTTGTCCACCAATACAACTGGTGAGCTGTACGGAGATGTAGAAGGTTCTATCACCTTTAAATCCAGCATTACATTGATTTCTCTCTCAACCACCTCTTTTTTTGCAAATGGGAGGGGTATGGTCTGGTTCGCACTGGGTATTTCAGAAGTTAACTGAATACTATGGGGTTCAATACCAGTTACTGTACCTGGGGTATCCGTCACACATCCTGAAAGTCTTTCAAAATGTCTTTGAGCTGTTCTGTTTGACTTGTAGACAAATCATTCGACAGAACCACATCCTCATAGGTTTCACCTTTGATAGACAGAATAGGAAGGGGTACAACATCATCTGCACTGGTAGATGTTAACACTCCTACATTTGCTGTTTTTCATAACTTTGATCTGTCCTGTACGTTACATTGGGTACAAATTCATCACTGATAATGTCTGTCATGTTGACATCAGTTTCTGACACAGGACATATCACTCAAACTGATGGTTGATGGCAACATTTGTACGTTCAACATACTTCTTCAACATGTTCACATGAAATACCTTCTCAGTGTTTGCCATTTTGATCTTATTAATTTACTGCAGAAAGTTTTTCGACCACCTGAAAAGGACCCTTCCACATAACACGAAGTTGTTATGTTCATCAGTGAGTAGCACAAGGACATTTTCCCCAATGCTGAAGGAACGTGCCTTTGCTTTTCTGTCTGCAAAGGACCTTGTACACATCTGTTTTCCTATCAGCTGACTGTTGAGCAAGCTCACATGCATCCTTCAAACGATTATGCAGTTCATAACGTATTGGTAAACAGTTTTTACTGTCAGGTATGTCGTCTTTTTCGTCCATTGTGTCATCAATAGATCCAAAGGACCCCTTGGTGAGTGTCGAAAAGAAGCTCGAATGGTGAAAATCCCAGCGTTTCGTTCGGCATTTCCCTGTATGCAAAAAGCAAAGCCGGTTATGAACGATCCATTCATGGGGTTCCTGCCTTGCAACCTTTCTCAACTGGACTTAACGTTCCATTGAAACGTTCAACCATGCCATTCGATTGGGGATGATATGGCGTGGTTGAAATGGAAGAGATTGACAACAGTCTGTAAATTTCTCTCATGAGATCAGAAATGAATTGCATTCCACAATCCGAGAGAATTTCGTCTGGAAGACCCACTCTGGAAAAAATCGCAAGTAAAGCTTCAGCGACAGACACTGTATCAATTTTCTTCAGTGGAATCGCCTCTGGATACCTTGTCGCTGTATCACCAAAGTTAAGATATAGCGATGTCCGGAAGAAGACAGTGGTAAAGGCCCAACAAGATCAATAGCTACCTTCCGAAATGGAACGGAACATGAGAGGCATTTTGTGCAAAGGTGCACATGGGACGCGACCTTTCTGAGATGTCTTTTGGCAGATGTCACATGAGCGGCAGTATTTTGTAACTTCCTTTGTGACACCTGGCCATAAAAGAATCAAGAACTCTCTTTAATGTTCTTTTGATTCCACAGTGACCAGCGAACAATGCATCATGTGCCGTGTGTAGTACTGTCTCTCTAAGTGGTTTTGGAACGACAACTTGTTTGTTGTCCTGTCCAGGTACACACCTGTAGAGAATGTCAGAGTCCAGTATGTATGTTGGTTTGTCCGTTAGTTTGTCCGTTACAGTCTGTTTAGCAGCAGAAAGTACCGTCGTCAGCGTCTCGTCTTTTCCCTGCATTTCTTTTAGATCATCTGGGGTAATCTGGAGTTCATCCAGTTTTGAGACTTTTAGCGGCTTTGTAGCCTTTCCTGCTCTACGATGTCTGATCTGGTACTCACAAGACAAGGAACAAACGATCCTCCAGCACCACCATGTACTGTAGCGACACCTGGCAAATTGCCAAGATCAAGTCGCAGACTGGGTTATCAATGACACAGGCGGTAAGAAAACGGAGTAGTACGGTGTATCGACTGAAATTTTCGCCAGCGGAAACGTTTCAATCTTGCCTCCAAACGACCTACACTTTTGGACAGTGTTGAGATACTGGTTTTGAAGCACGAAAGATTTCCGTACACCAGCAGTGGTGCACCCAGTGTCTCGCAAAACGAAGCCTGCAATCCATTGATGGCTCCGTTTCTAACACCAGTCCATCAACAGCTTGATGTGGTGCCAAAACAAGGCCTTCTTCACAATCAGTGGAGACTAATGCGGGTTTTGAATATCATTTGGTTTGAAAGGGCAATTCCTTTTCAAATGGAAACTTGCAATCGCAATAGAAACATCGCATTGTCTGATCGGCAGCTGACTGATTTTGTGAACTTCGGTTCTGTCCACGAACTGGCCCAAAGGTCTACGTGGTGGTCGTTGTCCACGACCTCGGAACGTTTGCTGAGGAGCAACGGGTTTTTCCGGCGGCGAGTACTGGTATTGACGAAAGTCACTCGAACCGCGGAAAGATCCCTGTCCGTTCCTAGGATAGGTATATCCTTGAGGACTCAGAAATGACCCACGATTTCCTTTCCTGTAACTTCCTGTCCCGATGGGATAGTCATGACGCATGAGACTCAAAGATGGAAAATTCTCCTTTCCTAGCCACGCCTATCTGGGTGAGCGATTACAATATTGATCAGCCATCTGACACATTTCCTCAACGTTTTCAAATTGCCTTTCTTTAGGAAGTGGCCAGATCTTTGCTCACGCTCTGGAAAGTTGTTCTCTAAGAAGGAGATCTCGCAGTGACTGAAAAGTTTTGTTCGTTTTAGATAAATCGATCCATCGATCCAAACAATGACTCATACGGATCAGAAACGACGGAAACGATTTCCTTTGTCAGGGTGCACAGACGGAAACGTTCGCGAAAACGATCAGCAGAACATACCTACACATTTTCAGAAGATCAGCCAAGTACTTTATGAGATACTCCATAAAGAGAAAATACCGTTACAGGCCGTTACAGCACGTTATTAACGGCTATAACGGGGTAAACTAAAACATCAGGCATCATCTGCATAAAGAAGAAAAAATGTTACAGGCGTTACAGTTGTTATAACGGCTATAACGGGTAACTAAAACATCGGGCATCATCTGTGACCCATAATGAACATACCTGCTAATTTTCATAAAGATCGGCCAAGTACTTTCTGAGATATTCCATAAAGAAGAAACACTGTTACAGGCTGTTACAGCGTTAGTAACGCTATAACGGTTAACTAAAACATCGGGCATTATTCGTGACCATAATGAACATACTACAAATTTTCAGAAAGATCAGCCAAGTACTTTCTGAGATATTCCATAAAGAAAAAAAAACGTTACAGGCCATTACAGCCGTTAAAAAACCCGGCCCCTTTTAAAGGGGGGGTAAAAAAAACCCCGGGCATCATCGGGGACCCTTTAATAAAATTGTACTGCTCATTTTTACAAAAGACCCGGCCAAGTACTTTCTGGATTTCCATAAAGGGGGAAAAAACTTTACAGGTGTTACGCCTTTAAAGACTATAACGGAAAATAAAACATCGGGCATCACCCTGTGGCCCATAATAAACCCTTACCTAAAAATTTTTTTAAAAAGATCGGGCCTCAGTATTTTTGTCTGGATGGAGTGGAACCTTTTTGGGACCACGGCACCCCAAAACCCCAGACGATTTCTTTGTTCCCATTCAAAGTACCCCCCTGTTTTTTAAAGGAAAACTGGGAGTACAAAAAAAAGCAAAAAAAAAGACACCAAAAAAAGGGGATGGATGGAAATTTAAAAGGGGGGTTTAGCATGGGGAGGATGGTAAAGGGGTTTGCTTGCGACTGTCTGAAAATGAGGTTCTCACAAAAAACCATGAAAAAAATTCCCGCCCAGAGACCCTTGCAAAAAGGAAAAAAGAAAAACTGAAATGGGCCATAATTAAACAAAATTTTTTTCCAACAAAGAAAAAAAATGGGGGAAAGAAAAGTCTTTGCATTGCAAGTAGTTACCTTTTCCCCTTTTAAAGGGCCAAGAAAATAGAACTAGAAAGATTTTTCGGTTTGAATGCACAGAAAAGGTGAAAACCGATGGGGAAGATTTTGCCTCCCTGAAACACAGTCCCAACCCATTTTTTTTCCCGTTTTGGTTTACCCTTTTAAAGTGAACTGCAAACTGACAGATCCCGGGCAAAACCTTTAAATGTGGGCGGGCCCATCAGGGGCATTTTCCCTCATGGTCACCCCCGTTAAACCCGCTAGGTAAAAATTTTACCCCCCTTTGAAGATTCTAAAGCAGCATTTATTACGGGGGGCGGGAAATTTCTTGGTTATGTCTCTTTGGGCCAGGTATGGCTCCCCTCTCTTCTTATAGGTTTTCCGACATCATGTACCAACTTTGGGTCTTGTTAAAAACAGATGTCTTTTTTTATTGCTGGATGGAACTTGTTTTACAAACCCCGGGTAGCAGACGGTCATGCATATTCGAAAAATGCACCCTTTATTTATAACGCGATGTTCGGGGAAATTTTGTATTACAGCTCGCGCTCAAACGGCCCGGGCCTTGCCATTTTCATTTTGGGGCAGATTTTTCCCCCGATTGGCATGGCCAAAGCCACACTGCCCCTCAGTTTAACAGTCCAAACCGAAAAAAACAATGCCAAAGCTTTCATGTGAAAAAGGTTTCACCCGTAAAGCAAAACCCCATCCCGCGTGCACTTTCAATCAAAGATCTGACCTTTAAATCTGTTTGTTTGAGGGCCCTAAGGGGGGGAAAAGTTTAAATCTATATGCAATGGGAAAGGGCCCAAAAACCATCGAAATTTTTCCCCGGGAAAAAAATTATTTTTCCAGTGATCCTCCCATTCCAAAGGGGAAGAATTTTCATCTCCTGTATGCAATATGGATGCTACGATTTGGAGGGGCCGGGTTTGTACCACCTCCCCCCTTTGACGAGCCTTTTGCAATTTTTAACTACAAGCTAGCATATTGGGCTTCCCTTTTAAAAACTGTTAACCCGGGTATGGAAAAAAAGGGGAGTGAAAGGTTTGATGCTTGCAATTAAAAAACCTTTAGGGCCGTCTGTCTTTCTTTTTTCGTTATCATTCCCCTTTCTCCCCAACCCCAAAATAAAAAACTTGAATATTTTGAATAGGTTTTCAGTCTGGGTAATCTAAGCACTCAAAGGGAAACAGCGGGAAATTTCCCCAAACATCCCCAGTTTCAAGATATGTAAATGAACCCCAAAAACAGGGCGATCGTAGAGAAGAGAGGAAAAAGTTATGATTAAGAGTACTTTTGCATTTCCCCCCGCCAAAAGACCAAGTCTAAGGCTTTACAATCCAATTTTCCCTTTTTCACAATGGGCAGCCTACCTGGACAGACCCCACTGAAGAGCTGCCTGCTGTTGCTTCCTTCAATCATTTCCATGTCATTCAGTCAATATCGTTCATTCAAATTGACAACTCTTTCATTCTTTCAATTTTTCATGCAGGGTGCATGCTATGTGTAATGTGTCATCTATACCAATGGCCAAACTGACATTCTCCTCCAAAAATTGGTGATGAGATTTTACGTCTGTGCAAGAGTTTATGCGTGCGTTCACACATGGAACCTCGATTTATAGTTACATTTGAAGGACTAATGAAGGACTAACTGGGAAATAGAGTCAGAAAGAATGTTAACTCTGAGGGAAAAATCCATCTGTTCCTAAAAGGCCCTGCGGAGATTCGAACCTGCAACCCAAGGATCACCAAGATTACAGGTCTGGCCTCTACCAACCAAGCTAATCAGCTCCATGTACGGATAATCAGCTGGACGACATACAGACAAATGGCCCTCTCAGGCGGAAAGTGAGAAAGGAATACAAGACGGAAAAAACTACAGGCAAAGGCAGAGTTAGATACAAAGACAATGATGATAACAGTACATTTCTACTCATGAGTTTAGGGCGGAAGGTGTGAATACTATTTATAACTAAAATAAACAGGGGACTTTTTGTAGGAATAGGAAAACAATGAACCATTGCCATTTTGCCTTTGAAGCGAACAGTATGCACAACTTTGAAATGACATTTAGGCTGAAGACAGAGTAATGTAAGTAGAACTGTGAAGGTAAACACTATAATCTCTCTCTCTCTGTGCATGCTCTTTTCTCCCTTTGCTGTCTCATTGCACATAACGTCTCATAGCCTTCACACATAGTTTATTCTACGTTTTTCATACGCAGCCATACCTGGAAAGGTCCCACCGCAGCTTTAGTATCGGCAGTACACAGGGAGTAACCACTATCATGCGGCCACGGGGCACACCATCACAAAAGGCCTTTCCAGTCCTGCTGCTGAGTCACTGTGGGGGGTTGCAGTACTGTCTGTTCCAATTGCATGTAAATGTGCAAGACGCCATCCACTGTGTCCCTTACAGACAAGATGGCGACCGAAACTGCTCAGTTGGTAGAGCTCTGATCCTGATCCTGATGATCCTCGGGTTCCGGGTTCCAATCTCCACTGGGCCATTTCGGAACAGGGGGATAATTCCCAGGAGTTCACACTGGGTCTGATTCGATTTCCCGAAAAGTCCTTCGAAGGACACTTTAAACCGAGGTTCCATAATGTAAACATATACGCAACATCTTGCGCATACGTAATTTCCCCTAATTGATTTTCACAAGAGTAGGCCAGTCTGGCCGTTGGTGTGAATGACATGTATGAACCTGCATCCACCGTGATAATCGAAGGAAGGAGAGAGAAGCTGTGTGACATACACTGGACTGAATGACACGGGAAACAAGTGGTTAGTACCAGAAGGCAGGTAGGCCACCCGCATCCCTAGCAAAAGATGCACGACATGTCAGTACCATGAATAATGATAATGATGACATTATAGTAACAACAGCAGCAGCAACAACAACAGCAATAACAATAAAATACTACTACTAATAATAATGATAATGATAAAAATAATGGTAAAGATAATAATAATAATAATAATAATAATGATAATGGTGGTAATGACGATGATGATAAAGTAATAGGAACAACAACAACAATATTGATAATACCAGTAAAAACAATAATGATAATGATCATTGCCAGCGCAGAGCCCACATGAGTGGGCAACTCCATTGGGAGGGTATGCACGGCTAATCCTCACCTATGACGACTGTTACTATGACTGTTCTCTTTTCTTTTTGGTCTTCTTCCTCTCGCCAGACTTACCGGGATTCCTTCTGCATAGCATCTTCCAGCTGCACCAAGTGGTGGTCCTCAGCCTCCGGGCTATCTGCTCCGAAAGCTGGCTGGCACAAAGTGCCATGGCTGCCCGTCATAAAACAGGATAAACCAGTCAATAATTCAACCTTTCTGTTGCTGAGTCAGTCAGTAACTGGTCCGGTCTTCCTTCAAGAGAAGAGAATAGAAGGAGAAGGAGACACAACTATGTTTAATGTAAGAAACGCATTTTTTCCCCACAGGAATTATTCTGATAGATAGTTCAATTTATTGGTCAGTCAAGTGAAGAGACATGAAAGAGAACGAGACTGAACTGTGTTAAAGGCTAGAGATGCCTCTTACAACAGATTTTTTAAAAATTGTTGGGAGATAACGCCGGGTAAGTAATCAGTATGATCATAGCTCGCGTTCAGCAAGAGTGACCCAGCCGCTTTCATGGGACAGATGCTGCTGGTGGGCATGCCAAATGCGATTTGGCCCCAATCAGTCAGCTGAACAGAGAAAATACTAAAACATGGGTGTGAAACACTGCGTCCGTGATGCTGACAGTTGATATCCCGATCGTTAAACTAGCGTACGTTTCAAATGAAGTTCTCAAGCCTTGGCTTAAGGCTGTGTCAGGCCAACTGACAGAGGCTAGAACACCAAGGCTAGATCAAAATTTTGTTATGCTCTGCACAGTTATGTGGGGATTGTCTTCAGTCATGACAAGCTCCTCGCAAAACATCATCGGTCTCCAAATCCCTCAAAGTCGGAGTGTGGCTGCCCATGTGGCGGGGTAATCAGAAATGGTCACACACGTAATGTTCTCATCCTTAGCTGATCCATTTGTACCATAGTATTCAAGTACTTTAGCTGTTCGGATGATTCCTGAGTCTTTTAGCCTGGGTACGACAACAACAAAAAATCAAGTTATCGACTCTCTAGATTTACTAGTTGAACTATAGACTATGAAAAGATAACTCTATTTCCAATAGGCCAGGTGTTACCTTCCTCCCACCCTTTTTTCTTTCTAAAACAGATTCATGAACAAACTAGACATGACTGCAGGAAAGGTTTGGGGGAACGTGTACAGCAAAACTCCAACTATCTGTTTATGACCGGGTGGAAGGGAGGGGGTAGAGAGCACTCCAACAGTCAACTGGCTATCCCTGGGTAAAGGGAGTTGAGGCAGGTGGGGTGGCAGCTCTCCGGCCACCAACTGGTCATGACTGAGAAAGCGTGAGAGTGGGTGGTGTGTTTATCAGCACTCTACTAGCCAACAAGTCATAACTGGGGCAGGGGTGGTGCAACACTCCTGCAACCAACTGGTCATGACTGGGGAAGGAGGGAAGAGTGCAGTAATAATAATAACAATAAAAAATACTTATATAGCTCCTATTCTCGGCTAGAGACCAAGCTCTAAGCGCTTTACAATCAACACTCGTTTACACAACGGGCTGCCTACCTGGGTAGTGCCGACTGAAGAGCTGCCAGCTGGCACTTCATTCAGTTGTTTCCCGTGTCATCCAGTCAATATCGTTCAATATCGTTCACTCAGTTTCGCTACTTCCTTCATTCTTTCCATTTCTCACGCTGGGTGCATGCTATGTGTAACGTGTCATCCATACCAACGGCCAAACTGGCCTTCTCTTCCGAAAGTTGGTGATGGGGTTTTACGTGTGTGCAAGATGTTATGCATGCGTTCACACACGGAACCTCGGTTTATAGTCTCATTCGAAGGACTGTATGGGAAACAGAGTCAGAACCAATGTTAACTCTGAGGAAAAATCCCCCTGTACCGAAACGCCCTGGCGGAGGTTCGAACCCGCAACCCCAGGATCACCAAGATTAAGAGCCCGGTGCTCTACCAACTGAGCTATTCCGGCTCCTGGAATAGTAAAAGCAGCACTCCAACAACCAACTACTTATGACTGCAGAAAGGAACGGGGAGGGGTAACAGCACTCTGAGAACCATTCACTGAAGAATGACAGAGGGAAAGGGAGGTGGGGGTAGCAACACTACCAACTGATTTTGATCGGGGAAAATGGGGAAGGAGGGTAAGAGCACTCCAACAACCGACTGGTCTTCACTGGGGGGTGGGGGGTGGGGGGTGGGGGGGGGAGTTAGTAACAGTCCAACAACAAACCTATTATGAATGGGGAAAGGGGGTGGGGGGTGGCAGCACTTTAACAGCCAACTGTCTATGACTGGGAAAAGGGGTAAAGGGGGGAAGGGGCTGTTAGCAGCATTCAAACAACCAACTGGTTGCAACTGGGGAAAGAAGGTGGGGGAGGGAGGTGGCAGCTTTCCAACAGCCAACCAATTATGACAGGAGAAAGGGGGTAAGATAAGATAAGATAATGTTGCTTATAGCCCAGCCGACCGCAAAGGGCCACATCAGGGCTGTCACCACGTTAAAATCAACTCACCAGTCATATTAAAAAAAATTTAAAAAAAAAAAACAACCAACTTTCACACATCTCTTTAAATGACATCGTCTAGAAACGTACCAGAAACTTCGTTAAAAATCTTTCTTCCGTAAACTCTTAGATCAGATGAAAAATGTTAATCTCTCTCAAAAACTCAAGGATCACATCAGGCGGGACATCCCTGAACAGGATCTTCATGGACTTCGCTGTAAAATGTTTGTGTCTCACATCGTGCAAGTCCCAACACTCTAAAAGAACATGTTTCATTGTAAGTGGCGCATGACATGGAATGCACCACGGAGCTTCTTCACTCTTTAAAAGGTAGGAATGGGTAAAATACGAATGGCCAGTGTGCAGCCGGCACAGAACCGTTTCCTCTTTACGACCACCAGACGTAGATGGGAGGAACTCCTTAAGGTTTGGACGGATCTGAAAGAGTTTGTTATTCGTCTGTGTGTTCCAATCCTCCTGCCAAAGGTCTCTCACATAATCGTTAATTTTGGGTTTCACATCTGAGCAGGGGATATAAATGTTGGACAGTTTTCTCTCTTGTGGCATTCTTGGCTAAACGATCAACCATTTCGTTCCCGCCGATGCCAACATGACCAGGAACCCAAGCCAGAATAATGTTGTAACCATCCGCTTTCAACTTGCTAAAAAGTTCAAAGAAATGTAAAAGTTCTGGATGCTGAAGGTTGCGGCCAGCTATGGCCTCCAAAGCTGACAGCGAATCCGACAGAACCAGAAAGTCCCTCTTCGTAGATTGTGAAATTATCTTCAATGCCAGAACCAGAGCAGTAAGTTCAGCAGAATAGACAGAAGCATCTGAATGTATGTGTTCCAACAGTATCTGAGAAGGAGCCCCAGGGCAGTAGGCTGCACAGGCCACTCCATCTTCAGACTTGGAACCATCAGTGAAAACTTTTTGATAGGATGGGAATTTGGAACAGAGGTCAGCATACAATGCCTTGTACGCCAGAGAGCTGGTAGACTCTTTGTGAAAAGCTGCAAGATCAAAACGAATCTCTGGGGTGAAAAAGGTCCACGGAGGCTGATCCGGAAACTTGGAAAAATCCCACACAACTCCAAGGTCTAGACCTGCATTCCGCACGTGAGGCTGCATACGAAGACCAAACGGCGGAATACATTTCGGGTTCTTTTCAAACTTACTTTGGAACGGAGGGTCAAAGACACAGTCATAAGCAGGGTTTTTCTGGTTCCGAGAACAGTCAGATATAATAATTCAAAGACAATTTCAGCCTGCGGTTGGACAGTGAAGGTTCACTGCCTTTGCGTACAGGCTGTACACAGGGGTGGTGCGGAACGCTCCAAGACAGAGACAAAGCCCTTGATGGTGGATAGGGTCCAAGAGTTTGAGGTAAGACGATCTTGCAGAGCCGTACACAGCACAACCGTAGTCCAGTTTGGAACAGACCAAGGCTCTGTAGAGGTGCAGCAAAGTTTTCTTATCAGCGCCCCAGTCAGTGTGCGCTACGACCCGCAGAATATTCAGTGCTTTCTGGCAAGCAGTTTTGAGGTTTTTGATGTGGCTGAGGAAGTTAAGTTTCTGGTCAAAAATAACTCCGAGAAATTTGGCCTCTTTGACAGCTGGATTGGGAGATTTCCCTACTTGAAGTTCAGGATCTGGAAAAAACTGACGGAAATTATGGAAGTGAATACACTGTGTCTTTGTAGGAGAAAAGGTGAAACCATTTTCATCCGCCCACTGATGGATTTTATCCACGCAAAGCTGGAGCCTGCGCTGGATACTCGGGTACAGGCTTCCAGTTGCGTAGACAGCGAAATCATCCACAAACAATGAGCAGTCTGAACCCTGCTGAACTGATTTAACAATGTTGTTGATCTTGATGCTAAAGAGGGCAGGAGACAGTATGCTCCCCTGTGGAACACCCAACTCCTGCTCGTGAACATCCGAGAGAGTGGTGCCAACCCGGACCTGAAACTGTCGTTCTGCCAAAAAATTTTGAATGAAAAGTGAAGGTGACCTCGAAAACCCAGATCATGGAGATCATGAAGTATCCCCGACTTCCAAGTGGTATCGTAGGCCTTCTCCAAGTCAAAGAAAATGGCCACTGCATGCTGTTTGTTCAGAAAGGCGTTCCGAAGTGTAGATTCAGACGAATCAAATGGTCAACTGTAGTCCGATGTTTGCGGAAACCACACTGTTCTTTCGCCAAAAGGCCATCGGTTTTGAGTTTCCACATGAGCCTAGCGTTGACCATTTTCTCCATCAATTTACAGATGCAGCTGGTCAAAGCTATGGGACGGTAGTTTGATGGGTTAGAAAGATCTTTTCCTGGTTTGGGAATGGAATAATGAGGGCTTTTCGCCAAGAAGATGGAAAGAAACCAGTAGTCCACACATGGTTGTATACATGTAGCAGTGTGTTCAGACCTTCTTGCGGAAGATGTTTCAACAGTTGATAATGGATTTCATCTATACCTGGAGAGGAATCGCTGCAAGAAAGTAAGGCAGATTTCAGTTCGTTTAACGTGAAAGGAAGATTGTAGTCTTCCATGTTGTTTGACGAAAAGTTGCAGGGTGTTTTTTCTTTAAGGGCTTTGTTTTTGACAAAACTGACTGATTTGTTAGAAGAGGAGGAATTCTTTTCAATGGCTGAAGCAAGCAGATTAGCAACTGCTTTCTTCTCTGTTATTAAAGAGTCGGCAAACTTGAGATGGTTCACAGTAGGACAGGTGTTCTTCCCTTTGATTTTCTTAATGATGTTCCACACTTTTTCTTGGAACTTTTAGATGTCAGCCTGGAGCAGAAGCTTCTCCAGGACTGACGTTTACTGATTTTAAAAGTGTGTCTCGATTTGGCACGGAGTTTCTGATGGGCTCGAGCGTTGGGACCCGAAGGTCGTTGGTATACCCGACGCTAAGCCCGTTTACGAACTTTGGAAATTTGTTGGCAGTCTGAATCGAACCAGGGTGTTTTGGGCATTTGGAGTTTGTCGGAAGACACTGGAATACAGGTTTTAGCACATCTGATCACAGTGTTAGTCAGAGATTCTGCTGGGTCTGGACTCTGAAGAAAATCAGTGTCCTGGAATTCCTTAGAAATAGTGGTTGCAAATAGATCCCAGTTTGCTTTCTTATAATTTAGATGTTGAGAGACAGAGACGTTTTCGGTTATTACGGGTTGTAAAAGGACAGGGAAATGGTCACTTCCGTGCAGATCGTCATGGACAGACCACTCATAGTCCAGGACCAGCGAGGGGTCACAAATCGACAAATCTAAACACGAAAGTGAACCTGTGGAAGAGTGGAGGTAAGTTGCAGATCCGTTGTTCAGACAACACAAATCCAAATCCGAAAGGACATCCTCAATAAGCAGACCTCTGGATGACAAACTGACACTACCCCAAAGAGGATTGTGACCGTTAAAGTCACCCAACAGCAAAAAAGGTCGAGGAAGTTCTCCTATAAGACTGACAAGGTCCTGACGACAAACCGGGACAGAAGGTGGAAGATAAAGGAACAGATTGTCACAGTCTTGTGGAGAGTGACTCTCGCAGCTACAGCCTGAAGGGAGGTAGTCAGAGCGACCGGACTATACAGCAGAGTTTTGTGTATGAGAAGGGCAACACCGCCCGACAGTCCCAACGTGGATGGTTGTGCAGGCAGCATCTTAGCTTCTCAGGCCTAGAAGCAGTTTGAAAAAACCAGCCTATCTCCAAGTATTGATGCCCCCGCCAGCAAAGCCTAAGGGATCACAGGACCACGCAAGCCCTCCGACCACGTCAAGGTTGCAACCCCCGGAGGGGAGAAAGGGGGTGGGGGAGGGGGTATGCTAGCTGCTCTCCCACAACGAACTTATCTAATATGTTTGTTTTGGAAGTTTATGTTGAATAAATGAAATCAGTTTTAACAGTATGCACACAAATGATAATTTACACGGGATACCATCCAGTGACAACTATGGGGAAACACTGGCGTCTAAAGCGACAATAGGTACTTTCCTAAAGAAACCAAATACCATCCCTGAGTAAAATGGCGGTACAAAAGGAAAAGAGTTATTATCCCGAGGATCACAACCATATTTTTTTAGATCACAAATTTTCCATAGAATCACAAGTTTTGTGCATTTTCCCCGAGGATCTGGACTCTTTCTGTTTTCTCCAAAGATCACCATTTTTTTCTCTAGTTTCCCTGGGAAAATAACTATTATTCATGTCTCCTTGAAGAAAATAAGTATTATCTTAAAAAAAAACCATCGATTTTATAGGAAAAATTGCACTGTGTGTTCATCATGAAGACGCTCCCGCACCTGATAACACATGTGAAAAAAATGCACAGAAGTCCGCACCTGATAACACATGTGAAAAAAATGCACAGAAATCCGGAAGCCGGAATGGGGTCAGCAAAACTTGGAAAACACCAGTGATCATGAGGATCACAACTGTTTTTTTTTTCTTTACTGATAATTACTTGTTTATTCAACAAAATTAGGGACAATTGTTTGGATACATAGGCGTAACTTCGACAACAACCGTTTTCCTCGGGTAAACAGAGAATGTGATTGTGATCCTTGAGGAAAGCAGGGAATGCATTTATTGTATGAAGTAAAACGTTTGTGATCGTTGAGGATAACTGTACAACCCTGTCTTCCTGTAAGTTAACCTTTACCAGCCGAGTCGTTCAAAAGTGGGTAACAGGATTTCTCTCCCTTGAGGCGAGTCGCCCAAGTCCGGATGACGGACAGACAGGACTTTCTGCCGTGTCGTCCACTTGCAGACGACGGGAACATAAAAAATTCCTACACTTTCCATATAATGGTCCAAGGGAAATAAGCCATGTAATTAGTCTTGGGGATGTTGTAGCGAGTAGTAGACCTTACTTTCAGTGCTCTACCGTGAACTTGGCTGACCCCAGCAGGTTTGAAACAAAGAGACTGGCGGCACCGGGCTTTCCCGCTAAGCGCGTGCACACGTGGCATTTCCTGTGCCAGCAAATATGTCGGTCAGGCGAGGGGGTGGCAGCAACTTCTCGCTGAACGAAGCTCTAGAAATCATGTGTGTTACTGCAAGAAAATGATGCTGCTGTGTAGTAAGTGCGACAGCCAGTGTTTGAACGTCGGGGTGTAAAGTACAAGTGCTGTATATAACTTGCGTTATGATCAGCTATTCTCAGCTTTTTCTTTTATTTTTATGGTGTATTATTGCGTTTTGATCAACAGTAGTCTTTGTACCGGGGTACTTTAGAAACTTACACCCGTTGAATTGTTCATCCAGTGAAAAGAAACACTCCGTCAGCCAATACCAACATGACTGTGAATCAGAACAGTGCGCGTAGTGTATTGATCTGTCCGGAAAAACTCATGGAAGTTGTTGTTTTTTTCAAATGGATTACATGATAACTCCTGGATGATTTGCAAGGTAAGATTTGAATGTTTTTTCGTCCCTTTATCTCCTGATTTGGTGTTGTGAAAGAACGGAATAGAATGTAAACAAAGAATTTTTTTTTACTTGTCAGACATGTTTTTCAACGCACAGTCGTGTCTATACATTGAAAGTAAATGATTTGAAATTACTATGTTCGATTAGTTGAGTGTTTGTTCTTTCCTATTACACCTAACACAACACTGTCAGTTGTTGTCTAACTACCGTAAAAAAAATCAAAAAGTAGCAAAATATGCGCGTCAGCAGGGAATGAGCGCACGTGCGCGAGCTGCGGCGGCCGGGAACTGTGCTGCGGCACCGCCCACGGCCAGAAAGAATTAATGTCCGTTTTCCTAGGAAAACAGCACGGAGCATTCATTCTCCTATAGTTGTTGTTGATCATTGCAAGTACGTGTACTTTCTGATTTGGATTGTTTTTCTCATATAGTGTTGCTAAGTCAAAAAAAAAAAAAAACAGTGTTGGCTGAATTTTGATATTAGGTAGTTCGGAAACGCTTTTTCATCAAGATTTTGGTAAGCTGGACTCATATTTCAGTTACGTTAAATATAGTGTTGTTGTTATTATTAATGCTGTTGCTGTTGTTGTTTTTTCATAGCTAAATGTCTGATAATAAATGTGAAGCATAAAAAACATAATGATTCCCAAAGAACACCACCAATAAATCACTTCTCATACTTGCTCAGAAACCGCCTTTTAGGAAAATCATAATCTTTGTCTTTTCTCATGAAACTTAGAAACAAAGATCAGTGTTTGAAGACCACATAAAATATATGAAAATGAAGGCAGGTTGTCTCCAAAGGAGTGAACATGATTGGATCATCAAGTCTATATCAATGGAAGGAAGTGCATGAACTGGAAATCCTTCTCTATTATTTCTGTTATTAAATAGTTATTCTGAATGATGTTATTTGATCGTCTTTCTATGCCCGATTTTATGTCTAGTTCTATTCAGAACTGCCTAGGATCTGTTCCTATTGTGTGTCAAATGATGTGTTGTTTTTTCCCTTCATTCTGTTGTACCTGATTCCGGCTCTGACAGTGCTTTGTTGGTCAGTAATTTCTTGCTTCTTGTGAATCAATGTATTTTGCCTTTGTGTTCCTTCTACTGCAAAGCGTACTGTATCAAAACGCGGACCTCCCTTCTGCTGGTACCTACATGGACTCTGTTCATCCTGTATTCACTAGATTTTAGTTAGCAGTCCTTGAATTCATTGAGAGAGAGAGAGAGAGAGAGAGAGAGAGAGAGAGAGAGAGAGAGAGAGAGAGAGAGAGAGAGAGAGAGAGAGAGAGCACATCATAGATCTCAACAATCTGGATGACATGGAATCTTGGAAAGAACACACACGCATGCACACGCACACACACACACACATACATACACACACACGCACACACTAATGCAAGCACACACACGAATGCAAACAAATTGTGTTTTTAGAAGAGACGAGTTGTGATTCTCAGAAGCAGTTGAAACCAGAATACAGTAGAAGATTACTGAAGTGGTCTATCCATGGCAAATGATCTCTCTCTCTCTCATACACATATACGCACAGAGTTCAGTTCCACCCCTACCCGTATATTCGAATCCTTCCTTCCACAAGACCCAGGCCAGTTTCTGCCGATGAAACAGCACGGCCCAGAAGAACAGCAGTCTGGCAGCGGCCTCTGGAGTTTTGGTTTTGCTGCAGAAGTAGCCTGTAACATGGGAAATGACGGGGTGTCACATGGTCTAGTGGGCGCCACACTCGTTTAACAAGGTTAGAACATTCTAGGTACACGGATTGAATCTCGTAAATGGCTGGGTTGTTTCTCTCCCTTTTTATTAGATCATAAACAGTGGTCTGGGTTCGCCTTTTGAATGAGATGATGCACTTTAAGCGGCACGCATTTCGAGCATGTCAGAGAATCATGGAAACAAGAGTTCCGTTCCTTGCAAAATTTTGTGGATAAATTCATTTTGACAGGTAAACCAACGCATATTCAGGGAAAAAATGACAATCAGAAAATTGTCGATCTCCACCAAGATAACAAGAATCCTGGGTCCGTCCTTTGATCCGGTGATCCACATTCCATCACTTCCAATGTGAACTCTTACCCCTTCGCTTCCTTAACACTGAATGCTTACATTCAATGCCATGCTCTCAGAATTTTAAATTGTTTTTAAATTGCTACTGTATCAGGAGTCACAAACAAACATTTTCTGCAACCAGGGTCCAGAAGTTTCTCCACATTTAACAAATTAGCTACATTTCGATGTACAGTATGTGGCATTTGACTCTGCATTTACGGTCCGATTGAGCTCATTTTTACGCAACTTGATTTCTTAGAACATGCGTCTTCCCCTCATTTTAATTGTCTACTCTTCACTGCCATTTCTTTCTCCCACGCCCCTCTCCCTCCACCTGTCCTTCGTTTCCTTTTTTTTTCCTTTTCATTTTAAACTTTACTTAATCATCACAAACTTACTGTTTTAACGAAGGAGGAATTGTTAGCTTCGCTTCTTCCCAGCCCCTTTCCATTTATTTGTTCAGCATATTACTGTGTGGTCAATCAGTGGGAGATTGTATCTCTAGAGAGATCCATGCATAGGCTGTTCTGTTCTGTCATAATTTGTAGATGCTGTCAGTATTGATGTGACTGGATGCTTGTGCTGTCAAACGGTAGACTGACCACTCTGGCCTTTAGACATCCCTTGTATCTTTGAATGGAGCCTTCAGCACAGGCTTAAAGATTTTCTCCTCTAGTTATTCATCTTTACTTATTGATTTCATCTTATGCAACTTATTTCCTTGCAGTATTTTTTCTCATTTTGCTATTTTGACCTTCCCTGACTTTTTTTCATGCAGATGGATTTTGTTTTTGAGCCCACAGTTGTGAGAAATACCACAGAATTGTGGGTGGCATATTCTATTTGGTGTCAAGGGTGGACAGATTCCACTGATGAGTCAAAATAAGGGGGCAAGACAGGATTTGACGATCTTCATAGCGGCAGTGTTCCTATTCACATTTCCACAGCATCCCTCTGATGAGTCAGATAATGAACATCGACTCTGTACAGGCCATTAAAGTTGTTCTCTTTTCATTACACAAGCTGAGGTACTCTGAATGCTGTTATTGAAGGATTTGATATTTATTCTAATTCCCTCTTCTTCATTCCCACTCTCTTTTAGGATTTGATATTTATTCTAACTCCCTCTTTTTTATTCCCACTCTCTTTCAAGATTTGATATCAGTTCTAACTCCCTCTTCTTTATTCCCTCTCTCTTTCTCCCAGGCTCCTTTCACTTTCCTCCCCCAGCCTCTTGTTTACATATTTTCATTTGTTTTCTTATTTTGGGGAAGTTGTAAATTAAATTACGGTGCAATTCTTAGCTTCAACTGCCCTAACCCCCCCCCCCCCTCCCTTTTACTTATTTGTTCAATACATGTGTATTTGGGAAATTTTAGATTACATTATACTGGAATTCCTAGCTCCAACAGCCCTATCCCCCCTTTTATTTATTTGTTCAAATCAATGTCTGTGTATTTGGGAAATTATAAATTTAATAACTGTGGAATTCTTAGCCTCAAATGCCATATCCCCCTCCCTCCCCTTACTTATTAATTCAATGTGTGTGCATTCAGTTGGTGTTATCCCCTTGCAACCATCCGCCTCAATACGTTTAAACCATGGAAGCTGCTTCATTTTCTTTTATCATTGATCAGATTGTCATTTGACTTCATGAACATACATTTAGTGCTGCGGTTTATTACTGACTGTTTCGTAAGGTATGAAAATGCTGTAAATAGACAGGCAGGTGTGTGTGTGTGTGTGTGTGTGTGTGTGTGTGTGTGTGTGTGTGTGTGTGTGTGTGTGTGTGTGTACATGCGTACGTGCATGTGTGTGTGTGTGTGTGTGTTTTCCTAAAACAAAAATACATTATATGACAACATTTTAAACATACAAACAATACTCTACCGTCATAAAACGAAAGCCTGTTGTCTCCGAAGAGGTCAGTCATCAATAAGTCAATGCCTCTCACCATTTTCAGATTTTCTGGAAACTGCAAACAAAATACAAAAATTTCTCTGTGACACCCACAGTGCTCTTCTTCATTGTCAACTGTCAAAAGAATGAGTATCTCTACAAGTTTATATTATGACCATCATTTTAAAATCTGCAGCCTTACAAAGAGAACGAGGATATTTTAATTTCATTGTCCACAGACGATGGATGGGGGACAGCAGTGGACGCTTCAGCTGTCATGGATTTCCACATCCCTGTGTAATCCATCATGCGTAACAGGGAAGAGCAGTCGTAATCAGTACCGCCTTCTTAAGGTGTGCACCTTGGGCATCTTTTTCTCTCTTTTTTCTGATGGTGATGTCATGCCTGATGGAGTTGTTCTTGTTATGAACTGTCATAAATCAGTCTCCAGCATTTCAGGTTTGAACGCATTGATTTTTCACTTTGTCACCCACCTCAAGAAACCATTTCAATACATCTAGCATGAAGGTTTATGGCAGTTTAGAAGAATCTGTTTACAAAGCCTTTATAACTGCATCTGGAATGAAGGTTTATGGCACTTCACTGGAATCTGTTTCATACTGATCTTCAATTTCCCGCATCCCCTTCCATTTGCCATTTTCAGCTCATCGTTTTCCACAGCAAGAGTAACTGATCCTGCATGGACATCTGTGAATGGAAGCTCTCTTTGCCACATCTGACTTCCAGATCTTTTTTTTTTTTTCTTTTTTTTTTTTTTTTTTTTTTTTTTATAGGCAACATAAAGAAAGTATTTCCTGGACAACAGCGACATTATTTACAAACATTAAAAAAAAGTCATGTAACATGTCACATAGTGCCCTCATAAATACATCATGACATTTAGAGAAAATACGTTACATAATCATATTCAGTCTTATTTTTCCCATTTGATGCCCAAGGTCACGGACAACACGCAAAAAGAAGGAAATTATATTCTATGCATTATTAACATTATTCTTGTATTAGTGGTATGAAAGGGGAAACCATTTTTTTCCCGTATTCTGCATAATTCATCTCCATCGAGTACATGTGTTTCTCAATTTTATGTCTACAGCTTTTCCTTTAGAAACATTATTAGGTTGGGTTTCATCTTATTAATTCTACATTTGTATATGAAATATTTTCCCATTAAAATGATTAAGTCAAACATATCATCTGTTTTTGTTTTCTCATCAGTGCCAAACAATATAAGCTCTACTTTAAATGAAAATCTTTCACAGTGTGAACACTTACTTTTTAGAGTATTTTCAAGTTTTTTTCCAGAAAGTATGTGCAAATTCACATTCCCACAAGTAGTGACTAATCGAATCTTTCTCTCTATTACAGAATTTACACATGTCACTATCCACAACCTGCATTCTTTTCAAAATACTGTTATTTTACTAAAATTCTGTGACATTTTTAAGCTGGAACCATTTCAGTTTTATTTCTTTTATTTTTTTAAATTTCTTTTTAGTACGTCTGTCCAATTAATAGGTATATTAAGGCGCTGTTCCCATTTCATAAAAGAGCTGATTTTTAAAACTTCAATGTCTTCTATCAAAATTCATAGTGAATGCGTGCCCCTTTAGTGGCGCTACAAATTTTTTGAAACGCTAATGTTCTGTCATTACTGGAAATTACTGCGAGTTTATTGACATTTTTCTTCGCATAGTCTTTTATTGATTGTACGCAACTTAGTAATTTAGAAAATTGACTCAGATCCCAGCTTCTCTGACAGTGTGGACGGCTTATAAAGTTACCATTGTCGTCAAGTAAATGTTTAACCAAAAATATATTGTTTTCATCCATTTCTTGTAAAAGAACGGTTTATTTCCCACTTTGAATTTTCGTTACAAAAAAATAGGTTCAATGCTAGATCTGTGTTATTTTTTAATTCTGCACGGTTGCAAAAAAATTTATATGCCGGGAAAAACACCCTCCAAAAATTATTTATTTTGCTTTGTACAATCTATCTGGTCCATATGAATCAAGGGCATCGATTTCAGGACAAAAAGAATGTAGTACTGTTTTCCATTTACAATTTTGCACGTATACTTTCCTAATCCGGGGCGATTTTAAGGCTTGGATATATATCTTAAGATTAGGTATACCTAGCCCTCCTTTCCAAATATTTTGCACAAAATATTTTTTTTTAATTTTATCATTTTTGTTGTTCCAAACAAACTTGAAACACTATTTTGAAAACATATCTATCTGAGAGTCTGGAGGGTTGGGGGAGGATCCACAAATATACAAGTTTTGATAGCATAATGATTTTAGCACTGCTATTCTACCTAGAGGTGTAATTACCTTTTTGCATATTTTAAATAGATTTTTAACTTCTAAAAATTTATCTTCACATTGATTTGAGTCATATTTGTCAGATTATTCGTAAACCACACCCCTAGGATTTAAATTTTAAAGGGTTCCATTCCATTTTATATAAGGGTAAGTACGTGTTCGACGAATTTTTTTTTTATCCCTAACCAAACATTAACGTTTTTTTTAGTTTAATTTAAGTCCAGATATTTGCTCAAATTTATAGAGATCTGTGAACAACTTTTCATATGAATTCTTATCCCCTTTCCCAGTGTGAAGGTGGTGTCATCTGCAAATGATTTGTCTTGAATTCTGTATTTTTTATTTTTAGGGCTTTAACATCTTGATCTTGCCTTATTTTTTTTTGCTAGTATTTCGGCACATAAAACAAACAAATAGGGAGATATGGATCTCCTTGTCGGCATCCTCTTCCAATAGAAAATCCTGAAGAACCTTCCCGTTCACTATAACATAAGACCTTATCTTTTCATAAAAAAGATAATATCCATTGCTGTATTCCTTTTCCGAACCCGAAAGCACATAGAACCCTACTCATGTATGCCCAGTCAACAGAGTCAAATGCTTTTTCAAAATTCAAACAGATCTAATAATCAGGCAAGCGGTTCCCTTAAATAGTGAATTACATCATTATGGTTCTTAAACTGTCTCCTATGTATTACGGGAATGAAACATGACTGGTCCTCATTTATGATTTGGGGTAGAACAGATTTTATTTACCCGCAATACAGGCAGAAGCAAAATTTTTTAAGTAAACATTAGAAGGTTGAAATTGGTCTCCAGTTCTTTTATGTATTCTCGTGGCTTATCTCCTTTTGGTAAACAAATTATTATACCTTCTTTTGTGTTATAGACATTTCGCCTTAGTGTATCCCTCGTTTAATGAACGGACAACAAAATCCCCCAATTGTCTCCAAAAGAATTAAAAAAAATTTACTGTCATTCCATCTGTCCCAGGACTTTTATTTATTCTCCATGTTTTTTAAGATTTAGTAGCTTCCTCTAAGGTAATTGGTCCCTCCAACTCCTGGATTCTGCTTGAGTTAGTTTGGGTAGATTATTGGCATATTTTCAATTTCAATATCTTTTACTTTCTTTTCTGCATATAAATTTTAAAATAGTTCTTTGTTTTTCTAACATAAGGTCCGTTTCTGTTAAAAATAGTTCCTTTGTTCGTGACTAGTTTGAGCATTCTTTTGCTTACAAAGTTTTTTTTTCCAGTGAGCAGAAGTATTTGTTTACCCTTTTTTCCCCCTTTTGACGCCCCTCTTGCCCTGGACCTTACTATTATTCCTTCCATCTTTGTTTTCCTAATCTCATTCAATTCATCTTTTTTCTTTTTCAGGGTTGCCACGTCCGCTTCCAATAAAGGAGTTTTGCTTTCCAAAGCTTGAATTTCTTTTCAATGTGGTTTTTCTTTTCATTTATGTTTTATTTTTATGAATGCTAAATGTTATTGTTTCTGCTCTTATTTCCATAATCAGAGTATCTAAGAATAATGGTCTGAAACTGAGAAATGAAATTTTATTGTTTGGGATTTTATTTAAGAGAATTTCTACTGTATGGTAGTAGCGCATATTGTTCCTTAATTTCTTTAATCTTTTCATTAATAAGGTCTACATATATCTTTTCTCTCAAAAGTGAAGAGTTAAATTTCCAAAAACCTTTATGTCTGTCTTCTTTTCTAAAAGCAATGTTTTATATCCAAAGAATGATCTGTTTTGTATCCAAATAAAATATCAGCATCTTCAATAATAGTGATTAATGTATCGGACACTAAAAGAAATCTAGCCTGCTTGTTGGGGAAGGGTTTTAGTCTTTTCCATGTATACCGTCTCGTGTCTTCATTCAACTCTTCCATTTATCTACTAGCTCTAGTTTTGTCATCATTCAGTACTACTTCCTGCGCATGTTGTTATTGATATGTTTATAATTTTGATAGTCAAAACTAGGGTTAATAACCAAATTTCCAGTCTCCCGGGTATTATTATGTTGGCTATGTTTAATTCTTCTACTTTCAACTGTATGTTTTCAAAAAAAGGAAGGATCATCTTTATTTGGTCCATAGATATTCACCAAAAAATTAATTTTTTTCCCATTGTATTAATAACCAGTATTATGTAATTACCTGAAATCTTTAATTAATTTCTTTATTTTGAATTCAAAGTTATTATTGAAGAGTATTGCCACGCCTCTTTATCTAGAATTGTTAGAAGCAAAAAACACTCGTATCCCCATTCATTCTTATTTGGCGTTCTAATTTCTGTGTCAAATGTGTGTCTTGTAGAAAATAAATAGAGTACTGTTTTTTGTCTTAAAAACTGAAACACTCCTTTTTTTTTTTGATATCCCCCGAGACCCCGGCAGTTCAAAGATGACATTGCATTAGAATCCAACCTGTTCAATTATAGTTACTTCTTTGTATGACTTCTCATTCTCAAAAGTGTGCCTATGGTTTCCGTTATGCTGAACACAACAACGACAAATGAACAACTAAGATCAAAAACATGACCCAAATACTAACGTATGAAATCTCATACTAACTAAAACATACAGGGTAAATCCAACTATAAGTCAAAAATTGCTTGACCAACGCTGGAGTGGAAGGCGCAAGAATACAACAAAACAAATGATAATAATGATACAAATTGAACGAAGAAAAACATATAGCCGTCTACTTCAGTGACATCAATTCACAACATTGACATCATGCGCAAGTGTCCCATGCTTGAAAATTACACTTTCACATGTTGATGTATTTTTGCACAGAGGATTCCAGCACGCGAGTGAGGCCACACAGAGAGAAAGAAAAAGAGAGAGAGAGAGAGAGAGAGAGATGAGAGAGAGAGAAGAGGAGAAGGGGAGAGAGAGAGAGGGGGAGAGGGAGAGAGGAGAGGAAGGAAGAGGATCCTGCAGCAAGGAATGGTGACGCTCCAATGCATTTGTTGGAGGCAAACCCCGTCCCCCCACCCCCAACCCCCCCCACCCCAACCCCCCACCCCAACCCCACCACCCCACCCAACCAGAGCACACACGAAAAAAAAAAAAAAAAAAAAAAGCTCTAATTTCATTTCAGCTCTTTACGAATTTACAGGACTTTTTTTTAGATTGATGAATACCTCAAAGCAACAGCATTCAACAACATCAACCATAAAAATATATACACAAATGGTCATGCACGCGCGCTACGCCCCCGCCCGTCTGTGCTGGGTGCCAAAAACCACCTTGAATTCACAGTTCAGCTGATATACTTTACGGAACGCAGTGGATCAGCACAGCAGAAGCGGGGGGCGGAAGACGGTGGGGGGGGGGGGGGGGGGGGCGGAGCTGGGGAGGGCGGAGGCGGGTAAAAGGGTGCAGGGGGGGGGGGGGGGGGGACGGAGCGGGAAGCGAGCGGGGAAGGGGGGGCGGGGGGAGGGGGGGGACGGAGCTGGGAAGCGGAGCGGGGAAGGGGTGCGGGGGGAGGGGGGGGACGGAGCTGGGAAGCGGAGCGGGGAAGGGGTGCGGGGGGGGGGGGGGGAGGGGGGGGGGGGGGGGGGGAGGACTGGCGGAGCGGGGAAGGGGGCGGGGGGGGGGGGGGGGGGGGGGGGGGGGGGGGGGGGGGGGGGGGCGGGGGAGCGGGAGGGGGGGGGGGGGGGGGGGGGGGGGAAGGAGGGGTGGGGAAGCGGAGGGGGGGGGGGGGGGGGGGGGGGGAAGGAGCTGGGAAGCGGGGGGGAAGGGGCCCGGGGGGGGGGGGGGGGGGGCGGGGGGGGGGCGGAGCAGGAAGCGGAGCGGGGAAGGGGACGGAGTGGGAAGCGGAGTGGGAAGGGGTGCGGGGGGGGGGGGGGGGGGGGGGGGGGGGGGGGGGGGGGGGGGGGGGGGGGGGGGGGGGAGGACGGAGTGGGAAGCGGGGGGCGGGGAAGGGTGAGGGGGGCAACGGGGGGGGAACCCAGCAGCCCTTCTACGAAATTGGTCATACCAAACACAAACAAACCGGAAAAACCTAAGAATAATTACGGTTATAATTGTATAATACCCCCGCGCGGCAAACCACACA
>CM031596.1:80893272-80898944 GCA_018398815.1 Conus ventricosus | reverse complement strand
GAGAACAATGCAAGACAGCTCACGGAGATAGATATAGAGCAGTGCAGAGACAGGACCAACGCCAAAAATAGTGTCTGTGCTTGGCTGATCGAGGACAATCTAAGGCAGCAGCATGGATGACAAGACGCGGCAAACACCTGCTTCGGCCATTGTCCATTGGCAGTGATGGGCCATTACAGCCGTTAGTAACAGCTATAACGGTAAACCGTAACCCATAGTGAACATACCCGCTAATTTGCACACAGATCTGCCAAGTACTTTCGGAGATATTCCATAAAGAAGAAAAACCGTTACAGGCCGTTACAGCCGTTAGTAACGTCTATAACGGCAAACTAAAACATCGGTCATAATCGGTGAACCACTTGGTAATTTTCAGAAAGATCGGCCAAGTACTTTCTGTATTAATATTCCACGAAGAAGAAAAGCCATTACAGGCCATTAGTAACGGCTATAATGGTAAACTAAAACATCGGGCATTTTTCGTGACCCATAATGAACATACCTACAAATTTTCAGAAAGATCGGCCGAGAACTTTCTGAGATATTCCAATTAGAAGAACCATTACAGGCTGTTACAGCCCTTAGTAACGGCTATAACGGTAAACTAAAACATCGGGCATTATTCGTGACCCATAATTAACATACCTACACATTTTCAGAAACACCAGCTAAGGACCTTTTGAGATATTCCATTAAAAAAACTGTTACGAGCCGTTACAGCCGTTAGCAACGGCTATAACTGTAAACTAAAACATCGGGCATCATTCGTGACCCATAATGAACATACCTGCTAATTTTCTGAAAGATCGGCCAGGTACTTTGGAGATATTCCATAAAGAAGGAAAACCATTACAGGCCGTTAGTAACGACTATAACGGTAAACAAAAACATCGGGCATTATTCGTGACCCATAATGAACATGCCTACAAATTTTCAGAAAGATCGGCCAAGTACTTTGTGAGATATTCCATAAAGAAGGAAAACCGTTACAGGCCGTTACGGCCATTAGTAACGGCTATAACGGGGAAAACTAAAACATCAGATATCATCCGTAACCCATAATGGACAACATCTGGTAATTTTCACAAAGATCGGCCACGTACTTCCGGAGATATTCCATAAAGAAGAAAAAAAACGTTACAGGCCGTTACAGCCTTTAGTAACGGCTAAAACGGTGAACTAAAACATCAGGCATCATTCATGACCCATAGTGAACACACATGCTAATTCTCACAAAGATCGGCCATATGTACTTTCGGACATATTCCATAAAGAAGAAAAAACGTTACAGTCCGTTACGGCCGTTAGTAACGGATATAACGGTAAACTAAAACATTGGGCATTATTCGTTACCCATTATGAACATAACTACAATTTTTCAGAAAGATCGGCCAAGTACATTTTGAGATATTCCATTAAGGAGGAAAACGGTTACAGGCCGTTACAGCCGTTAGTAACGGCTATAACGGGGTAAACTAAAACATCGGACATAATTCGTGACCCATAATGAACATACCTGCTAATTTTCACAAAGATCGGCCAAGTACTGTGTGAGATATACCATAAAGAAGAAAAACCGTTACAGGCCGTTACGGCCGTTAGTCACGGCTATAACGGTAAACTAAAAGATTGGGCATTATTCGTTACTCATTATGAACATAAGTACAAATTTTCAGAAAGATCGGCCAAGTACTTTTTGAAATATTCCATAAAGAAGGAAAACCGTTACAGGCCGTTACAGCCGTAAGTAACGGCTATAACCGGGATACTAAAACATCGAGCGTCATCCGCGACCCATCCTCGTCATACCTGCTACTTTTCAGAAAGATCGGCCGAGTACTTTCGGAGATATTCCATAAAGAAGAAAAACCGTTACAGGCCGTTACAGCCGTTAGTAACGGCTATAACGGGGTAAACTAAAACATCGGGCATCATTCATGAATCATAATGAGCATACCTGCTAATTTTCACAAAGATCGGCCATGGCCTTTCGGGATATTCCAAAAAGAAGAACAACCGTTATGGGCCGTTACAGCCGTTAGTTACGGATATAATGGTGAACTAAAACATCGGGCATTATTCCTGACCCATCATAAATATACCTACAAATTTTCAGAAAGATCGGCCAAGTGCTTTCTGAGATATTCCATAAAGAAGGAAAACCGTTACAGGCCGTGACAGCCGTTAGTAACGGCTATAACGGGGTAAACTAAAAGATCTGGCATTATCCATGACCCATAATGAACATACCTGCTAATGTTCATAAAGATCAGCCAATTATTTTCTGAGATATTCCATAAAGAAGGAAAACCGTTACAGGCCGTTACAGCCGTTAGTAACGGCTATAACGGGGTAAACTAAAACATCGGGTATCATTCGTGAACCATATTGAACACACCTGTTAATTTTCACAAAGATTGGCCATGTCCTTTTGGAGATATTCCATAAAGAAGAAAAAACGTACAGCCATTACAGCCATTAGTAACGGTTATAACAGCGAACTAAAACAACGGGCATTATTCGTGACCCATAATGAATATACTTACAAATTTTCAGAAAGATCGGCAAAGTACTTTTTGAGATATTCCATAAAGAAGGAAAACCGTTACAGGCTGTTACAGCCGTTAGTAACGGCTATAATGGGGTAAACTAAAACATCGGGCGTCATCCGTGACCCATCCTCTTCATACCTGCTAATTTTCACAAAGATCAGCCAAATACTTTCTGAGATATTCCATAAAGAAGGAAAACCGTTACAGGCCGTTACAGCCGTTAGTAACGGCTATAACGGGGTAAACTAAAACATCGGGCATCATTCGTGAACCATAATGAACACACCTGTTAATTTTCACAAAGATCAGGCATGTCCTTTCGAAAATATTCCATAAAGAAGAAAAATCGTTACAGGCCGTTACAGCCGTTAGTAACGGTTATAACGGTGAACTAAAAAACACCGGGCATTATTCGTGGCCCATAATGAATATACCTACAAATTTTCAGCAATATCGGCCAAGTACTTTCTGGGATATTCTATAAAGAAGGAAAATCGTTACAAGCCGTTACAGCCGTTAGTAACGGCTATAACGAGGTAAACTAAAACAACGGACATCATTTGTGACCCATAATTAACATACCTGCTAATTTTCACAAAGAGTGGCCATATACGTTTGGAGATATTCCATAAAGAAGAAAAACCGTTACAGGCCGTTACAGCCGTCAGTAACGGATATAACGGTAAACTAAAAAATCCGGCATTATTCATGACCCATACTGAAGATACCTACAAATTTTCAGAAAGATCGACCAAGTACTTTTTGAGATATTCCATAAAGAAGGGAAACCGTTACAGGCCGTTACAGCCGTTAGTAACGGCTATAACGGGGTAGTAGAAAGAAACTCGTGGAGAGCGTGGCAGCAGAGAGTCCTCAGAAAAGAAGCCCCCTTCAAGCAAGTGTTTCGGCCCTTATCTCCTGACACTCTAGGGGGGTTGGGCCACACCCGTTCATGACTCCGGATGTCCCTCTGCTGCCCCCTCCCCCCCCCCCCCCCCCCCCCCCCCCTAGCCTTCTCTCCCTCAGGCTGTTTGCCCAATCAGCATACTTTTCAGTCTTGTAGATTGAGCTGCCTCCATTCTGTTCTCATATGGCACCGTGAGCTCGATCATGATCAGCTGCTTGGTTGACTTAGAGTGGACTACTATGTCTGGTCTCATGCCACTCTTGCTGATGATCTCTGGGTGACTCTTCCATTCTGGGAGGTCTGCAGTGCACTCCCAGTCATCTGCCCCATCCAGCAGACTCTGCCTGCATGTTTCGAGTGGCACTGTTGTTCTTGGCCATGATTTGCTGCCTCCTGCCGTGAAGAATGTTGCGGGTGCTTTTGGAGTCCTGATTCTCCCTTTTGTGGTGTTGGTACTAGCCCAGACTACTTGTACAATCTCTTTGAGCACTTGGTTGTGCCTCCATGTGTACCTTCCTTGAGCCAGGGCTACTTTACATGAGCTTAGAACATGCTCCACTGTTTGTTTTTCATGGCAGAGGGGGCATGCAGGATCGTCTGTTTTCCCCCACTTCACCAGGTTTGCATTTGAGGGCAGAAGGTCATATGCAGATCTGAGAATGAAGCTGATCCTGAGAGGGGCCATGTGCCAAATGTCATTCCAAGTTAGACTTCTTTGGAGTGCATTCTCCCACGTTGTCCATTGCCCTTGCTGGTTCTGCTGGACTGCTTTTTGGAGTCTTTTTTGGTCTTCTTCTTTTCTCATCTCCTGAATCATCATGTCTCTTTTGGCTTTTCCTTTGGCCTTTGACCACCATTCAGTTTTGGTCACCCCAGTCCTTGTCTGTTGGTCTGTGTGTGTCCTGTTATTCTCTGATCTTGAGACTTTCTTTTGCAGAATCCATCGCCTCTTGAACTTTCCATTTTCTGCCTGTCTTCAGCTGGGGCTTGATTGTTTCTACCACCTTGTCTCCTGAGTCCTCCAGCATGCTTTGAAGTCTGATCTTCCCTGCTTTGTATTCCTCCAGGATGGATTTCAGTGGTAGTTTCAGCTTTGCTTGGCGACAGTACAGCGCGATGTCAGTCAGACAGGGTGGGACATCAAGCCATTTCCTTGTGAACTTGTTGATTTTGGCTTCCATTGCCTCCACTGTGCTGGTGTCGTATATCATCAGAGGCCACTGTCGTATATCATCAGAGGCCATAGGAGCTTTGGTATCAGCATGAACTGCAGACACCAGACCTTGTATTTGCCAGGGAGCCCACACTGGTCAATGGTCTCCAAGCCTTCTTCCGCCATCTGCTTGGTTTCTTTTGCTCTTTGTGTGTCTTTCAGCGTATCATCATACCATCTTCCAAGGCTCTTGACTGGTTCTTCTGTGACTGGTTGGCAACACTGAAGACCACAGATTCGGCCGCTTTTCCTTTCCTCAGGGGGAGACTCCGTGATTTCTTTGGCTTGAACTTCATTCTGGATGAGGCAACTATGTCGTCCAGCCTCTCCAGCACATGACGTGTCTCGTCTTCTCTGGATGAAATCACTGTAGTGTCATCCATGAAGGCCTTGAGAGGAGGCATCTTGTATCCATCGCCAAGGTCTGTTTGTCTCGCGTTGTTTGTTGCTGCTTTCAAGATGAGTTCCATTGCCAGCACGAACAGTATCGGGGAAATTGCACAGCCCATTGCAATGCCCACTTCCAAGTTGATCCAATCAGTTGTGTACTCCTTGGTAGAGAACCGCATTGAGAAGCCATTGAAGTACTTCTTGAGCATGTCGCGGATATTCTTTGGCACATGGTACATCTCAAGAGCCAACTGTATCATCTCATGGGGCACAGATCCATATGCGATTGCCAGATCAAGCCACACTACGTCCAGGTCTTTCTTTTCTGTTTTTGCTTTTTGGATTGCGTCCCAGATCATTGTGGCGTGTTCTACACAGCCAGCCACGCCTGGGATGCCACCTTTCTGGACTGACACATCCAAGTACTTGTTTTCCATCAGGTACTTGGTCAGCCTTGCTGCCATGACAGAGAAGAAGATTTTCCCTTCGACGTTCAGTAGTGATATTGGTCTGAACTGGCTGATGTCACTTGAGTTTTGCTCTTTGGGGATGTACACACCATCTGCCGTCATCCACTGGCCGCTGATCTTCTAGTTTCTCCAAGCCGATC
>CM031596.1:80845772-80888272 GCA_018398815.1 Conus ventricosus | reverse complement strand
TACATTGCTTGTTTGCCTTTTACTTCAATTGTGTCTCTCTCTCTCTCTCTCTCTCTCTCTCTCTCTCTCTCTCTCTCTCTCTCTCTCTCTCTCTCTCTCTCTCTCTCTCTCTCTCTTATATATATATATATATATATATATATATAGAATGCTGAACAATTAAGTAGTGGGGGAAAACAAGTGGTTAACAATTCTTCAGTCGTTATAGTAATGACTTGGCAAAGATTTGAACATTTAAAAAAAAAAATTGAAGATGAAGAAAATGGGGGAATATATTATAAATATGAGAAGCCCTTCACGAGCTGCCTGAGGGAACCACCGTAATCCCTCTCGAAGGCACATTTATTTGTATTGCCTGCTCCTAGGCCTTTCGTCCGCTAGATCGAACTCATCAATATATATATATAGATGTGTGTGTGTGTGTGTGTGTGTGTGTGCGTGCGTGCGTGCGTGCGTGCGTGCGTGCGTGCGTGCGTGCGTGCGTGCGTGCGTGTGTGTGTGTGTGTGTGTGTGTGTGTGTGTGTGTGTGTGTGTGTGTGTGTGTGTGCATGTGCATGTGTGTGTGTGTGGTTGCCCAATTCTTTAGGAGGAAAAAGAAACACCCGAAGGTGCTGGGGAGGACCCAGAGAAGCACTGTCTCCACCTGCCCCCAGAGCAGTCCTGTACCACCCCTGGAGGCCTGCGCTGTGCCGACGATGGGCACAGGCACGCGCAGGACACTCCATTAAGATATCAAGGGACATAACTGCTCCTGAACAGAGGTAAATTAGACTACAGGATGCAGCTCATAACAGCCTTAAAGTAGCATCCCCATGGGTGTACCAGCCCGTATTTCATGACTGCAGAGCCCACCGGCGAAAAACACCACCCTCCAGCTGCCGAGCACACCCCACAGACCCAACCACCCCTGCCCACGGACAGATGAAGACAGTGCCACTCCAGACACAGCCAAGCTTTCGCCATACGGTCTTATGTGCCCTCAAGAGAGAATCCAAAGTTGTAGTCTTTCCCACTGTCAACAGGACTTTCCCTGTGGTCAGTGGGTTTTTCCTCACCGTCACTGGACCTTTCTCCAGGGTCAGCCTAGTTTAAGGCAAAGAAGAAAAGAAACACCCGAAGGTGCTGGGGAGGCCCCAGAGAAGCACTGTATCCACCTGCCCCCAGAGCAGTCCTGTACCACCCTGGAGGCCTGCGCTGTGCCGACGATGGGCACAGGCACGCGCAGGACACTCCATTAAGATATCAAGGGACATAACTGCTCCTGAAACAGAGGTAAATTAGACTACAGGATGGAGCTCATAACAGCCTTAAAGTAGCATCCCATGGGTGTACCAGCCCGTATTTCATGACTGCAGAGCCCACCGGCGAAAAACACCACCCTCCAGCTGCCGAGCACACCCCGCAGACCCAACCACCCCTGCCCACGGACAGATGAAGACAGTGCCACTCCAGACACAGCCAAGCTTTCGCCATACGGTCTTATGTGCCCTCAAGAGAGAATCAAAGTTGTAGTCTTTCCCACTGTCAACAGGACTTTCCCTGTGGTCAGTGGGTCTTTCCTCACCGTCACTGACCTTTCTCCAGGGTCAGCCTAGTTAAGGCAAAGAAGAAAAAGAAACACCCGAAGGTGCTGGGGAGGACCCAGAGAAACTCTAATCCGTATGATTCCTCGTGAGTAAATCCTCTTTTAGGTGTGTGCATGTTGTAAGGGCGGAGATTTTTCCCATCTCCTAAGGCAACATATTACATACACACGATTGAGTCTCTCTCTGTTCCGTTTGCGGAAAATCAATTTTGTGACTCAAAGATCCTTTATGCCTTTGCTCGTTAGTGAAAGGGAGAGTAGTCCTGTATTCATTGCCTCTGCTAGGTAATGGCAGGGAGCAGTTTTGCCCGTGTTTGGTAGAAACGGGGAAAAAAGAGTAATTTAAAAAAAAATATATTAATCTACTGATTGTCGCCTCGCCTTTCCCCACTCACACGTTTATAAAGCTTCCTCCTGTTGCAGTTCCAGTGCCCAAAGTGTGCAGGGCGCTGTCAGTAGAAGGTCGTCTAAAGGCAGCCACAGAAAGGACACACTGCAACGCAGCTGACGATCTTGAGTGGTGTCTTGTCATGTTTTGTACATTTTACCACACCGTGGAAGGGAGCAACAACAGCAGAAGGTAGTAATGTTGGAGGTCGAACTGCAAACATTGCTATTGTTGTTGATGACGTAATTAATCGTGTTCTGCTATTGTTGGACAAGTTTGGGGCAGGAAAAATAAATGAAAGAAAAACAAAAATGTTACTGAAACAAAATGGTGGAAGTATACAGAAAGAAACAAATCACGTGGAAAGGAGGGGGTGGGGGAATTGGGTGGGGGAATTGGGGGAAGGCGTGGAGAAAGACAAGGACAAAATAAGAAGACAGAAATTAAGAAAGAAATTAGATTGACAGAAAGAAAACAAGTGCAAAAAGAAATGAATTCATACAGAGGAAGAAAGAAGAAAAGCAAAATGTGCACAGACATGACATGAGCAAAGGAAAGAAGTAAGGGAGAGATAACGGGGCAACAATGCACTGAAACACGTGTAAACAGATAGCGAAGGGAGAGGGTCTATACTTGAAATTCAATTGATCCCATCTCATGCTCCCATCCAGGGGAAATCAGAAAGTTTTCTTTCTCCATATCTCTTGTCTATCAGTGTGTTGCTTAGATCAGTCTCTATGTCTGCCTGCCTGCATGCTTTTCTGCATGTTTTTTAAAAATATTATCTCTGCACACACATACACACGCACACAAACACACGCGCACGCACGCACGCACGCACGCACGCACGCACGCGCGCGCACACACACACAACACACACACAACACACACAACACACACACACACACACACACACGAAGAGGTTATTCGTTTCATGGTTACTCTCAACCATAGGCATATATCATCAGCAAATTGAGCTAACTCTGTGCCTTTCGATAAACCTTTTGGTAAATCTGCCATTAAAATATTAAATAAATCACGGAAAAGTTTTAAACTTTCTTAAGATTATAAACACGCAATCATGGGGCAAGATGCTTCGACTTTAATACCTCTATCAACCGCTCTTGTGCAATCTAGGTTAACCTATGCTCAGGAAGTATTTTTCAGCGCACCACAACATCTGTTAAATAAATTGCGGAGCATTGATTGCAAGGCTTACAAACTCGCTCTTGGTGTCCCCATACTTACATCCAACTTAGGAACATACAATGAGATTGGAGTGCTACCTCTCAGCGAGGTTCGAAAAGTAGCTGCGTCGAAGTTCGTTCTGAAGAGTTTTATGCAGAAAAATATCTGTGCAAAACAAGTTTGTTTAAATTTGTGAAAAATATTTTGGAAAACGAGGAATACAATCGACAAAATCAATCTACTCGTATACTTCTAACCTTATCAGAGATTCCAACATAAATAGAAATGAAATCGCTGTTAAACCATCCTTTTCACCAGTACCAAGATGGGAACAAACGAAGGCCTCCTTTGATACGATTCATTCAGATTTGTCAAAAAAAGATTCACCCAACATACTAAAAACTTCAGTATGCTTACACCTGGAAAATCAGTACAAGAACCACTTAGGACAGGGGCAGCTTTTGTAATACCTGACTTAAACGTGGAGAAAATGTACCATCTTGGCAGAAATATTCGATTTTCAGTGCCTAGCTAGCCGCCATCCTTATGTCCTTAAATTATATTCTTTATTTCCATCTAAATGTCAGTCACGTACTAGTATGTGCTGATTCTAGATCTGCTCTTGAAGCAATCCGGTCTTCAAATTCAAAAATCCGTTTGGAGATAATAACAGAAATAATCTTGTTAGACATCTTTTATCCGATAAAGGCACATCAGTTAGTTTTTGCTGGGTACCCTCTCATTGTGGCGTTTCAGCAAAAGAGAGAGTCGATCAGGCTGCAAGAAAGGCAGCTCGAAATGTTGTGGGTTCAATTCCCCTAAATATTCCTTTGGATTTAACAGAATGCAATATTCTTCTAAACAAAACATCGGATGAAAGCTTCAGAAACTTGATAATGAACTCAGATACTCAGTATTATCAGAGTTGTGTTAAATTTGGTGGCAAAATCAACTCGAAAGCCTCGTCAAAAAATCACCTTGCTTCTCTGTCTAGAGAGATTAGAAGTTTACTGCACAGAATGCGGTTAAATTCCCTTCGTACAAAGTTCTGTAAAAACATTAGATGCATGTGTGGAGAAAACACTCGGAGTAGGACATCTATTAATCAATTGTCCAAGAGCAAGGGAATTATATCGTAAGTCGGGCGTTTGTAGTTTATCTGACGGATCCAGTCCGTCATCTGTGTCCAAGATTTTGAATGACTACTCTTTTCTTTCTCCAGTTTGTAAATGTTTGTTACACAGCCCAGTGGGCATTTACTTTGATGTTCTATCCTTTAATATTAAATTGTTAATTACTTAGCATTATTTACAGTACTCTTGCTCCTATGCTACACTCAGTTTGAAGCGTACTTGCCTATTTCCGGAAAAAATTGACACATGTACATACAAGCACACACACACACACACACACACACACACACACACACACACACACACACACACACACACACACACACAAAGCCCGCGGGCGCACACACGCACACACACACCACACATACACACACGCACACACACACGCACACACACACACACACACCACACCACACACACACACACACCAACACACATACACACACGCACACACACACACATACACACACGCACACACACACTCACATCCACACTTTGTCCCTGTATCTGCCATCTCCAATCTCAACTCATATCATTAGAAATGTTTATTCATACAACACATTTTCAAGAACAACACACACAGTTAATACGCACATTCCATATACTTCAATGATATCACTTTTAGTGGAAAGACGTTAAATGAAGAAACTGAACACACACACACACACACACACACACACACACACACACACACACACACACACACACACACATCACTCTCTCTCTCTCTCTCTCTCTCTCTCTCTCTCTCTCTCTCTCTCTCTCTCTCTCTCACACACATGTGCACACACACGCGCGCGCGCACGCAAGTATGCACGAACGCATGGACGCACGCACGCACGCACGCACACACACACACACACACACATACACACACACGCATACACTCCATTCTTCAGAAAAAGTTGACAAAGTCGAAAAAAAACTGGGGTGCAAGAATTGATACATTCATGCAGTTCAGATAAACAACATAACGGAGAATACCGTGTTAGAAATTGATTACTGGAAATATTTGAGAAAAAGAGGAACACGATTTTTAGTCAACCCAATCATGTTAACTACCCAGTGTGTTGCTAAAATTTCATAATGATTAAGAAAACTTTATTTCAGCTTTCATACATAGACACCGCTTTTACAGAAAAACCTGTCATTTCAACCTGCATTTGTGATACGAATGTATCCAATACCGTTTTCGCTTGAAAATGTTTTGCCTAAACCCAATCCAATACGCACATGCATACATACTTACATACACACTGTCACACTTCACTTTTGCACACACGCATTCATGACAGCATTTACTCCGTATGCACACGCAATCCCTCCAATCAACCAAAAGGCGCACTACCGAATGTTTTTTCTTCTCCCCCTCTCCTTCGGGGAAAACACTTTACTAAATGAATCGAACAATTAATAAACAGATTCTATACATGTATCTCTCTTTCTCTTCACACTGAGAGATAGATTACAAATTGAAATCAATAAATTCCTACAAGTTTCTTCCCTCCCGCCGAAGAAAGAACATTCACAACCTCCTAGACTATAAAGTCATGGCCTTCACATAACATTAGCCCAACCAGGAGAATAAATAATTCCTGCAATCATGATGCCATACCTGCATCAGAGATAAGACTCGCCCCATACTGTCATGATGCCCTGTCTGCATCAGAAAACGTGTCGCCCCCTTGAATTCTCCTGTCACTGGAGAAATGATGAGATCCGACTCCTCTACCTGGAGTCTTTAATTGCTGGGGCTGAACTACTGGTGTGTTCCCCACACCATGGCCATCGTTAATACGAGCCGAGTCGTTCAAAAGTGGGTAACAGGATTTCTCTCCCTTGAGGCGAGTCGCCCAAGTCCGGATGACGGACAGACAGGACTTTCTGCCGTGTCGTCCACTTGCAGACGACGGGAACATAAAAAATTCCTACAGTTTCCATATAATGGTCCAAGGGAAATAAGCCATGTAATTAGTCTTGGGGATGTTTGTAGCGAGTAGTAGACCTTACTTTCAGTGCTCTACCGTGAACTTGGCTGACCCAGCAGGTTTGAAACAAAGAGACTGGCGGCACCGGGCTTTCCAGCTAAGCGCGTGCACACGTGGCATTTCCTGTACCAGCAAATATGTCGGTCAGGCGAGGGGGTGGCAGCAACTTCTCGCTGAACGAAGCTCTAGAAATCATGTGTGTTAGTGCAAGAAAATGATGCTGCTGTGTAGTAAGTGCGACAGCCAGTGTTTGAACGTCGGGGTGTAAAGTACAAGTGCTGTATATAACTTGCGTTATGATCAGCTATTCTCAGCTTTTTCTTTTATTTTTATGGTGTATTATTGCGTTTTGATCAACAGTAGTCTTTGTACCGGGTACTTTAGAAACTTACACCCGTTGAATTGTTCATCCAGTGAAAAGAAACACTCCGTCAGCCAAATACCAACATGACTGTGAATCAGAACAGTGCGCGTAGTGTATTGATCTTTCCAGAAAAACTCATGGAAGTTGTTGTTTTTTTTCAGATGGATTACATGATAACTCCTGGATGATTTGCAAGGTAAGATTTGAATGTTTTTTCGTCCCTTTATCTCCTGATTTGGTGTTGTGAAAGAACGGAATAGAATGTAAACAAAGAATTTTTTTTTACTTGTCAGACATGTTTTTCAGCGCACAGTCGTGTCTATACATTGAAAGTAAATGATTCAAAATTACTATGTTCGATTAGTTGAGTGTTTGTTCTTTCCTATGACACCTAACACAACACTGTCAGTTGTTGTCTAGCTACCGTAAAAAAAAATCAAAAAGTAGCAAAATATGCGCGTCAGCAGGGAATGAGCGCACGTGCGCGAGCTGCGGCGGCCGGGAACTGTGCTGCGGCACCGCCCACGGCCAGAAAGAAATTTATTTTTAACCACCCGTCTCAGAGGAGGAATAGCTGACGGGATGAAGAGTGAAGGGTGAAGGGCTGAAACACGAATAAGGTTCGTGTAAGCAACCTGCTTCCCAATTCAACATAATTCTTTCTTTTTTTTTTAGGTTTTCCCCCTGTAGCTTTCCCAACTATCTGGTCACTCTCACCCAATGACCACTCTTGTTTTTTTTATGAGAAATTCTCACAATTATTTGGGGACGCCCGCTACACTAGTCAAGCCACTGAATATTCTTCCTTTTTAGTTGTGGCATGGGGAAATGATTCATATCACTAAACTACATGTGATGGAGGTCACATGTCTTGATGTGAGGCTCGTCACATGACACACACATACATACACATACATACATACTACATACTTTCATACATACATACTAACATACATACATTTTCAGTCGTTTTCATTGAAAAACGTTGTGAAACTACAATTGTAAAACCTTGTCCATAAAACGTTCAAAACCCAACAACAGACTGTTTTAGAAACTACTATCCACGCACACTATTTTCTCTCTTTTCTCTCTCTCCTCCTCTCTTCTCTCTTCTCTCTCTCTTCTTCTCTCTTCTCCTTTATTATTCTCATTTTTTTTAATTTAAAGCATTTGCTCCGAAACTCACTGCCTCATGGGTATTTTAAAACCAGTTGTGTGTGTGTGTGTGTGTGTGTGTGGTGGTTGTGTGTGTGTGTGTGTGTGTTGTGTGTGTGCGCGCGTGCGAACGCGGTTATGTGTGTGTTTTTTGGGGGGGGGGGGGTATTTGAGTGGGATAGAGAGAGGTGGTCTTAGGAAAGTATTTGTAATAAGATCACACCAGTCGTTAGTCCAGAAAGTATGTTTTAAAAAAGTAACATTTTTCTGTTTCATGCCCCCCTCCCTTTCTCTCTCTCCTTCTTTTCTTCACTCTCTCTCTTCTCCCCTCTCTCTCTCATCTCTCTCTCTCTCTCTCTCTTTCTTCTTTCCCCTTATTCTTCTTTATTCATCTCGCGTTGCATTGTCATTGGTCCATTTTTCTCTTTCTTTTTTTTGTATGGATTTAGGGCTCTTGCCTGTTCCTGAGGAACTGTCGTCAAAACCCAAACACGCCTTGCCCCAATCATTACGACATACTCAAGTATTTTGCCAGTTTTTTTGCTCCTATATGTGGACAAACCGAGCGGTAAAGGCCTTGGAACCACATGTTTGTGGACAATTCCTATTGACCAATAACGATAGTGATAATTTTGTTCAAACCCTGCCTCACTCAATGAAAAACAAAGAGGCATGTATTTTTGAAACTTTTCTTCATAGCATAACTGAAGAAATGGATCAAAGGGGTTGGAAATTTCGACAATGAAAGCCTTTGAGTTTTCTTTGATCGATGAGACAATGGTCAGGTTAATTAAAAAGCATGTTGTAACCGGAACAGGGAAACCTAAAGAAAAGAGAAAGAAAGAATTCATATTTTTGAATTAGGAAGGCAGGTTTACTTACACGAACCTTATTCGTGTTCAGCCCTTCGCCCTTCACCTACCTTTCACACCGTGAGGTGGTTAAAAGGGGGCCATGGTGTGGGGAAACACACCGGTAGTTCAGCCCCCGCAAATCAGGACTCCAGGGAGAGGAGTCGGAATGTATCTCCAGTGACAAGAGAAGTCAGGGAGAGGGTTGGGAAATCATCATCTCTCCCGTGACAGGAGAAGTCGAGGGAGAGGGGTCGGAACTCATATCTCCAGTGACAGGAGAAATCAAGGGGGGCGATACGCTGTCTGAGAGAGACGAATCATGACAGTAAGGAGTCATATCTGATGCAGGTATAGCACATAATTTAAGGAGTTATTTATTCTCCTGGTCTGGATTTTGGGCTAATGTAATGTGAAGGCCATGACTTGAATGAACTAGTTTATCTCTCAGTGTAAAGAGAGATACATGTATAAAATCTGTTTATAAATTGTTTGATGTGATTTAGTAAAGTGTTTTCCCGAAGGAGAGGGGGGAAGAAAAAAACATTCGGTAGTGCGCCTTTTGGTTGATTGGAAAGATTGTGTGTGCGTATGGAGTAAATGCTGTCATGAATGCGTGTGTGCAAAAGTGACAGTGTGACAATGTCTTACATTTTCTTGAAAGACCTTCTAGTCTGCTGTTTACTAAAAAGATATCAGCAAACTTTTCCGCTTTTTGATAAGCTGTTGGAAATTTATTATCTTCAAATGTTACTTTGCACTTAGGAATGAAAACCCCATGCTTCATATATCGAATTTTCTTCCATATTTTACTCCTATCTGAAGGAGAACTTACCTCTTCCTCACAAAAGCTTGACCAATATTCACACTTTGCTTTGGCTAATATTTTGTTATATGCTGATTTAGCCACCTTGAATCTCTGAGTTTAGATGGAGATCTACTGCATAGATAGATTTTATACTTAGAAATCTTTTCTTGTTTTGCTCTTTCACACTCGTCTGTCCACCACAAGTTCCCTGCATATTTAGATGTAGAAACACACGAACATCTGGGAATAGAAGAATCAGCCGCATGAAGTACAGATCTTGTGAAATGATCATACATACGATCCACGTCTTCATTTTGATGAATGTCAGTAGAAGAAGATATTAAAATTGATGTAAATGTATCCCAGCCTGCTCGATTGTAATTATACTTCCTGATTTTATCTTGTATTGAATTAACAGGACCCAACTTTTCGTTTAATCTTATATGTATAGGAAAATTTTCACTACCTAGTGTATCAGGAGAAGTTTCTCACATACAGTCTGGAGCTAATTCAGGAGAAATGAAGGAGATGTCAATGGCTGATGGTTTATGACATTCTATATCTGATATTCTTGTGATGTCACCATTATTCAGTAAGTACAAATTTGAATCCACAACATTTTCGACAAATCGGAGGTTTGTGGTTCTTTTACAACCATCGTCCCAGAGAGCTGAATGCACATTAAAAATCACCTCCTATGAGCCATTTTTCCTTATTAGGTAAGTTTCGCAACCATTCTGTATTATTATCTGGACCTTTTGGAAGATAGATGGAAACAATATTAACAACTAGGTTGCTGTTGAATTTTACCATAGCAGCGGAAGAGTTTAAATGAGGAATGTTCAAAGGCACTGGAGAATTCATAGGATGGTAATCAATATTTCGATGAATATATATTGTTGTGTTGATCTTACCAGACTGATCTTGATTGTACACAGGTGGGTAATGAAAATTCGGAATATGGGGTAATTAATTTTTACTTACGTTTAAAGATTGTAGTAATAAGACTTTAAACTGATTTGATAACAAATGTTGTATCAGTTCATCAATATTTCTAATAATGGAACGACAGTTCCATTGGAAGATGTCAATATTTGAAAGCTCTTCCATCAGAATTATCTACATTTACTGGAAAAAAAGGGAGATCAGTAGAATAAATGATAACAGGATTATTATCTGTGTGAAGTTGACGTAGTAAGGCTAGCCAGATGTGGAGACTGCGAATCTGCGCTGGCCGGAAGTGAAGTCGTCACATCAGAGTAGGCAGAATGTGAAGAAGTCACCTCAGGGCTTACAGGAGGAACCATCTCCTCAGGACCGGTATGAGGAGACGAAGTCACCTCAGGGTCAGCAGTAGGTGGAGACGTCACCTCAGGACCGGTGTGAGGAGATAAAGTCACCACAGGGTCAGCAGTAGGTGGAGACATCACCTCAGGGCCGGAAGGAGAAGAAGTTGACGCCTCAGGGCCAACAGCAGGAGGAGTCGTCACCTCCGGGCCAACAGGAGATGTCTCCTGAGGGCTAGCAGGAGGAGGTGATTCCTCAGGGCCAGCAAAAAGAGGGGGAGTCTCCTCATGGCCAGCAGGACGAGGGAGAGTTTTCTCAGGGTCAGCAGGAGAAGGGGGAGTCTCCTCAAGGCCAGCAGGACGAGGGAGAGTTTCCTCGGGGTCACCAGGAAAAGGGGGAGTCTCCTCAAGGCCAGCAGGAGGAGGTGGTGTCTCCTCAGGACGAGCAGGAGGAGGAAGTGTCGCCTCAGGGCCAGTAGGAAATGGAAGAGACTCATCAGCACCAGCAGGAGGAGGAGGGGGAGTCTCCCCAAGACCTGTAGGAGGAGGGGGGGGGGGGGGGGGGTCTCCCCAAGGCCTGTAGGAGGAGGGAGAGTCTCCTCGGAGCCAGCAGAAGGAGTAAGAGCCTCCTCAGGGTCAGCAAGAGGATGAGTCGTCCTCCTAGAAAAAGCAGAAGGAAGAGACGTCACCTCATAGTTGGCTGAATGTGGAGACGTCTCCTCCATAACAGCAAGCGGTGAAGCTGTCTCCTCAGGGGTATCAGGAGGTGTAGTCGTCTCCTCAGAGGCAGTAAAGGGTGCAGACATCTCCTCAGGAACAGCAGAAGTTGAGCGGGATGAAGAGAAAGAGGACATGAATGTTTCCAACTGTTTCAGGCAGCCGATCTTTTCACGCTGGGATAGGAAAGATGACGCCTGAGGGAGAGACTGGTGCACTGTCAGGACGGGAGGCAAATTTTGAAACACATTTGAAGAACGGAAGTAGCAGGGAAGACAACAGTTGACAGAAAAGAAGAGAATGAGGGGGGAGTACGGCCAAACTTGACAGCATCAGCATACAAATTCTTCGCACTAGAGCAGGATGAGGAGTTGATTGAGGGTTCATATGTGATCTTGGTGTTGTTTGCTGACTCACACTTAGCATCCGCCTTCTTTACTGCTGCCATGGCGTCACAAAAGGGCATGCACTGTTTGGATCTGATGGTGGCTGCGGCCTTGACCACACTCTTTGCTGGGCAGTGTCTGTAAGCAGCAGAGTGCTGCCCTTTGCAGTTCGCGCATTGTGGACACTCTGCCTTGCAATCTTTCCTTGAATGCGAGCTCTCCCCACACCTGCTGCACTTCCCCTGCTTCGCCCTGCACAGCTTCCTGGTGTGGTCCAGTCTCTGACATATGGTGCACTGTCGGACGGGAGGCCTATAGGGGTGCACACAGTACGATTTGCCATCAATTTGTAATTTATCGGGAAGACGTGGGAGGTTAAAAGTGATTTTGAGAAGTGTGCTGTTTTTCTTCCTTGTTTGTATTTGGTCAACATTCAGTACACACGAACATTGTTTCAGATCGTCTTCTCTCAGATTTTCGAATACAACGCCGAAGGTTTTAACAGATGGTATGCGGCAGCTAATGTCAATCCCTGCTAAATTAGAAGTAGACAGAAGCTGATTTTTTTTAAGCACATTCGACGAAGTACTCTCCAGATCGAAGACGACGAACTGCTCTCACCTTACCAACTGAGCCTATAAATGCCTGTTTGAAGTTGTATCTCAGATATTGAAGCTTTAAAAAACAGAACCCAGGTCTTTCAAAATCATGGGAAAAGGAGTTGGGGATGGCGTATTATTAAGGAATGTCCGCTCTTGATATTTTAGGTTGGTCTCTTTTCCCGGAGATTTTACAATAATGTTACCTTTGTTACTTTAGATGAATTGTCTATATTAAATGGCAGTGCCATCTTTAAAAAAACAAACAACACACACACACACACACACACACACACACACACACACACACACACACACAGAGGAAGGGGGGAGGAGGGTCCTAGTTACTTGAGGACCGAGAAGAACAAGAAAGCCATGACGCAAATAACATTTTTGACGTAATGGCCAAATGACGTACAGGTACACAGACGTCATTATTTTTGTTCTTTTTTGTTGTTGTTGTAGAATTCTTTTGGCATAGAAAACAAACAGAAATCCCAAATTATAATAATCACAACCGAAATAAAGCCTGAGATGACAGTCGGAAAACTGACGATTGTAGATAAATGAACCGGTGCTACCAATTATAGACGAATAAGCAGAGCAGAACGATGAAATGAAAGGCCAGACGAGGATCAGGATCACCAAGCAAAACCGCAGCTGGCAGTGCCGATTAAGAAAATAAAACACAATAAAAAGAAAACACACGGGTTCTCAATCAAATTAACACCAAATATCTACATCGTGAGAGAGAAGCCAATCCCTAACACAACTCCACAGGACCTAGCCACAATTAAACCACGGAAACGATGCAAAATATCAACAGAAGAAAAACAGACACAGCCACTTCGTTTCAATGCCAACATCCGCGTCCGTGTGTGTGTGTGTGTGTGTTGTGACTTCGTGCGTGAATGTTCAGAAAATGACTTAGGAACAAGAACAAGACCATCAATTACAGCGTATAAGTGCACGCGCACTCTCGAGCGCACACACACACAAACACATAACAGTAAGAACAACAACTCCTCCCCCTCAAACACATCCCACGCACACAGGCACACACACACACACACACATACACACACGCGCACGCAACACACACACACACACACACACACACACACACACACACACACACACACACACACACACACACACACACACACACACACACACACACACACACACTCACACACTCTCTCACACGCACACACTCACTCACACACCAACGCTTCCACACACATGTCTGTGGACTCTCTAATTAACACGCTGGCATTACCCACTGATGAAAACACACACACACACACACACACACACACACACACACACACACACACACACACACACACACGCACGCACGCACGCACGCACGCACGCACGCACGCACGCACGCACGCACGCACAAACACACACACACACACACTCACTCTCTCTCTCCCCCACACACTCACACACCATCGCTTGCACACTCATGATGTCCATGGACACTAATTAACATGCTGGCATCACCCCACTGATGAACACTCACCAGAGCGTACACGTCTACAGTATACGCTGCAGACCCTGAGAGATTCAGTCTTATCTCAGTTGACACGTGTTTTATCTTTTATGTCTGTTATTGGAAAGGCCCAGTATGAGTTTGCCCCAATCTTTAGGAGTCTTCGCAATGTTGGCCTTGGAATTATTCCAATGTTTGTTTGGTTGGTGATGTTTCTTGCTCTTCCCTTTAGTCTGGATGTGCGGCGACTTCCTCTCTTGACGTTCAGATCTGAAAGATGGTCTATGGTATAGTGGCTTTGCTCTTGTTTGCTTAAGTGATTCTTCAGATTTTTATCACATCAGATCGGGCAATCAGTAATCCAGCTCTTATTGTTGCCTTAACTCCAGCATGTCCAGGGCATATTCCACATGAGTCTCTCCAATGGAAGGTCCATGGGCTTCCAAGAGGAAAAAAAAGGGCCGAAACCCCAGTAACCAAAATCAAAAATTTTAAAAATTTTTTTTTAAAACAACGGGGGGCCCCCATCATTTGGTTTACCCAAATTAAAAAATTAAAACCAAAAAAACCCCCTTTTCCCCAAAAATTTTAAATTTTTTTTTTTTTTTTTTTTTTTTTTTTTTTTTTTTTTTTTTTTTTTTTTTTTTTTTTTTTTTTTTTTTTTTTTTTTTTTTTTTTTTTTTTTTTTTTTTTTTTTTTTTTTTTTTTTTTTTTTTTTTTTTTTTTTTTTTTTTTTTTTTTTTTTTTTTTTTTTTTTTTTTTTTTTTTTTTTTTTTTTTTTTTTTTTTTTTTTTTTTTTTTTTTTTTTTTTTTTTTTTTTTTTTTTTTTTTTTTTTTTTTTTTTTTTTTTTTTTTTTTTTTTTTTTTTTTTTTTTTTTTTTTTTTTTTTTTTTTTTTTTTTTTTTTTTTTTTTTTTTTTTTTTTTTTTTTTTTTTTTTTTTTTTTTTTTTTTTTTTTTTTTTTTTTTTTTTTTTTTTTTTTTTTTTTTTTTTTTTTTTTTTTTTTTTTTTTTTTTTTTTTTTTTTTTTTTTTTTTTTTTTTTTTTTTTTTTTTTTTTTTTTTTTTTTTTTTTTTTTTTTTTTTTTTTTTTTTTTTTTTTTTTTTTTTTTTTTTTTTTTTTTTTTTTTTTTTTTTTTTTTTTTTTTTTTTTTTTTTTTTTTTTTTTTTTTTTTTTTTTTTTTTTTTTTTTTTTTTTTTTTTTTTTTTTTTTTTTTTTTTTTTTTTTTTTTTTTTTTTTTTTTTTTTTTTTTTTTTTTTTTTTTTTTTTTTTTTTTTTTTTTTTTTTTTTTTTTTTTTTTTTTTTTTTTTTTTTTTTTTTTTTTTTTTTTTTTTTTTTTTTTTTTTTTTTTTTTTTTTTTTTTTTTTTTTTTTTTTTTTTTTTTTTTTTTTTTTTTTTTTTTTTTCCCAACCAAAAAAAAAAAGGGTTTGGCCCATATTAACTTTTTTTGGGGGGGATATTCATAAAAAAAGAAAACCGTTCGGGGTTTACAGCCGTCAGAACGGATATAAGGTAAACTAAAAAATCCGGCATATTGTGCCCCATACGAAGTCCTACACTTTTCAAAAGACGCCAAGTCTTTTTGGATTTCCATAAAAGGGAAAAACGTTACAGGCCTTAAACCCCGTTATAAGGGGTAGAAAGAAAGAAACTCGGGGAGACTTTTCAGCAGAGGTCCTCAGAAAAAGAAGCCCCTTCAAGAAAGTTTTTGGGCCCCTTTTATCTCTGAACTCTGGGGGGGTTGGGCCACACCCGGGTTCAGACTCCGGATGTCCCCTGCTCCCCCCTTTTTTTTCCCCCCCACTTGGGACGTCCCTGGTTTGGGTTCGAACCCATGACCCCTGGAGAGCTCTTTTTTTTTAAACTCGCGCTTTTTAACCCTGGCCACAGGAAAACTGTATTGGGGAAATTAAGCTTATGAAGTTCACTTTTTTTCCCTTGATCAGACCATTTGAAACCTCTCGCCGCTTCTGCCATTGCTTTCAGGGTTTGGGGTTTTTTCCTTCCGCAACGAGAGCGTTTCTTGGCTGTTGCAGCTTCCTAAAAATCCCCTGCCCCAATTTTTGGGGGGATTTTGACCGTAGCCTTCTCTCCTAGGGCGTTTGCCGATCAGCTATTTTCAGTCTTGTAGATTTTGAGCGTCCATTCGTTTCTTTTGGCCCCGTGAGGATAGATCACTGTTGGTTGACTTGAGGGGTACTATGTCTGGGTTCCATCCACTTTGCTGAGATCTCTGGTGACTCTTCATTTGGGGGGTCTGCATGAAAACCCATCATCTGCCCAATCCAAGACTCTGCCTGCTGTTTCGAGTGGCACGTGTTCTGGCCCATTTTTTGTGCCCCCTGGTGAAAATGTTGCGGGGTGTTTTGGGTCCTGATTCCCCCCTTTTGTTTGTTGGTACTAGCCCAGATATTGTAAAATTTTTGGGCCCTTTGGGTTTTGTGCCCCCAGTGTCCCTTCCTTGACCGGGGGCTACTTTACAGAGCTTAAAAACAGCTCCATGTTTGTTTTTCATGGCAGAGGGGGCTTGCAGGATCGTTTTTTTTCCCCACTTCCCAGTTTGATTTGAGGGCAGAAGGTCATAGCAATCTGGAAGAAGCTGACCCCGGGGGGCCATGTCCCAAATGTCTTTCCCATTAGACTTCTTTGGAGTGCATTCTCCTCTTTGTCCTTGCCTTGCTGGCTTGGGGACTGTTTTTTTTTTATCTTTTTTGTCCTTTTTTTTCCTTCCTTTCAATCAGTCTCTTTTGGCTTTTTTCTTTGGCCTTTGCCCACCATTCATTTTTGGGTCCCCCCCCATCCTTGTTGTTGGTTGTTTGTTGTTTTTTCTTGATCTTGAGTTTTTTTGGAAATCCATCGCTCTTGAACTTTCCTTTTTCGCTGTCTTAGCGGGGGCTTGATTGTTTTCCCCACCTTGTCCCAGTCTCCGCATGCTTTGAAGTCGACTTCCCGTTTTGTATTCCTCCGGGGTTTGATTTCAGTGGAGTTTAGCTTTCTTGGCGACGTCAGCGCGAGTCAGTAGACGGGTGGGAAATGCCATTTCCCTTGTAAACTTGTTGTTTTGGCTTCCATTGCCCACTGTTGGTTTGTAATCATCAGAGGCCCTGTCGTATATCATCAGAGGCCCAAAGGGAGCTTTGGACGATGAACTGCAACCCCAGACCTTTTTTTCCCGGGGAGCCCACATGGTAAATGGTCCCCAACTTTTCCCGCATCTTTTTTTTTTTTGCCTTTGGGGTTTTAGGTAATCATCCCTCTTCCAAGGTTTGAGGGTTCTTCTGTGCTTTTGGGAAATGGCCTGGTTTGGGCAAATGAAGACCACAGTTTCGGCCCACTTTTCTTTCCCTCATGAGAGACGGTTTCTTTGGTTTGAACTTTTTTTGGATGAGGCAACTAGTCGTCAGCCCTCCGCACATGAGGTCCGTCTTCTCTGGATGAAATATTAGTGTACCCAGAAGGCCTTGTATCCATCCCCAAGGTTGTTTGTTCGCTTGTTTTTTCGCTTTAAAATGATTAGCCAGACGAACGTTCGGGAAATTGCACAGCCTTTGAAATCCCCACTTCCAAGTTGATCCAATCAGTTGTGTACCCCTTTGGGGTAGAAAAACCGCATGGAAGCATTGAAAACTTCTTGGATGGCGGTATTCTTTGGAAGGGTACACTAAAGACCCAACTGATATCTCAGGGGGGCACAGATCATTGCGTTTGCCAGACAACCCACCTACGTCCGGTTTTCTTTTTTTTTTTTGCTTTTTGGATTGGTCCCAGATTTGGGGGGTTTTACACAGCCAGCCACGTGGGAGACCTTTTGGATGCAACCCAATACTTTTTTCCATCAGGTACTTGGTCAGCCTTGTCCCATGAAGGAAAAGATTTTCCCTTCGACGTTCAGTAGAAATTCCTGAACGGGCTGTGCACTTGATTTTTTGCTCTTTGGGGATGTAAACAATCTCCCGTCATCCCGGGCCCGTGACTTTTTGGTTCCAACCCGTGCAGACCTGGGAAAGCCACTCCAGCCCTTGGGACATTTTTGAAAAAGCTGGTAAGGTATTTTTTGGGCCCTGGTGATGATTTGGCTCTGGCTTTGTCGACACCTTTTGATTTCCCCCAACTTGGACTTGCCTTTGAATTTCCTCAGGGTTGGTTGGTTCACCAGACCTTGATGTCGAGGGGTTGCTTTGCCGGGGGTCAGAGTATGTTTTTTTCCTGTGTGCTCAAGACCCCTTTGTCCCTAAGGGTCCAATTTGGGCTGCTCAAAAGTGTTTGGCAAAGGGAAGGGGTTTGAAGAAGCGTTTTGTGTTTCTTTTTTTTGTCTTCCTTTTCCCTGCAGTTTCCCGCTTTGCTGAGGGCGCTGTGTTTTTCTTTCGGTCTTCCCACTTTTTTTCCCAAAGCCTTGTTTTTCAGTGGCAGTGGGGGTCTTATTTCTTTTGGGGGTTGTTCTTTGGCTTGATTTTGCCATCTTTTGGCTTTGGATTTCTTTGGAGGTGTTTTCTTTTTGGGGTTTTACCCCCTAGGCGTCTCTACATTGGCATACCCCCTGTCCCATTGTGGTAGTTTGTGTTTCGGGTGCTTTTCCCTACATGATGAGTCTTTGGACAATTTTTGCATCCAGTTTCCCCCAATTTTCAGTTTCGTTTGTGGGGGGTTGTTTTTCAGGCGCCTGGATCGAGGGCCTGTGAAAATTTCCCTCATCCAAACCAACGGTGGATGTTTTTGGCACGGGTTTAAACCCGGGCCCTTGGTTTTCCCACGTTTTTTGCATGCAGGTAGCTAAAAATCGGGGTTCCGTCCCCCATCCTCTTTATGCTGTAATTTCACAAAGTCGGCCAAGTACTTCGAGATACCCAAAAAGAAGAAAAACCCGTTACATGCCATTACAGCCATTGTAACGGCTGTGGGGGGTAAACAAAAACATCGGGATATCCTTGACCAAATGAAAATACCTAAAAATTTTTTCAGAAAGTGAATCCGTGTTTTGTTGGACGAGTGGAAACTTTTACCATGGGGGGCCGGACTCCGTTCTTAAGAACGGGGGGTAAAAAAGTGCATCCATGAAAAAACAAAGGAAGAAATTAGGGAGACAAAGGGGGTAAAAATGCACTGAAACAAATGTAACAGGGGGGGAGTGAGGGGTCTGCCCTTGAAATTGAATTGATACCCCCCTGTGCCCTACCCCGGGGAAAATCGAGTTTTTGTTTCTCCATATCTTGTCTATTTTTATCAGTCTCTTGTCTGCCCCCTGATGCCTTCGCGTTTTTGGTTGTTGTTGTATCTCTCTCTCTTCTCTCTCTCTCTCTCTCCTCTCCTCTCTCTCTTTTCCTCTCTCTCTCTCTCTCTTTTCTCTCTTCTCTCTCTCCACACACCACAAACACACACCAACACGCACCCCATGTACACCCCCCACACAACAACACACACAAACATGCACCACACAAACACACCACCCCAAAACCACCACAACAACACACACACCAAAACACAACAACAAAAATTTAAAGTAAATTTGAAAACAACAAAAAAAGGCAAGTGGTGTGTGTGTGTGTGTGTGTGTGTGTGGTGTGTGTGTTGTGTGTGTGTGTGTGTGTACACACACACACACACTCACAAAAACCACACCATGAAAACAACCAACACACACCACACACACACCACCACCAAAACCAACACCACAAAACCCCACACATAAAAGGGGAATTGAAAAAACTAACAAAAAAAGGAATTCCCCTGTGTGGTGATTTTAATGCAAGGAAGGCAATAAAGACTTTTTACCCGGGCAATGAAAAATTATTATGTTTACCTGTGATCCCATTTTGAAAACGTCAAAAAAGACGCGATGGACCTTTTTAACAATAAGAACGGAGTCTTTTTTGAACTTGTGTTTTTTGAAATCAAATTTTTTTTGAAGGGAAAGGTGCTTGGAGATCTTGAGGATTGTATATTGTATAACCCACAGGGAAGCGGGTTTAAAGTTTTTTCCCTTTGGCTCACAAATTTTTAGAATGTGTTAACATGAAAGTAACTGACTTGCACGACATTTTGACCATGCCCATTTGGTTATTGACCCAACTGCCATAGAAAAGAATATAAAAATACAAAAAAGAAACCCTCTTTCCAACCCAACCAACAGAGTTACTTTAAGTACTTCTAGGAATTTTACAAAAAAACAAAAGAAATCTAGTATTTCAGTGGAATAAAAGTTGCCAAAAAAAAAAGAGTAGCAACCAAAATCCCCCCACCATACCCCCATGATCCAAAAAATTAAGACCGCATTGGACACAACTTGCAAAAAATGAATTGACAAAACATAAAACGACTTTGAAAGATAACGAATATTTTTTAAACCCACCAAAGAGGGGCCTTAGAAAAAGACGGATAGGAAAAAAAAACTAGAAGGGAAAAAAGAATTTTTTGACAGAGCGTCTTTCCAAAAAAGAGAGTAAGATCACTACTGAACGCGGTCAACAAAAACCCCCAAAATAAACAAAAAGGCAAAAATACTTTTACAATGAAAATTTTTAAAAAACGTTTTTTTAAAAAAAACCAAAAATATTCGGAACAAACCCAAAAAACCCTAACGAACCCCTAGAAACTGCCCCAATTCAATAAAAAAACCGGGGGAATGCAAACATACGATCATAAAAATTTATGGTCAAAAAAATTTGTCTCGGCGAAAAAATGGTTTGAACAAAAAAAACACAATATGAAAAAGAAGATGCGATAAACGAAAACAAACGGGTTTACATGTTGTCATTAAGAGGTAAATAATTTTCGGAAATTCAGAGTTGTTATGAAAATTAAAAAGGGAGGAAGGGGAACCGGAGAAAGTGAAAATAAAAAACCCCCAGGAAAAGTGGAAAAAAACAAAATTTAAAGCAATGTTCCCTAAATCGTTTTTGAAAGATTTTTTTTTTTTAAATTTAAAAATCAGAAAAATCCCCGGCCCTCGGGAAAAAGGAATCACGGGCCCTTAAAAAGTCAGGGGGCCCAGTCCAACCCCAACAATTACAGAGGTAATTTGAATTTGTGGGAAAATTTTTTTTGGCAAAATAAAAATGAAAAAAAAAAATTTGAACTTGAGGAAAAAACCACTTTTGGAAAGGAGCAAGGGGGGTTAAAAAAGGGATCAGGGCCCAAGATCAAATTTCATATTGTAAAAACTGTTGAAAAGGTAAAAAAAAGAACTAAAGTTTTTTCGGGTTTTTTTGTTGACTTCAGCAAAGATTTGATATAAGGGATGAAGCCCTATGATGAAAATGAGCAAGCGGGAATAACGGGTAAATGCTCCCCAAATCATACGGAATGTACAACGGGGCTACGGTTTTGTAAAAGAAGCCAAATTGGGTTTCATAAGGAAAATTTTTAATAAAAAAAGGTTTTCCCCCAAAGGAAAAACCCTAACCCCCAAACCTTTTTTAACATTTCATAAATTGAATTGTGGATATTCGAGCCTATTCTCCAAAAATTTTTCCGATCTAAAACAAGTCAAAATTCCCCGTGTCTTTTGTATGAGAGCCTATTTCCCCAAAACGGGGACTCAGCTAAAATAAACCAGTTAAAAATAGTTTAGACTGGGGAATGAAAAATAAACCCAAAAAAAAAGGTCGTTGTATTCACCAATCAGACCCAAAGGTCCCCTTTCTTCAATTGCGGTGAAAAAAAAATTGAAACGTAGATCAAAAAAATATTTTGGGAGTTTTTTTTTCCCAAAAAAAAAGGACATTTTAAAAACCCCAAGAAAACTTGCAAAAAAGGGGGAATAAAGCGAATCCCTTGAAGAGAATTTTTTAGGGTCAAAATGTAAATATGAAACGTTCCCCCCCTTTTGATGTTGTCTCCCCCATTTAAATTGGGTGGGAGGGGGGGTTCCCACCCTCTTCCCAATACAAAGATGAAAAAGTCAAGAAAAGAAAATGAGTTTTGTTCAAAACCTTCTTGAAAACACTTTCCCCACAGAATAAACCCATTAAATTGTGCGGAAAATTATTAAGGTTTCATAGAAAAGAAGGCATTCCCGGTTTTTGGGCGAACGGGGGAATTCCCTTATTTTTAAAAAGTGATAACCCGATATCGCATTTGGATACACAATTAGATACCCCCAAAGCCCTTTACCAACAACAATTTATCATCTGATCTCTCAAGACCCCAAAAGAAAGCAAATGGCGAGTTTATACGAAAAAACTTGAAAACTGGGTTTTTCAGCATTTGGGGAAAATCGGGGTACTTTATGTGAATCCCCTGAGTTTCTGTCAATGCGAAGGGAAACTTTTTTTATATTGATTTTGGGAAAAGAAACAAAAGAAAAAAGCCATCCACTTAAATTTTATGCCACATTTAAAACCCGAAAAAAACGGCGGTTATTTGGAGCAACACACTGACACAGATTGAGAGAGCCAATAGATTCGAAAAAGTGCCCATGACCCCCAAAATTTTGAGGGGGGCCGTTTTGCCAAATGCAGAGAAAACAGATTATGCATGACATCCCACGTCATTGGGGAGAACAAATTTTCCAAAATGCGCAAATTTATTGACCAACAAAATGCCCTGTGGGGATAATAAAAAACTGATTTTCCCCAGAGACTAACATGAAAAAAACCCTCGGAGCTAGTTATTGGACTGCTTCCACCTGTCTTCGTATATCCCGTTGTGTTTTTCTCTTTGGAGCAGAAAAAATTTAAACGACCTGATACACCTGTGCTTTTCTTCTGCTAAAGTGTTATGTTTCAAATGTGCAAAGCTGGGTTTTGTTTAGTTTTTTTGAATGCTGAAATTGACATCTGTGCCCACAAAACCTTGGTTTTAAAAAGGCAAAAATTGTTTTGTTCTTGTTTTGTTCTTGTTTACACACCACCACACACCAACACACCACACACACACCACAAACACACAACACACACCACACACTCTGTGTTCGTTTAAGTGTGCGTTGTGCGTGCGTGTGTGTGTGTGTGTTTTTTTGTGTGGTGTGTGGTGTGTGTGTGTGTGTTGTGTGTTTGTTGTGTTGGTGTGTGTTGTTTCTGTTCTGTTTCGTGGGATGTAGTGTAATTGGTTTCGGCTTGTGGGTTTTTTTGCGTTTTTGTTGTGTGTTGGTGTGCGTGTTTGTGTGGTGTGTGTGTGTGTGTTGTGTGTGTGTGTTTGGTTTTGGTGTGTGGTGTGGTCGTCTGTTGTCTACCGCGCCGCCCGCGCGGTATTAAGAAGAAGATTCAAAAGCGACAGCTCAAAAAACACACGGGTAACTGCTTTACCCAGAACCCTCCAAATGGGGGAATAAAAATTTTTCAAAATTTGATCTGAACCAGCAAGAATGAAAATATTGCCCTTTGGACCCAAATTTTGCCAACCCCTCGAACGGGACAAACCAACTTAAAAAGAGTCAGGGAAGGGGGCCGGAAAAAAAAATTAGTCAAGCTCTTTGCGAAGAAGAAAAGCCCGTACCCCAAAATTTTTAAAAAGAGGATCCAGCCCCTTCGGAAGAGCGAGTCTGGGAAAGTACGTTTTCCCCCCTAGAAACCTGACTGACAATACCGCAGTTCGGGCACCAGAGGAAAAAACCTGAGGCAAAAACTACGGCCCCTACAACAGTAGGAAACAGTCCCAGAGGGAAATCAGAAACGCAGAGTGCCCAAAAGGGGGTGCTGTTGTTGTCCAGAACACCGAAAAACACCCCGAAGCCAAAAGACTTAAAAACCTTTTCATTAAAACAAATCCCAAAAGATCCTACCTCCAAATAGCAGAGATTTTAAAGGTTGGGAGAACTCTCCCAGCGCGGCACTTGAGACAACACCACCCATGGGCGTAGTGGGGGTAAAGGCATGCAGGACTCATCGTTTACCACTGCCCCAAAAAAACACAAAAACTTGCGAACCCCAGGGGCCAATCGGTTGGGATTTTAAAAGGCCCAAATGAAAAATTTTCAAAATGGGTTTTACTTTGGCTTTAAATCGAAACCCCCCTCCCCGTCACGTCAAAGACCCCAAATATATGTTAAAAACGTACGTGGAAATAGGCTCATGGGGGTTTCAAAGTGGATTGCTCGTTATTTTAGGTGTTGGCCCCCTTAGAAACCCATGGGCATGGAAACGCCATCGGGACTTTTTTAAATCCCTGAGACAAAAACCCCCCCCCCCCCCAAATTTAAAGAGTCCTTGAAGTGGTGAAAAAATTTTACAAAAAAGTGTTCCACTTTGGGACATTTACTAAAACAGCATTGGGACAGAAAGGGAACCCCCTGGCCCCCGTGGAAAAAACCCCCATGGGGTGGTTAGGGAAGCCCGCCACCCGAGCCCTCATGCGACGCTGTTTGGAAGGTATAGAGAATTTTTTTTGGGACCAAAATAGGGAAATTATAGTTTATTGAATTCTCAAACTTTCCCTCCCTGTAAGTTCCCTATCAGTACATGTCTCCACCCTTCCCGGGGCATCAACTCTCCTCAAGGAAGGCTTCCCCCTACAATCTTTTTCAAAAAACCCAAAGACGCCCCTGCTATTCATGCTTTCCCCTTTTTCATCCCCCGGTAGCAAAAAAACATACCCTTTACCCGAGCTAGCCCGCGGTTTTTTCCCCAGAGAAGCCCTTTACCTTCGCTGCCCAAAAGCGCCAAGCACTTTCAACTAGGGGACAGTATAACCCTCAGAAAACTGGAAAGAGTAGAGCTCCCACGTAAAGAGACCCGAATACAGGCCCCCAAATCCCCAAAAAGAGGGCCCCTTATCATCATCAAACCCCCAATCCCCCCCTTTGTCAGTGGCTGCAACAACAGCAACCGTTTCATGAAAACAAAAAGAGAAAAAGCCTGCCAGAGCTCCCCCTAGTGGGAAAGAAATTCAAATGTCTACGAAAAATTGATGCTTCATGCTTCCCCCAAAACATCCCGACAACCGGGGAAACCCAGGATTGAAAAGCTTGGGATTGTAAGGGCATGTAGTAGAGCAAGTCAGTTCAATACTGTTAGTGGCGAGAATTCACATGATGAGTGTCCTGCAACAAAAACATGTGTACCTGCCTTGCACAATGCAAAGGGGCTCATAGTGGGGAAAACGCAACTGCTCAAAAAAGCTTTTTTTACATAGGTCCCATCGAACAAACAGGGGACCCCGCACACTATTTTTAAAAACCCACTCACTTCAAGAAGGTTTTATCCCCAATTAAAAATCCATAGACAGTGAATTATAGAGAGTCAGGGAAAAAATTTGGATTCGAAACTAAAAACAAAGCAACAAGGGGAACACTAAAATTGTGACCCAGAGTTCCCCTTTCATTTGATAGTGACTCTGGTCAATAAAAAGTGAAAAACCCGAGAGAGAGAGAAGAGAGAGGAGAGAGAGGAGAGGAGGGGGGGGGAAGAGAGAGAGGGGAGAAGAGAGGAGAGAGAGAGAGACAGACAGACAGACAGACAGACAGACAGAAAGAGAGGGAGAGAGAAAGAGGGGGGGGGGGGGCTATCTTAAAATTGGGGGGGGTGGGGGTGAAAAAGTAATAACAACAGGTGGTGTGTTTGACTTTGCATCCTTGTTATGACATTTTGTCATGACGCAAATTTTTTTTTAGCTCGATGATAGTCACTCCACTTTTGACGTGATTACACGTTGTCGTCCTTTAAAAAGAGCAGCCCTGAAAAATTTTGGGTTATATTTTTTTAATTGGTTTGCCTTTTACTTTTAAAAGTGTCTCCCTTTCCTTCTCCCCTCTCTCTTCTCTCTCTTCTTCTCTCTCTTCTCTCTCTCTCTCTTTCCCTCTCATATTTTTTTTAAAAAAATTTTTTTCAATTTTTGGGGGGGGGAAAAAATAGGTTAAAATTTTCGTTTAAAAAGTTATACTTGGGAAAAAAATTTTTTTTAGAAATGGGGGAAATTTTTTTTGGAGCCCCCCAAAGGGGAAACCCTACCTTTCCCCCAAGGCTTTTTTTTTCCCTTCCTGGTTTCTCCTGTCCTCTTTTAATTTTTATTATTTGGTGGTGGGTTTTTGTGGGTTTTTTGTGTTTGGTGTTGGTTTGGGGGTTTTGGTGGTTGGGGTGATGGGCTTGGTGCTGGGGGGGTTTGGTTTTTTGTTGGCTTAGGTTTGGTGTTGTGGTTGCCCAATTTTTTTAAAATTTGTTTGTTGTGGTAAAAATTTTTTGGTTTTGTGTTTTTGTTTGGGGGGTTTTTCTCTCAAGGGCAACTTTCTCCCCGTTGGTTTTTGTTGTTTGCGGAAAAAAAATTTTTTGTGACAAAAACTTTATGCCTTTTCTTGTGGGGAAAAGGGGGAAAGGCCTGAATTTTCCCCCTTTCTAAGGGGAACATATCAATTTTTTTCCCGTTGTTTGGAAAAAGGGGAAAAAAAGATAATTTAAAAAAAAAATTTTAAATTCATTTTGCTCGTTTTATCAAGATAAATTCTTTTTTGGTTCATGCCGTTTTTTGGGCGGGGGTTATAAATTTAAAGGCGCCCGGGGCCCTCCCGAACCATCTTATGGGGGGGTTTGTCAGTTTTTTAATTTTACCCAGTGAAGGGGCAAAGAAGGTATTTAAGGGAGGCGAAGCAAAACAGAGGTGAGACGTTTAAAGGTGTTTGATTTTGGAAATTTTAAAAAATTAAAATTGAAAGAAAAAAAAAAGGAAAAAAATGGTGGAAAATCGAAAGAAAACAAATGTGGAAAGGAGGGGGGGGTTTTAATTGGGTGGGGGAATTGGGGGGGGTTGGGGAAAAAAAAAAAAGAGACAAAATTAAGAAAAAAGAAACAAAAACAGTGAAAAAGAAATTTTATTTACGGGAAAAAAAGAAAAAAGCAAAATGTGCAAAAAAAGAAGAGCAAAAGGAAAAAAAAAATTAGGGGGGAGGGGGATAAGGGGGCCAATGATGAAAACGTGTAAAAAGATAGCGAAGGGAGAGGGTCTATACTTGAAATTCAATTTATCCCCCCCCTGCTCCCAAGGGGAAAACGAAAAATTTTCTTTTCCCAAACTTTGTTTTTGGGGTTGTTGATCAGTTTTGTCGTGGCATGCTTTTTGCTGTTTTTAAACATTTATTCCCGCACAACTACCCCAGCCACACAACACGCCCGATGCACGCACGACGCACGCACGCACGCACGCACGACGGCCACACGCACACCCCACAACCAACACAACAACAACACACCAAAAAAACACAACCCAACCAGAAGAGGTTTTTGTTTATGGTTATCTAAACCCTGGGGATAAATTTATCAGCAAATTGAGCTAACTCTGGCCCCTCGATAACCTTTTTTAATTGCCCTTAAAAAATAAATAAATCACGGAAAGTTTAAAATTTCTTTAAATTTAAAACGATCATGGGGACAAGATGCTTCGATTTAATACTTACAACCTCTTGTGAAAACTGGTTTACCCATGTCAGGAGTATTTTTCAGGCACCACAAATTGTTAAATAAATTGCGGAATTTGGCAAAGGGTTTCAAAAACCCCTCTTGGTGTCCCCTTTCTTTCATCCAATTAGGAAATTTCAATGAATTGGAGGGTTTTACCCCTCGCGAGGTTTGAAAAGTAGCGCGTCGAAGTTTGTTTGAAGGTTTTATGCGAAAAAATTCTGGCAAAAAAAGTTTGTTTAAATTTGTGAAAAATTTTTGGAAAAGAGGAATACAAACGACAAAAACAAAACCGTATACTTTAAAAAAATCAAGGGTTCCAAAATAAAAGAAAAATCGCTGTTAAACCCTCTTTTACCAGTAAAGTGGGAACAAAAGAAGGGCCCCCTTTATACGATTATTAGAGTCAAAAAAAATTACCCCAAAATATAAAAACTTCAGTTGCTTTACATGGAAAATCAGTACAAGAACCCTTGGGGAAAGGGGGAGCTTTTGTAATACCTGATTAAACTGGGGGAAAAAAGTCCTCTTGGGGAAAAATTGATTTTCAGTGCCCCAGTAGCCCCCACTTATGTCCCTTTAAATTTATTCTTTTTTCCCTTAAATGTCAGTAACTAGTAGTGCTGTTTGATGCTCTTGAAGCAAACGTCTTCAAATTTAAAATCCGTTTTGGGGAAAATAACGAAAAAAATCATTTGACATCTTTTTTTCCGATAAAGGACATCATTTGTTTTTGTGGGTCCCCCCCTTTATTGTGGCGTTTTTAGCAAAAGAGGAGTCGTCAGGCTGAAGAAAAGGGAGCTCGAAAGTTTAGGGTTTAAATTCCCCCAAAAAATTTCCTTTGGATTTAAAAGAATGCAAAATTTTCTAAAAAATGGGGTGAAAGCTTTTAGGGAAAAATTGTAATGAATCAGATATCGTATTTCAAGTTGTGTTAAATTTGGTGGCAAAAACAATCGAAAGCCCCGTCAAAAAAAAACCCCGCTTTCGTTAGAGAGTTAAAGTTTACTGCACAAAGCGGTTAAATTCCCCTTGTACAAAAACTGAAAAAACATTAAAGAGTGTGGAAAAAACATGGTTCACAGCCCCGGGGCATTTACCTTTGTGTTATCCTTTTAAAAAATTAAATTTTTAATTACTTTATTATTTACGTATTTGTCTATGCACATCAGTTTGAAGCGTACTTGCCATTTCGGAAAAAATTGAAATTACATCAAGCAAACACACACAACACACACCCCACCAAAAACAACCCACCCCCAACACACACAAAAGCCGCGGGGCAACCGACAAACCCCCATAAACAGCACCCACACAACACAAAAACAAAACCCCAAAACACAAAAACAACACAAACACAAACATACACATACAGACACACACAAAACCCAACAACAAACCCCCACACAAAAGACACACACACTCAATCCACACTTTGTCCCCTATTGGATCTCCAATTCAAAAATATCATTAGAATGTTTTCTAAAACATTTTTAAAACAACCCCCAAGTTAATAGCCATTATTATTTAACTGTTCACTTTTTTTGGAAGATTAAACGAAAAAGAAACAACACACCAAACACAACACACACAAAAAACACACACAACACCACACACACAACACACACACACTCTCTTCTCTTCTTCTCTCCTTCTCTTTCTTCTCCCATTGTGCACCACAGGCGCGCGCCCAAGTATCACGAACGCTGGAGCAGCATGACGAGACCCACCAAACAATACACACCAGCATACACTCCTCTTCAGAAAAAGTTGGCAAAAATCGAAAAAAATGGGGGTGCAAGAATTGATCATTCATGCGTTGATAAAAACATAAGGGAATACGTTTGGAAAAATTGTTATGGGGAAATTTGAGAAAAAAAGGAAAAATTTTTAGTCACCCAACAGTTAACTACCCGTGTGTTTCTAAAAATTTTATAAAATTAAAAAAACTTATTTTAGTTTCATACTAGACACCCCTTTTTCAGAAAACTGTAAATTTTAAGCATTTGTGTACAATTATCCAAAACCGTTTTTGCTTGAAAAAGTTTTGCCCAAACCAATCCCTACGCAATGCATAAAACTTTCAAACCTGTCACACTTCACTTTTTTCCAAATTCATGAAACTTTTTCCCGTAGCACACCAACCCCCAAAACAAAAGGCCATAGAATGTTTTTTCTTTCCCCCCCTCCTTCGGGGGGAAAACACTTTACAAAAGAAACGAAAATTAAAAAACAATTTATACATGTATCCCTTTTCTCTTCCCTGAGGATAATTTCAAATTGAAATCAAAAAATTCCCCAAAGTTTTTTCCCCCCCGCCCCAAAAAAAGAAAATTTTACAACCTCCCAGACTATAAAGTTGCCCCCAATAACATTAGCCCAACAGGAGAAAAATAAATTTCCTGCAAACATGAGCCCCCCTGCATCAGAGTAAAATGCCCCCTACTGTATGAGCCCCTTTGCATCAGAAACGTGTCGCCCCTTTAAATTTCCCGTCCTGGAGAAAATGGTCCACTTTACCCGGAAAAATTGTGGGCTGAATAGGTGTGTTCCCCAAACCCTGGCCCTCGTTAAAACGGGCCCTCGTTCAAAGTGGGGGTTAAAAAAATTTTTCCCCTTTAGGCGATGCCCAATCCCGGGGACGGCGACAGGGGTTTTTTGCGGTCGCCCCCTTGCGAGAGGGAACTAAAAAATTTCACTTTAAAAATAATGGTCCCAAGGGGAAAAAAGCCAGTAATTAGTCTTGGGGGTTTTTTTTAGCGAGTAGTAGACTTTACTTTCATTTACCGTGAACTTGGTGCCTCACAGGTTTTGAAACAAAGAGCTGGCGGCACCGGGCTTTCCCCCAACGCTGCAATGGCTTTCTGTGCCAGAAATAGTCGGGCAGGGGAGGGGGGGGGAGCAACTTCTCGTGAAAGAAGTCTAGAAAAATGTGTGTTACGAAGAAAATGATGTGCGTGTATAATGCGACAGCCAGTGTTTGAACGTCGGGGTGTAAGTACAATTTCTGTATATAACTTGCTTTGATCATATTCTACTTTTTCTTTTTTTTTATGGGGTATTATTGGTTTTGTCAACATAGTCTTTTTACCGGGGGGACTTTAGAAACTTACACCCTTTTAAGTTCATCCAGTGAAAAGAAACACCCCGCCCAAAAAACCCAAAATGAGTGAAACGAACGTGCGGTAGTGTATTGATCTTTCCAAAAAAATGGAAAATTGTTGTTTTTTTCAAATGGGTTCATGTCTTGGTGATTTGCAAGGAGATTGAATGCTTTTTCGTCCCTTTATCTCCTGATTGGTGTTGTGAAAGAAGGAATAGAATGTAAAAAAGAATTTTTTTTTTATTGTCAGACTGTTTTTTAGGCCATGTGTTATACATTGAAAGTAAATGATTCAAAAATTTCTATGTTCGAATTGAGTGTTTGTCTTTCTATGACACCTACAAACACTGTCAGTTGTTTCTAGTCCGTAAAAAAAATCCAAAAAAATAGCAAAATTGCGCGTCGCAGGGAATGAGCGAGTGCGGAGCTGGGGGCCGGGGAATGGGGTGCGGGGACCCCCCACGGCCGAAAAAATTTATTTTTAACCACCCGTCTAAGGAGGAAAGGACGGGGTGAAGGTGAAGGGTGAAGGGGGAAACAATAAGGTCGTGTAAGCAACTGCCCCAATTCAACATATGAATTTTTCTTTTTTTTTAGGTTTTCCCCCGTAGCTTTCCCCCAAAATCTATGGCTCCCTGGTAATGATGGCAGGGGGAGGACCCCTTGACCAACTCCTGCAGGTTGATTCTAGGCCCTCTGCTGGGCCCCAAAAAGATTCTTTCCCCCTTCCTTGTGAGTTTCTATCAGGTTCAAAACACATGACCGCACCCTTTCCCGCCCTTTTAAATATCCTCAGGGTCACTTACCCCAAAGCCACCTGTTTATTTAAAGATAAAACACAATTATTTTGGGGACGCCCCCTACATTTTCAGCCAAAATGAATATTTTTCCCTTTTTTTTTGTGGCAGGGGAAATATTCTATCACTAAAATAATGTGAGGAGGTCAATGTTTGGTAGGCTAGTACAAAAACATACTACTTAAAACATAAACATAATACATAAAAAAACAAAATACATAAACAAATAATACAAAGTATCATATCCGCGTTTTCATTGAAACGTTGGAAACTACAAAAGTAAAACTTTTCCAAAACGTTTAAAACACCCAAAACGTGTTTAGAAATCACTACACCACATATTTTCTCTCTTCCTCTTCTCTTCTCCCCCCTTCCCCTTTTTCTCTCCTTTTCCTCCTCTCTTCTTTTCTCTCTCCTCTCTCCCTTTATTTTCATTTTTTAATTTAATACATTTGTCCCAAAAACCCCTGCCTCGGGTATTTTAAAAACAGTGTGTGTGGTTTTTGTGGGTGTTTTGGTGGTGTGTGTGTGTTTGTTGTGTGTGTGTGTGTGTGTTGTGGTGCGTGCGAACGCGCTTGATTTTGTGGTTTGGGGGGGGGGGGGGGATTTGGTGGGTAGGAGGGGGTTTATGAAAGATTTTTAATAAGATAACAGCGTAGCCCGAAAGTAGTTTTAAAAAAATAAAATTTTTTGTTTATGCCCCCCCCCCCCTTTTCTCTCTCTCTCTCCTCTCTCCTTCTCTCCCTTCTCTTCTCTCCCCTTTTCCCCTTTTCCCTTTTTCTCTTTCCCCCTTTTTCTTCTTTATTATCTCGCTTCGCATTTCAGTGAGTCCATTTTTTTTTCTTTCTTGTATGGATTAGGGCTCTTGCCCCGTTCCTGGGAAAAATTCGTCCCCCCAAACCCCCTTGACCCAATCATTCTGACCTACTCAAATATTTTGCCCGTTTTTTGCTCCCATATGTGGGCAAAAACCCAGCAGGGAAAAGGGCCCGGAAAAACCCCAAAGTTTGGACAATTTTCCCATTGACCCAATAACGAAAATGATAAATTTTGATCAAAACCCCGCCTCACTATTTAAAAAAAAAAAAGGATGTATTTTGAAATTTTCTTTATTGCAAAAAGAAGAAATGGTCAAAGGGGGTTGGGAAAATTTGACAATGAAAGCCTTTGAGTTGTTGTCGATGAACAATGGTCAGGTTAAAATGATTTGGTTTTTTTAAAAAGGGAACAGTGCATTGTGAAAACAAAAAAATTCAGTACACATTTTTTGAAGTTCCTTTTTTGACAATTCCCCACATACGCCCGAGTGTACAGCTTTTAAGGCCCCAAAAACCATTTGAACAGGAAACTGTTTTCTGTGTGAAAAGACAAAAAAAAACAAAGGTTTGGATACGTGTGTATATGCACTGCGTTATTTCAGGAGTGGAGCTCCTTTTGAAAAAAATTTTCAGGTGGTCGTTTTATGGTGGCCAGTGACGTTAGTTGAGGAATGCTGTCGCGGAAAAATGCATGGAGTCCCTTTTCCATCTCCCTTCTCTTGATGGGTGAAAAGCGTTTGGGGTTGTTGTAGCGGGGCCCAACAATACCATCTTGATGCTGGAAGCACGTTCCAAAAAGTCGCCTCCCCCCATGAATGAGTTTAATTTGACGCACGCACAATTCGTTCAGTTTCAAAGAAAACGGGACCAATTGGTTCGCTATTTTTCCTTAAGGTCCTTTATTGCTGTTTCGTAGCCTAAATTTACCATCTTGTTTGCTCTTGGGGTGTTCCCTTTTCTCCATGTGAAGATGAAAGCTGTGCGTGCAACCAATCTGACATGCTGATCGTCACTATTCAACACAAAGGACACTCGTTTTGCGCATTGTACTGGGTTTCAGGAGTCCTAGTCCACCTTGATTTCTGAGTAAGAACATGTGAGCACGATTAGTAGACGCGTTGAACTTGAGATGGGATCGAACAAATTCAACTATTTGATCTTCTAATGTTTTCAATTGCTTTTGCGAAAACTTCATATTACTGTAGTAAAAGTTCAGTTTTGATGAAGCAATCACATTCACGGCGTCGATTTTCTTGCACAACGATAGTGGAGATATCGAAATTTTTTCCAACACTGCCTGGAATTCTTCAAACATCTGTGAGATCTGGTCTTTGTCCGATGTTCCTGTCAAGTTGGCCTGAAAGCCAAGATAAGGGTGTGGTCTGTCTTTTTCTAACTTTGGTAGATCTCCTTGTAGAGAAATCCGATCGTTTTCTGTTCTGTCTCTAGTCATCCAATTATTCCCAGAGCGTTGTCCATGAATGGTAGCGCACTTTGTGGGTTTCACTTTCATTTCCGTGTAGTTGAGGAAGATCTCTCTCTGTCTTGCTCATCATCTCTTGAAGTTTTTCTTCGCTATGAGCGCTCGCACACACATCATCCATGTAAGTTTGACATGGAGAAGGCAAGGAATAGATAGTGAATATCCAGCGAATCCAAGAGTCCAAAGCTTGAATGAATACAGTCACTGACCATGGACAGCCTTGAATGATGCCTTGATGTCTGGTGATCATTGGGGTGTAGCCATCAACAGTCTACACTTGGAACGTGGAGTCAGTGTAGGTATCTCTGGTAATGTCGATGATGTGTTGTGGGTAGTCAGCACTTTCCATGGCGTCTAACAATACTCTGTGGTCAATACTCCCGTATGCGTCTCTGATGTCCACAAACGTTGTGAAGAAAAATGCAGACATGTGTTTGAAGTTTTCGATGGCTGCTCTCAAACAAAATACATGCTCCTGGAGTCCGTTTCGTGGCAGAAACCCTTTTCGTTTGGGTGAAAGTCTACCAGTGGATACAATCCATGGAAGCAGTCGGCTTTGCACAAGTTTCATGTAGATTTTGTACAAAGACGTCAACAAAGAAACTGGCCTCCAGTCACTAGCTTCCATAATGTTTCCTCCCTTCTTGGGTGTGAGCGTAACCGTAGCATGCTTCCAGTCAGATGGGACTTTCTTGTTTTTCCAAGATGTTGAAAATAGCTGTCAAAGGAGTTACAACTTGTTGTTGGTGACGCTTTATGAAAGAGTACTACACGCCGTCATACCCTGGTGCTGTGTTGTTCTTCAGGGATTTCAGTACTGCTAACACGTCCTCCTCGCTGAAGGGATCTAGAGGCAGGTCAGTCTGGGGGGTGTTGGGGTGGCGGTAGCGGGCCATGGTGGGAAGGGGAGGGGGTACTGCAAGATCTCTTCGCTTTTCTGCTGGAAATATTCTGTCAGAGTGTCTGATGGTATTGAACACAAACGTCGTTCTTTCACTTTGTTGTCGTTGTTGATTATTTGGATAACACGTTCCTGATTTTCTGACCACAGTTGATTGAGGTTGTGCTTGTCTATTCTTCGTGCCGTATTTTCATTTTCCCTCTCGTGATTTAGACTGTAGTATTTGCGAAGACTGGAGAATATGGTGTGCTCGAGAGCCTACTCGATTCTGTTCAGCAGATTGTCTCGCTCGAATTCATACGACCATTGAACACATAACGAATATATTTTCAACCACAGCAAAGATGGCACTTAAACAAAGATGGATAGGGAAAAAAATCTAGAAGTAGAAAGAAGAAGTGGTTTGACAGAGACTGTCATTCCCAAAGAAGAGATAAGATCACCGCTGAACGCGGTCAACAGAAGCCCCCCAAAACAAACAACTCAGGCAAAAATACTTGTCACAATGTAAAATATATAAACGACTTTTAAAGAAAACCAAGAAAACATATTGGCACAAACTCCATAATTTCCTAAACGAAACCATAGAAACTGATCCCAATTCCATATCGAAATCCGTACGAAAACTGCAAACATACGATCATGAAATTTATGGTCAAGAAAATTGTCTCAGCGCAAACAAATGGTTTGAACATCTTAAAACACTAATAGGAGGAAACAGAAGATCGCAGAAAAACGAAAACAAATAGTTCATGACATGTTAACAACATTTAAGAGGTTAAATGATTGTCCTACTGGGAATCCAGAGTTAGATTATGAAACATTAGAAACGGAGGTAAGGAACGCAGTCAGAAGGCTGAAAAAGAAAAGAAAAATCCCCAGGCATAGAAGGCATAAGAAACAAAATGCTTAAAGCAATGTTACCTGAAATTGCTCCTCTTCTGAAAGACACGTTTAATTTAATTTTAAAATCGGAAAAATACCCGGACCTCTGGAAAACAGGAATCACAGTCCCAGTCTATAAGTCAGGCGGCCAATCCAACCCCAACAACTACAGAGGCATAACTTTGAATAGTTTGCTTAAAACGTGTTTTGCAACATAATAAATGAAGGGATAATAATTATCTTGAGGCGAACCACCTCTTGGCAAAGGAGCAAGCAGGGTTCAGAAAGGGATCACGGACCACTGATCAACTATTCATATGTCAAAACTAAGGTACTAAAGGACAGAACTAAAAGGCTTTACTGCTGTTTTGTTGACTTCAGCAAAGCATTTGATATATATGGCACGAAGCTCTAGTGATGAAAATGATGCAAGTGGGAATAACTGGTAAATGCTACCAAATGATACAGGACATGTACAACGGGGCTACGGTTCATACAAGAAGCCAGTCTGGGTTCACCAAGGAAATATCAATTCAACAAGGAGTCCTCCAAGGCCCACCTTATTTAACATATTCATAAATGACACTGTCGGATATTTCAGAGACCGTGATTCCCCAAGAATTTCTTATCTAGAACAAGTCGAAATTCCGTGTCTTTTATATGCAGACGATTTAGATGTCCTCATGACTTCAAAACAGGGACTTCAACGTCAATTAAACCAGTTACACGACTACTGATTAGACTGGGGAATGAAAATCAACACAGAGAAAACAAATGTCATTGTATTCACCAACTCAGATCCAAAGGTACCACCATTTTTCAATTGCGGTGAAACATCATTGAGACAGTAGATCTTGGAGTCATTTTCCATAAAAATGGACATCTTACAGAAGCCCAAGAACACTTAGCAAGACAAGGGAATAAAGCTGCACACGCCTTGAAGAGAACGTTTTATGGTCAAAATGTAAATATGAGAATAGTTACAGCCCTATTTGACTCATTAGTCTCTCCCATCTTCACATATGGGGCGGAGGTGTGATTCCCATCCTCTTACCAATGCAATGATGAAATATGTCAAGAAAAGAAAATGCAGCATTTGTTCGAAACCTGTCTTGCAAACAAATTCCCACATGAAACTGTACACATTAAATTCTGCAGGCAAAAGAAAAAGCAGCATTTGTTCAAAACCTGTCTTGCAAACAAATTCCCACATGAAACTGCACACATTAAATTCTGCAGGCAACTTTTAAGAGACCATAGAAGAGCTATGACATTACCGGTTTTGGGCGAACTGGGGAGATTCCCGATTACTTTTAAAGTGATAACCCAGATTATCGCATTCTGGACACACTATTAGAGTCAGACCAAGACTCTTACCAACAACAGATTTATCAGTCAATGATCTCTCAGGACACCGAAGAAAGCAAATGGACAAAGTTTATATGACAAACCTTTGTCAACGATAGGATTGCAACACGTCTAGGAAAGTCAGGTACATTTAGTGTGACTCGCCTGAAGTTTCTAATCAATGCGATGCTGGAAACGTTTCATGTTGACTTCTGGAAGAAACAAAAGAACGAAAATCCACCCAAGCTCAAATTTTATGCCACAGTTGCTACCAAATACAAACAGGCGGCTTATTTGGATCAACATATTGACACAGATTGCAGACGAGCACTAACCAGATTACGAATAAGCGCTCGTGAACTCCAAATTGAGAGGGCCGTTATACCAACACTGACAAAAAGACAGATTATGCACTACATGCCACGTTAATGATGACGACTACATTTTCTCGATGACTGCAAATTATTTGACCAACAACGTTATGACTTAATGACAAGGATCACAAAAACAGATTTTCCACCCCAGACTAAAATGACAACACCCTCGGATCTCATGTTATTGGATTGATTCCAACCTGTAGTTGCCCAGCATATCCTGTGTTTTCTCTTCGGGGACAGAAAATTCAATCAGACCCTGAAACACACTATGCTTTTCCTTTCTGGTGTTAATGTTGCAAGATGTGACAACGTTGGATTAGTTTAATTGAATGTTTTAAGTTGATCATCTGTGCCCACAAAACCTCTGGTTTTCATATGGCCATAAAATGTTCTTGTTCTTGTTCTTGTTCTTGTTCACACACACACACACACACACACACACACACACACACACACACAACGCACGCACGCACGCACGCACGCACGCACGCACGCACGCACGCACGCACGCACGCATGCACGCACACACACACACACACACACACACACACACACACACACCACACACACACACACACACACACACACACACTATTGTTTCATATTTCATATGAGAGTTATATATTTGCATGATAGAAATTGTGTGCTTTTAAACATGTTTTTGTTTTTTAGCTTTTGGTTATATGTTGAATTAGTTTCTTCTTGTTTATGAGGGCAGGATATAAAAAAGCTGGAAAGCGTATTCTTTAATAAAGATAATTTTGACTTGACTTCACACACACACACCACACACACACACACATACACACACACACAAACGCACACGCACACACACACACACACACACACATGTATATATATATATATATATATTGAATATTGAATTATTGAATTATATATTGAATTATTGAATTATTGAATTATAAATATTGAATATTGAATTATAAACATTGAATTATAAACATATGAATTATAAACATATTGAATTATAAAAGTTGCTGGAACGGTGCGGTACTTATCCTTGGAATTTATTAGTTTGTTGTATATATATATATATATTATATATATATATATATATATATATATATATATATATACAATGAACTAATAAATTCCAAGGATAAGTACCGAATACCGAGTTTATACTTGAATATATATAATCACCGTGTGTCCCTGATGAGTCCGATCCAGCGGACGAAAGCCCTAGGAGCAGGCAATATACGTAGATCTGCCTTCGAGAGGGATTACAATGGTTCCCTCGTGCAGCTAGTGAAAGGTTTTCATATTTATGATATATTTCCTTAATTTTATGTTCCTATTTTCTTTATCCTCAACAACCCCCCCTCCCTATTTCTCTAAGTTTCTAACTTTCTCTAACTTCAAATTTTTGCCAAGTTATTACTATAATATGACAGAAGAATTGTTAGCCTGCACTTGTTTTCCCCCCACTACTTAAGTGTTCAGCATTATATATATATATATATATATATATATATTATATATATATATATATATTCCCCCCATTTTCTTCATCTTCAATTATTTTTTTAAAGTTCAAATCTTCGCCAAGTCATTACTATAACGACTAAAGAATTGTTGACCTGCACTTGTTTTCCCCCCACTACTTAATTGTTCAGTATATATATATATATATATCTATATATATATATATATATATATAAATATGTATATATATAATGCTGAACAATTAAGTATGGGGAAAACAAGTGCAGGCCAACAATTCTTCAGTCGTTATAGTAATGACTTGGCAAAGTTTTGAACAAAAAAAAAAAAAAAAAAATTTGAAGATGAAGAAAATGGGGGAATATATTATAACTATGAGAAGCCCTTCACTAGCTGCCTGAGGGAACCATCATAATCTCTCTCGAAGGCACATTTATTTGTATTGCCTGCTCCTAGGCCTTTCTTCCGCTTGATCGGACTCATCAGGGAGACACGGCTGATTGTGTCTGTGCTCTTGGTGTCAAATAGAGACACACCACAGTCCATAATTCTGTGGTGTTCTCACCGCCAAGGGTTCAAAAAAAGAATCCAACAGCACCCTGAAAGCAGCCAGCGAAGGGTAGTAAAATGGAACAAAAACAAAGGTGTGGAGAGGAAAAAAAGTTGCTGAAAAACTAAACGCATTATTCAAACAGTATAAAATGTAGGGGACAATCTTTGAGCCTATGCTTGAGGATCCAATCAAGGATGCAAGGGGGTCAAAAGATATGGAACAGTCTGAGTGGTCAGCTCTGCTGTTCAATAACCCAAGCATTGTGAGTCATGGCGGCGCCAGCACACTCAGAGCAACTGCATTTAGTTCGTTCAACGCTTTGCCTTTTGACCCCAGCTAGGCAGTAACCAGTCAGCCACCGCACTTCCAGACGCGCATTCTTTTCTCAGCGAAGACGCTGTGTGTGTGTGTGTGGCCAGTGGACGCTTCGAGACTGGTGCAACATCATTAAGTTATATTTACTGTACAGTTGTTTTTAGACTATAATTTCTGTGTGTCAGCAATAGCTCAGTGAGTACTTGAGAATGTGACAAAAAACTGGCATTTCGATCAGCTCTGTGAGTACCATAATTAAGCATGTGTTTAAAACTTTCTGACAGAACTTTGCGACCGGCCTGCGCGTGCGTGCGTCGTTGGCTGTGATGTGCTTTTAAGCCGAAGTAGGTCAAACATTGGGAAGCATCTTTGTGAATGAAAAGTTGGCATTTGTAAAGGGGTCGTATTTACACCGTTGTATACACACATATTTCTTCATTGTTGCTACATTTTTATATGCACTATGGTTGCATGTAGAGCAACGTAGGCCTAATTAAAGGGAAACGTAGAGGATAACATAATTACTACAAGCAAAATAACACTACTGATAACAGTAATGGTAGTAGGCCTAACAGTAATAAGTAAACAATTATCTATAATTATAATAATACTTCATTTCCAATCACTACTACTATTTCTATCGGCAAATTCAAATTAAAGTGTGCTGTTGGTAGTACCATTAGGGTGTTTTTTATTGTGTGTGTGTGTGTGTGTGTGTGTGTGTGTGTGTGTGTGTGTGTGTGTGTGTGTGTGTGTGTGCGTGCATGTGTGTGTGTGTGTGTGTGTTGTGTGTGTGTGTGTGTGTGTGTGTGTGTGTGTGTGTGTGTGTGTGTGTGTGTGAGAGAGAGAGAGAGAGAGAGACAGAGAGAGAGGGGGGTGGCCGAAAGGATTATGGAACAAAACGGTCATTCTCTCACTGTACATTTAGAACGTTTAAAGGTCTTGTGTAGACTGTGTGGGAAAAGGTCTAAGAGATTAAAGAAAGATAAAAACAAATCAGTGGTAACATGTTTGAGTGTTGCTTCTGAAATAAATGTAATCTTCAATGTGAATGTTCTGGAAGATAGGGAGGAAGTACATTCAAAAATAGTCTGTGTGTTTTGTGCAAGAACTTTGAAAAATCTGATAAACCGCAAAAATTCAACTACAGCAAAGAGCCGTGCATTGGCAGAATTTGAAAAAGCCTCAAAATTATGGCACCTGTTTGACCCCAGTTTATCTGTCAGTCAGTGTGCGCTATGCGCTCACTTTCAACAGCAGAGTATAGGTGGGAGACCAGAGAAAAAGATAAAGAAATCTGCCGTTCTCAAACAGTATTCCCAACCAGCAAAACGAAAGTGCCAATCAAACTCTGATCTTGATAGTGATATTTCATTTTCTGTCTCATCTGAAGCCACATCACTCCGCAAAAGTCCCTAGAACTGTATCAGTGCAGACTGTCCCAGCTGGCATCAATGAAGCATTATCTCCAGTCAAAAAACAAGTTTCCTTTTGTGTCACATCTGATGCCACATCAACTCCACCCAAAGATTCAAGAGGCGCATCAGTGCAGACCGTTCCAACTGGCATTGACAAAGCATTGTCTCCATTCAGAAAAAGAATCCTCAGGCCTTTGAGTCAGCTGAAGGCACCACTGACAAACACAGAAGAAGCTTATTTCACAAAACTTGCCCGCATTAAGCTCTCACAGTCCAGTGATAAAATGACTGTCACATGCCAAACTGGTGGACAGCCGATTGTGCTGAAAAAAAATTACAAAACCTCGGAAAGCATCAAGTGAAGCTCGAACACCACTCAGGAAGAAGCGAGCAAAAGAAATGAACAAAATTCGTTTGAATGTATCAGGAGACACTGAACAAGATGCGGCCAAACAGCAGGGCACAGAACTGAAGACGGCAAGCAAAGTACGCAAAACAGCTGGTTCTTAATGAGCGAAATGCGGTCAAGTATCTGTAACTGCAAAACAAGGTCCTGTCCTTCGTGCGGCACTTGGCCTCAGTTTGACAAAGTACAGACTGCACAAACAGTTCTATAGGAGGCTCGGGGTACAGTTTGCCAGTGAACAGAAAGAAAGGAAAGAACAAGTCAAAGCACAGTGTGCAGAAGTAGAATGTCAGATGAGAAGTGTGGAGGTCTGGAATGAGATCGATGGGATTATGGAACTGGTTCCAACACCCTCTGCAGGCATTAAGGATGTCCCAGCATTTGTCACCAAACTGCTGGATGCTTATGACAATCAAAGCCGATTAACATGGCATGATGAGAGTATTCCAGAGAACGAAATCTGGATCAAGATTGGGTGACCATGGAGGCGGATCATTTAAAATGATGCTTCAAATAGCAAACCTGGTGAACGCTAATTCAAAGCATAACACATGCATTATGACCATTGCTGAATGTAAGGACACCCCTGAAAACCTAAGAAGACTGTTGGACCCTTACAAAGAGCAAATTGAAGACCTTGAAAGCATGGAATGGAGAGGCAAACAAACTCGCCTTTTTCTCTTTGGAGACTATGACTTTTTAACTAAAATGTATGGACTGTCAGGTGCACAGGGGATCCACCCGTGTCTGTACTGCACAACAACGAAGACACAGATGCAGCTGCCCCCGGAGAACAATGAAGGAAACATCAGCAAGAGAACGGTCAGTCAGATCAAGAGGGACTACAGAAGTATAAGCGTGCAGGAAAAATGAAATCAAAAGCCAAACTATTCAACAATGTCATCAGAAAACCAGTTTTAGACATAGAACTGAAGCAGGTGACACCTCCCTACCTTCACATCTTGCTGGGTGTTGTCAAAAAACACCATGACCTGCTTGAAGATGAGTGCCATGCTCTTGATGAACGGCTGGCAAGACATTTTGCTTCACTTGATGACATCACTCTTGACAATTGTGAGTATTTCTCAGTACAGTTTCAGCAGCATGTAAAGAGCATAGAGCCATTGGAAAAGAAAAAGAAACTGCTGAGACAACTCCATGCCAAGGCCAGAAGTAAAACTACAAAGGAACTTGAAGAAAGCATAAAAAGAACCAAGGAAGAAGTGGAGAAAATGAAATCTACAGCCACTTCATTGCTATTCCGTTCTGGGCCAATCACAGCAAATCTAGAAGATATTCTGCGGGCAAACAAGATCTTCCCACAGGCTTATCATTCCAGGGCCTTTGTTGGGAACCATTGCAACAAGTAT
>CM031596.1:80806076-80838172 GCA_018398815.1 Conus ventricosus | reverse complement strand
ACACACGCACAGCATTTACTAAGTACACACCAGAGACCCAAACGAGCCAGAATCAGACAGAATAGTATTGAGTGAGCAGCAAGTGTGGGTAGAGGTGCGGCGACTGATGCTCGGAGGCATCGGAAGACTGACGGACTTTTGTCATGAAACGAAATCAGACACTTTAATCTGTAAGTCCCATGCCATCCTGACAGCATGATTCCATTCCTCTTCTTCTGACATTCATACACTGGGACTGTCTGATCTTTTCTCTCTCTCTCTCTCTCTCTCTCTCTCTCTCTCTCTCTCTCTCTCTCTCTCTCTTATATATATATATATATATATATATATATATATTGTATATTATATATATATATATTATATATATATATATATATATATATATATATATATATATATATATATATATATATAGGGGTTGAGCACCTTCAGATTTTTTAGGGACACTTATATTATTGTTCATATATATATATATATACTACGCACAAAAAGTTAAGGATCGGTATGTGAAAACAGGTGCGTAATAAACTCAGTTCGCTACTGTTATTTATTTCTTAGTCCAGCCAAATTGTCATGAATTCTTGTTCAGCTGTAAGTGGGCGATGTTGTGTTAGTGCGAAAATTGCACGGGATTCTCTACTACTGAGCTGGGCCGCAAACGGAAAAAAGCGGAAACTTGCGAAAAATGACATTGTTTTGGACCGTTCTGCATGAACACATTGCACTTGCAAGATGGAAAAACCATTATGCACGTGCAATCACTGCTGTTTATGTGTGAGATGCTGTCGCTCGCTTGGCTTTATAAGAAGACATTCCACCAGTAGTAGGCCTGATCTGACAATGCCTCCACGACGAAAATTAAGCGAGTTGGATAGGGGACGAGCTGTTGCATGGTTCCAAGATGGTGTTCCAAGCGAGAAGTGGCCAGGTGACTTCATGTGTCCATCTCGGTCATTGTCCGACTGATTCAACGCTTCACAGCCACTGGGATTGTCCATGAAAGACGCAGATCTGGTCGACCGAAGAAGACAACCCCACGTGACGATCGTCTCATTGAACTACAAGCCCTGCAGACAAGAACAGCCTCTTCCGCATCATTCAAAGGCAGTTCAGGGTGGCTACTAACATCAACATCAGCCAGCAGACCATACGGAACCGCCTACATGGGTTTAATCTCCGTTCTCGTCGCCCAGCAGTACGGCCACGCTTAACTCCAGCCCATAGGGCAGCACGCTGCGCCTTCTGCGCACGTCACGTGAGGTGGACACGTCAGCAATGGTCCCAGATCCTGTTCAGTGATGAATCACGCTTCATCCTTCACCACAACGACGGCCGACTGAGGGTCTGGAGGCGCCCAGGGCAACGCTTTATTGACGCCACTGTCCAAGAAAAGGTGGCCTTTGGTGGAGGTTCTGTAATGGTCTGGGGGGCCTTCAGCCTTCACCACAGAACACCCTTGTATCATGTACAGGGCAACCTGACTGGCATCCGATACCGGGATGAGATCCTTCGACCGCTGGCTGTGCCTACACTGCAGCAGATGGGACTGAGGGCTGTCTACCAGGATGACAACGCTTGCCCCCACAGGGCAAGGGTGGTCAACGACTTCCTGCAGCAGTCTGGAGTCAACAGAATGGAGTGGCCAGCATGCAGTCCCGATATCAATCCGATTGAGAACCTCTGGGATGAGCTGGATCGCAAAGTGAGGAGCCACCCCCCTCCCCGGGATGCCCAACACCTCTACCAGATGCTGCAGGCTGAGTGGCGGGCGCTTCCACAGAGGATCTTCACCAACCTGGTCAACTCGATGAGGACTCGCTGCGTCGAGTGACAGAACAGCCATGGTGGTTACACGCATTACTGAGCTTTTGGGAGCATCAGTATGCCCTGTCTTGTGCTTTCAATGACTTTGGGAAATCAAATTTGGATACTACCCACTTTAATCAAATGTACACACCAAACGATTGCTCGAGATTGAAGGCAATTGTGTATCGTTATCACTCAAGAATGGAATTAAATGTTGGCCAAACTTCAACGCATTGACTTTCTTATTTTGACAGTTATGAATGTTTGTGAAAGTGATCCTTAACTTTTTGTGTGTAGCTTATATAATGCTGAACAATTAAGTAGTGGGGGAAAACAAGTGCAGGTTAACAATTCTTCAGTCGTTATAGTAATGACTTGGCAAAGAATTGAACTTTTTAAAAAAAAATTAAAAAAAGAAATTGAAGATGAAGAAAATGGGGGTGGGGGGATATATTATAAATATGGGAAGCCATATATATATATATATATATATATATATATATATATATATATATTATATATATATATATATATATATATATATATATATATATATATATACTCAGAGGCATAAAAAACGCGAAAAAATAGAGACAGTGCACGATTGTTCACATTGTGAACAGGACGTAAGCAATGTCGTTGGCACGTGCAACATTAGCAGTACGTGGTGTCTTGGCCGGTTGTAACCTCGTAACAGTGGGTGAATGTTGCCGGGTCAGCGTTTTTGGCACGAGGAGTGCATTTGCCATGTGGACTACCTACGCCACGTGCATCAATGTGAATTGCAACTCAATGTGGTCCCCATTGTGGGGCTATAAATTTCCAAACCCAAAAAGTTCAAATCATCCCTTCCAGAGGCGCCAATATAATGCCGAGACTTTCTCGTCAAGATCGTTGCATAGCAATGGGGCAACTGCAGGCCGGGGTTCCAATGAGGCAGGTCGATATCGCATTCGGAGTCCACATTTCCACCGTCTATCGCCTTCTGGACCGCTTTCAAGCAAGAAACACCACTGATGACAGACCGAGGAGCGGCAGACCGAGGGTCACCACAGCAGCCCAAGACCGCCATCTTCTTCGTCAGCATCGACGGGAGCCTTACCAAACCGCTGCCAACACAGCCAGGAACACCGTCGGCAACCATGGCAGGCCAATCAGCAACAGGACCGTGCGTCGCCGACTGAACACAGTTGGTCTCCAATGCAGGCGTCCAGCCCGGCGACCTATCCTGACACTCCAGCATCGCCAGAACCGTCTGCAGTGGGCACAGATCCACGTGCATTGGCGCCATCGGGACTGGGGCCGAGTCCTCTTCAGTGATGAAAGCCGGTTCTGCGTCGACCCAGGCGATGGCCGCATCCGGATCTGGAGAAGAGCGGGGGAACGCTTCACGGATGCCAACATCACCGAAAGGGACCCATGGGGTGGTGAAAGCATCATGATCTGGGGGGCTATCGGCATAAATCGCCGTATTGGGCCAGTCATCTTCCAGAATGTGGGTCCAGGACGTGGTAACGGGGTCACTGCTGTTCATTACATCGACCAAGTCCTGAGGCCCCACATCCTGCCGCATTTCCAGCGGCATCCACAGAACCTGTTTCAGCAGGACAACGCAAGGCCGCACACTGCCCGTGCTACGCAGAACTTCCTGAGGCAGAACAACATCAATCTGCTGCCTCACCCAGCCCGTTCTCCCGACCTTAACCCAATAGAGCATGTCTGGGATGCCCTTCAGAGGCAGTTGAACCAGCTCAACCCCAGACCCAGACAGCAGCTCAGCTTGCTGTTGCTGTGGGCCAGGTGTGGTGGCAAGTCCCCCAGAGGCAGACCAACACTCTGGTGCGCTCGATGTCCCGCAGGTGCACAGCTGTGATCAATGGCTCGAGGTGGTCACACCAGATACTGACATTCTGCTGTTAACACAGGGTCAAGGTCAAGTTCATGTGACCTTATTTTCTACCAGAATGAACTTTGAAAGGACACTTTTGCGGTGTTCGATTGCTTTTTCTCACTTTCTATTACCAGTTCAAAGGAATCGGTAGCAAATTACATCAAAATTTCTATACAGTTTGTTTTCGCGTTTTTTATGCCTCTGAGTATATATATATATATATATATATATATATATATATATATATATATATTATATATATATATATATATATATATATAAGCATACCTATTTGAAACTTGAAACTTTTTTATATTGTCACTAAACGCATCGTCCAATAATAATAATTTGTTCTTTTACTTAAAAAGTCATTATGTAAGCAGTCATATACATCTTTCGCATTTTTCAACCTGAGGTCATCATTAGACATCAAAGTACTTATTTTCAATGAGGTAGCGTCGTATTAATCCATTTTGTTTATGATACGTTTTTTTTTTTAAACGTATTCCTGATTTTATCGTAACGTTTACAAGAGTCTAAAAATTGTACCTCGTCTTCTATTATATTGCAAGTTGTACATTTCCTGTCTTCACGCTTAATATGGGAATATCCACTTCTTTCTATTGCGAGGTCATGTGCGCTAATTCTTAATTTACAAAGTTCTTTCCTGTAATGTTTATTTGTGCATTTGATGAGGTACGGTTCAAGCCTATATTTATTACTGATGTCATTATATAATTTCAACCTTGGTGCTCTTTCTTTTTCTTTTTCCCAAAAGTGTATATATTCACTTTGTAACTTTCTCTCTATTGCTTTACCGCAATCTTTGAGGGTTAAGTGTACTTTGGTTATTCCATACATGTGTCATTCCAATATTACTTAAGATCATCTTTACAGAAGATTTCCATGAAGATGAGGGGTCACGATGTTCGTAACGCTTCTCTTAGATATGAGTATTCCTTTGATTCCATTATATGGATCCAAAACATGACTACTTGATTCATTATTTCTTGACACAAGGGAAATCTTCCAAGTTCAGCTAGTACTGGCAATGTCATTGCTTTTCTGTGTACGCCTAATATATGTCTGCAGAATTTCACATGTACGTTCTCGATTGGATTATTGGATAATAAGTATTTGTGATGAATGTCGAACATTGTAGTCTGCTTTTCAACATGTCCTATCTTTTCTGTAAATGGAAACCAAACTTCTGCGCCATAAAAGCATAACTGGTGAAATGAAAGCATCAAAGAGTTTTGCTATTGATGATACATTGACATGTTCTCCCTTTACTTTACGTAGTAAGGAATGTACAGCTTTGTTACCTTGTTTTGCTAGATGATCTTGTGCTTTATGTAACTCTCCACTTTTATGAAGAATTATTCCTAATACTTGTATTCATTAGCTGCCTCAAGAGGATCATCTCCACATGTAAATGCGGTTGAAAATTTTGAGTCAGTTTTAGTAAATATGACAACTTTTTTTTTTTATCTTTATTTAGTTTCATTCCCCTTTCTGTACAATAATTATGAAGTTGATTAAGTTTTGTTTGTAATCCCGATTTTGTATTTGACAACATAACTATGTCGTCAGCATATAATAAATGCGATATGCGTGTTTCTTTCAGCTTGTTTATAACAGGAGAATCATTGTTATCAATACAGTTTGAAATATCATTTATAAAGATATTAAACAGCGTCGGGCTAAGCGAACTGCCTTGAAGAAATCCTCGTTTGACCAGGACTGATCTTGTAAATCCATTATTTGATTTTTCACAAACCATCGCGTTTGTGTACATATCTTTTATAACCCGATAACAATAGCCACTGATGCCTATATTGTATAGTTTCAGAAGTAAAGCATAATGCCATATGCTGTCAATGCTTTTCTAAAGTCTACAAAACAATAGTATAGTCAGCCATTCTTTTTTCTTATTTCATTGTCAATGATCTTTTTAAAATGAAGATCTGGTCTGTTGTTCTATAGGATTTCGAAATCCTGCCTGTTCTTTTATAAACAAATCTCTGCTTTCCATGTAATTTGTTATCCTATTGTTTAATATTTGACAAAAAAGCATTGCTCAGGCAGCAATTTAAAGTAATTCCACGATAATTGTTAGGATTGTAGGATCACGGCTTTTATAAATGGGCACACAAATGCCATGTTTCCACAGAGTGGGATACTGGCCATATCTTAGTACCCCGTTAAATATATTCTTAAGAGGTATAATTATATTAGGCAAATGGCTTTGATTATTTTATTTGAGATTCCCTTCGTTCCCGTAGCTTCTTTATTTTTAATTTCGAAATGTCCTATGGATTTCTGATATACTAATTGGTTCATCAACGTTTGGATTATATATAACATTTCTTGCTTCAGACAATTTTTGCTCAATCAGTTTTTTTTTCTATCTGTTATTTCAATATTCCTGCTAATTAATTTCTCTAATGTCTTCATGGATTTGCTTCGTTATATTTTGGGTTCGTGTTTTGCATGTTTGTTAATTCGCTTAGTGTTCTCCATACTTGATTTGGATCCTTTTCAAAGGCTTCATTTAGTTCTCTAACAAGTTTGTCTCTGTATATATTTTTTGTCTTTCTTAAAATACTTTTGTATGCCTTCACTGTTGAAAAGTACTTTGCCTGTAGGTATCGATTGAAGGGTGTCTGTTCAGTGCATTTAAAAAAGATCTCACTTCTTTCCTTAAAAGAAAACATTTTTCATCAAACCATTTTTTGTGTTTCGGATTTTTTTCTCTTTCTTTTGCACATTTGTCTTTGTTTGAGTGATAGGGGTGCTGCGTCTTTTATTGTTTGGGTCAGATCATTAACCATGTTGTCAATGAAGACCGAGGTCTCCGTATCATGATCTTGTGTCTTCTCTCCATACGTTTCTCTATTTCATCTATACGACTCTTCATGATAGGGTTATTTAAAGCAATGTTCAGCTTTACTGCAGATTCGTCATCCCAAATAAATGACGTAATGGTTGTGTTAACTTTTGTGTTATTTCTGTTTGACGTGTTATTACGTAAGGGAGCACTGTCAGCATGCGCATTTGTTTTCATATTAGGTCTATCATTGCCAACAGCAGGAAGTAAAATTGACAGTTCTGTAGGACAATGATCAGAATATACAGTGAGTTTATGAACTCTGCATGCAATAACATCTTTCATTAGGTCTTGTGATGCAATGAAATAATCTACAACGCTATTTCCTTTTGTGTTGAAACAAGTAAAATTTCCTTGAAGATCGCCAAGTGAGCGACCATTAAGAACATACATATTATTTTCAAAAGAAATAATTTTCGTCCTTTTTGTTGTTGTTGTTGTTTTAACGCTGTCTTGAGAGCATCGTTTGTGAATATCATTATAAGGATTGTCATTAGAATATGCTTACAAGTTGTTTTCACCGTCCGTGTCAATATTAATCTATTAATTGTCCCGTTCTTGCGTTAAAATCCCCACACAATAAAATATTCCCTTTGGTAGAGAAATGTTCTGTTTGTCTTTCCAACTCTTCCCAAATGCGCACCGTATTATCACGTCCATAAGACGATTCAGATGGTATATATATACAACCGATGAAAGTATCAAGTCGTCATTTGTGGAAGAAAGAATTAACCAAACAATGTCAGAATTATCGTTGGGTGAAAACTTGATTAGAGTTCGTAGTTCCTTCTTGATAAAAACTGATATTCCCCCTGATGCACTGGGAGCCTTGTTCCATTTTTCCTGCAGTAATGAACACCAGGGGCAAAGCCTGGTATAAAGATATCGTTAATATTTTCTCATTCAAGATGAGTTTTTTGTAATAAGCTAGTCACAAAAAGTTAAGGGCCAGACAGAAAAACTCTCACCAAAATAAAACGACATAACGCACAGGAAAAACAGCTTATACCGTATTTTATTTCATGTCTTTAGCTTTCATGTCAATGCCATTGCAATTGTGTCAATTCATTTTTTCTGGACAAAATCAAGGATCAAACATCATAACCCCTCTTTTTGAAAATCACAAAATTGACAATTCACAAGAAAGTTTATTGAAAAGCTTCAGTAGTGCGTATGTCCGCCATTTGCACCCACACATTCCACGCATCCAGGCCTCATGGACTGGATCAGAGTCACAAGGGTCTGTTGAGGCATGGCGTTCCACTCCTGCAGCAGAAATTGGAACAGTTGGTGGAGGTCAACAGGAGGAGGGTGGTTGTCGTGGACGCGGCGTTCCAGATGGTCCCAAAAGTTCTCATAGGGTTCAAATCAGGCGAACGCGATGGCCAGTCCAGTCGTGGAACCTGCTGCTGCCTCAGGTAGTCGTTCACCACACGGGCGCGGTGTGGAGTGGCGTTGTCGTCCATGAGGGTGGCACCGGGTCCCATGGCTTGCAGAGTGGGGATAATCAACGGCATCACGATTTCATCTCTGTACCTTACGCCAGTAAGTCTGCCTGGCACAAGGTGAAGGGGTGTCCTGCCATGAAGGTGGATGCCTCCCCATACCATCAGGGAGCCGCCTCCATAGCGATCGTGCTCACGAACACAGCCATCAGCAAGCCTCTCCCCTGGACGATGCCAGACGCGTACCCGGCCATCATTTCGGGACAGGGAGAATCTTGACTCATCGGTGAAGAGGATGGTGCTCCATTGCTGCCTCGTCCATCGCTGATGACGTCGACACCACCTCCTTCTGGCCTGTCGATGGTGCTGTGTTAGTGGGAGACGGACGGCGGGCCTTCTTGAGCGAAGGTTGAAACCGTGAAGGCGACCTTGGACGGTCTGGCGACTTACGTTGATGTTAGTCGTTCTTCTCAGCTCCTGTCTCAGAGTGGTTGCATTGATGGTTCTGCTGCGGACTGCTGTCAGCATCAAGTAGCGATCGTCTTGCCCGTTGGTGATTCTTGGCCGCCCTGAGCGTGGTCGTTCCTCGGCTCTTCCAGTGTCTTGGTATCGCTGGTGAAGGCGTTGAATGACTGAGTGGCTCACTCCCAGACGTCTTGCCACCTCTCTTCCAGAAATGCCATCTTGGAGCCATCCCAGAGCCCGGCCGCGATCTAGTGTTGACAGTATTCGTCTTGGAGGCATGGTTATTGCAGCCCCGATTAGCGGTCATTTTATACCCACCGCAGGCAAATTGTCATTGAAAAGTGTTCAACATAGGCAGGCCTTGCACGTGCACTGTGCCGATTTCTCAATTCAAAACTGCTGTGTAATCTGCGCCTGGCCAAACTTCATGCATTATTCACGGATTTTTGGTGTTTTGGCTGAGCGCATATTCTCGACCCGAAAAATGCGTCGTCTGAAAGATTATTTCGGTCATACAGTGTGGTGTGTGAGCTGTCAGAATAGCTCAGAATGAAACACGCTGCGCTTTGTTTTACGAGCATTCAGACCCATTACTTAGAGTACCCCAAAATCTAAGGCGGCCCTTAACTTTTTGTGACTAGCTTATTACTACGTCATAATCAGAACATATTCTGTGTATTTCTTCTTCAAAGAATTTGTTAATCATACTATCATCGATTGTCTCCCTAAATCCTTTAATGTTCCACGAAAATATCTTAACTTTTTCTGTACCATATGTGTTTATATTGAACAAACAATGTTATTAAAATTATATTATCCAAACACAATTTCATACTGTGATTTAAACTCAAGTGAAAAGGAATAAAGTGAAAATTCTAAACACTGAATTCAAAGAAGCGCATCTCCTGTGGTGCTATGTATGTAGACTGACACTGTCATATTATGTCAAATAAAGTATTCACAATTTTTCTTTTTTGGATGAAAGTTTGTCTCAAGAAGGTTTAGTTCTCAGTTGCTCTGGTTACCAGAATCCATAGTCCCAATAACGGTTTTTTTGTACTCGTTCCAGTCGTATTGGTAGCTGTTGCGGTTTGCCCGGAAGTCCTTGTAGTTTGTCACGTGTTTGTTTAAGTCATTCGGTCAGTTCAGGTGTGGTAGTAGTTGCTGTGGTCTGCCTGGAGATCCGTGTAGTTGTCCCGTTCGTTGTATCGTCTCGCCGTGTATCGGTTGTTGTAGGGTCTGTTGTAGTCGTTGTAACGTCCCTGCCTGTCTGCATCTGGCTGGAAGCGCTGATGGGGTTCCACTTGTCGACGTGACTGTAGGATTTGTCCAGTCTTTGTGTGAAGAACTGTTGCCGACTTCTGTCCTGGTGTTTGCTTATTTCTGGTGTCATTTCTGCCAGGGTTTTTGTCTCCAGGAGAAGTCATTTTGACGTCTTGTCCCCTTTTCGTTTCTTCCGTTGCCTGTTGTGCTCGTTTTTTGTGGAGAGCTTCTGTCTCTAGGGAGCGTTTGTATGGTCGGGGTCTTTGTTTCTTCAAAAAAAAGACTGTGCACGTGCTCCCGATATTTGTTGCCAGAATACTTGCACCCTTTTTTGAGGGATGAATGATGTCTGCTAGATGGTATATGGAGATTTTTGTAGAGTTGTTGTGTTCGATGAAAGATACACTTTTCACCTGGTACAGAGCGGCAAACACAGTGGCGTTGACGATTTTCCCTTTGCGTTCAGTTCTCCTCATCTGTTGGTGCAATATGGTTTACAATTAGTTTGGTCTCTTTACTGAACATGGATTGACATGTCTTCACAAAGGTAATAATCTTTTCACTCACTTCCTTTGGTGATAATGTTTCAATTCATTAATTCCAGCGTGAAGAAGAACAACATCAGGCTGTTGCTGTGTAAAGTGTCTATCTCTGCAGCACAGTCACTGATTTTGGTCGTTTTTTCATGGTTACCTTTAAGCCATAAGAATTTCCAAGCCGTTCAGCCTCAACCCCTTTTAACACAGAATCATGTAAAATGAGCAGACTGAGCAATTCATCGTAATCCGTGTCTGTGTCACTGTTGCTTGTGTCTGTGTTTTTGTCAATGTCTGTATAAAAACAAATAAGGTACGGGCAGGTTTTTCTTTTTGTTTCAAATTAGTTTCGTTTTGCAACACAGTTGATTCCAAGGTAGGTCTAGGATTTGGTGTCGTTTTGAGAGAGGCACTGCCTTGTGAATTCTGAAATGTGCCTTTTTTTTTGTTTTTTGTTTGTTTTTCTGGTATTTTGGGAGTCTTTTTTGTGCAAATGAACTGACTGAGTCGTATCTGTTGATTTCTGGTCAACATGGAAGTTGACACAGGAGTTTCTACGTCTTCTTTCGGTGATGGGGAATGTGACACAAATGACGCTTTTCCTGCTAAGTCTATCCTTTTTATGCCATTTTTCCAATTTCTATACATATTATATTCTGTTTTTCTTGAATCTGTAGTTATATCAAGGTGATTGCATCCTCCAAGTTATCAATTTTTGTGTTAATGTCTTGTTGAAATACAAAGACTTTTTTCTGTAGTCACTGTGTCCTGCAGTGTCATCTTGTTCTTTTGTAGTGTCGTCATGTGACGTCATTTGGTGTATGGCCATGAAATCTTCCATCATTTTGTCGTCAACATGTGGTTCTGTGCACAGTTGGCATGAAAATTTTCTTTGTTCTTTGCGTTTTGTAGAAGATGCATATCTGGTAGAGAGGGAGCTTAGAGCAGGACCAGTGAACTCTTCGATGGCAATCGGTACACTTTAGAATTCTTTCTTTTTTGTTTACTTCACAGAAACATGTGTTGTTTTTCATTGTCTTGGGTACTTTTAGAACGCTGTTCTTTTTCAGTTATTTCTTTTGCTTGATCATCTTCTGTTTCGTTATCAAAGTCCTCATAATTTGTCAGCATACATTTTGATTCATTGTTTTTCTTTTCCAATATAATTTGGGGTTCAAATGTCCTGCTTGCCTCATAGCCTCTTCGGCTTGTTCTAGCGATTCGTAGCCTCTGTGTACTGCTCCCGAGAATCCGTTGACCGACTCGGATGCGAGATTCCAATTGTCGAAAATGCCAACAGATCTACCGACACTTACCGCATAAAATTGTTTATGCACACAGTTCCTTTTCATGGTGGTTATATTTATTTACACTTGGATTGATGAAAATTGTGTTTGACAATATTTTTCAATAGCATCGACTCAGGTTCTGTTGATTGTTCACCATCTTGGATGTGTGTGTGTGTGTGTGTGTGTGTGTGTGTGTGTGTGTGTGTGTGTGTGTGTTGTGTAAGTAAGTAGCTAAACGACAAAGAATGAAAGTATAAGACCACCAAAAACAACAATGAGCACATGTACTCTTTGGACACAAATGTGTGTGATAAGTATTGGTCAATTCATGGGAGATCTGACACAGTGTTATGCGCCAGCTGTATGCAAGGAAAAACCAGAGAAAAGGCAAACAAAGAAACGTTTTCCTTTTGAAGAAAGATATGCCTTCTTTCTGAACGGGGGAGGGGGGGGAACAAATGCTCCATTCAATGCATGCAATTGTGACATCTCCTTCCTCTCCCCATCCTCTCGCACCCCCATCCCCCACATAAACACAACTCCTTCTTTTATCCCCAAAACGCACCCCTACTGAACAATTAACTTACTAAAATTTAGAAAGAGACGGGGTTTGTTACCGCCAAGGACATTGTCTGTGTTCTGTACTCTGTCTGTTTCCTTGGCGGTAGTATCTAACTCTTTCAAAATTTTTCTTCATTTTCCACCCTCAGTCATTTCGTTTTGAAACTAAATTAACTTACTAATTAATAAACTGACCAGATGAAAGACTGATTGAGCAACTCATTGACTAATCAATAATCATACGCCCACTGAAAAATGAAAAAAAGACAAAAGTTCATTTTTATGCTTCATATTCTACACTTACTTTTATTATTATCTTCTGTCTGTGTACGTGTCTGACTGTATATCTGTGAACCTGTTGCATGCCTCTCTCTCTCTCTCTCTCTCTCTCTCTCTCTCTCTCTCTCTCTCTCTCCTCTCTCTCTCTCTCTCTCTCTCTCTCCTAGGTAGCAGAACATAGTTACAATGACTGGTTTGATAATGAGTGCGAACGAAAGAAACTGGAAGTTAAAAGGTTATCAAAAAGATTTCAGAGATGAAAAGCCAAGGATGAAAGTAAGAAAAGAGAATAATACGCCGTATCACGTAAAGAGTATGTTACGCTTAGGAAAATAAAGGAACTGGAGTATAAAGAAAGTAGGTTAAAGAAACTTAAAAATTCAGTCAATTATTCTAAAATGTTCTGGTCAGTGATAAGATCTGTAAATAAAAAGTTTTGTGTATAGCAAAATCTCAGTTCAACAGTGGCATGACCATTTTGGGGGCGTTTATCATAGTTTTGATAATATAATAAGGAATAAGAGGCCGGTGTAGTAGAAGAGAATGAAATTGAGCCATTATTTAATCAACCTAAATCCAGTGAAGAAGTCGTTGCTGGTATTAAACATTTGAAATTAGGAAAAAGTGCAGGACCAGATAGAACATAGCAGATATGTTGAAGAATGCAAACACAACTGTACTCGATTTCCTTGTTCATTTATTCGCCCAAATTTTTGATAATGGTATCTTTCCATTAGAGCGGGCTAAATCTATTATTATACCCATTATATAAAAAAAAGGAGACTTAAACAATCCCGACAACTATCGTGGAGTATCATCTACCAGCATTTTAAGTAAAATCTACACTTACAAGATTAACTGAATGGGCTGAAACTGAAGAAAAAAATAGTGGAAGAACAAGCAGGTTTTAGAACCAGTTACAGCACCATGGACCATATATGTACACTATATATATATTGATTCGAAAAATCTACTCTGTAAGTCGAAGCTCTACATTGCATTTGTAGATTTTAAGAAGGCCTTTGACTCGGTAAATCGGAATGATCTGTAGAATGAACTCCGTAAAAGTGGTGTTAATAGTAAAATGTACAAGGCTATTAGAGGTTTCGCGAAATGTACAAGGCTATTAGAGGTTTCTACAACTCAGTACTTGCACGTATGCGTGTGAAGAGTGGGTATTCAGATTTTTTTGATTGTCCAAATGGAGTAAAACAAGGATGCTTGTTGAGTCCACAGTTGTTTTCTTTTTCATAAACGAACTCGTGGTAGAATTGTCCCACAAAGGAAGACATGGTATCCAGATAATATCTGGAGCAGAGGAATTAGTTTTATTACTGTATGCTGACGATATTGTTCTTTTGTCCGGAACAGTTGTAGGTTTATTGAAAGAAGACACGGGTCGCTTAGGTTTATCAGTTAACTTAGATAAGACGAACATAGTGGTCTTTAAAATGGGTCGCCACCTATTAGTGCATGTAAAATGGTCTTATGGAAATGCATGTGTTCAAGTAGTTAATTCATACAAATATCTTGGAATGGTATTTTCAACAAAGTTAACTTTTCGTTACGCATGGGAAGAATCTCTAAGAAAAGGGAAAAAGGTACTATTGAAATTCTGAAATCGCTGAGAAAACTGAATTGTACAGACTGTGGTATATTTTGGAAAATGTTTGATGTACAGATAAAACCTCTTCTAACATATGCAGCTCAAATCTGGGGCTTACATGAAAATTCGCAGATGGAAAAAGTGCATACGTATGCTATGAAGCGTTTCCTTGAAGTGCCTATTCATTCATCCAACACCGTTTTATATGGAGAGATGGGCAGATACCCTTTGTATATAAGTACATTTGTGAAATGTGTTAAGTACTGGTTGAAGATCTTGAAGCTACCCCAGTCCCGTTTGAGCAGGCAAGCCTATGATATGAAATGGAAAAAAGGTAAGGAAAACTGGGTTCATAAAGTAAAGAAAGTCCTTTAAGAACAGGGTTTTGGAATAGTGTGGATGACCCAGGAAGTAGGAAATTAGCAACAGTTCATTGCGGAATTTAAAGACAGGCTTATTTGTTCTTTTAAACAGAAATGGCACTCAGATATGGAATATAAAGAAAACTATCGCTGGTTTTTCTCATTTAAAAATGTGTTTCATTCTGAAAAAGTTTCTTAATGTCATAAGAGATAAATGGCACAGAATGAATTACGTAAGAATTAGGTTGAGAACTTTTGGTTTTAATGCGAACAAAAGATGGTCTGAATGTGAAACATCCACAGAATCTCCTTGTCCTGCATGTAGACACATTATTCATGACGAAGAACACTTTCTGTTCCACTGTACTGCTTATAATGAAGTGCGGACAAATTGTTCATTTTTCCAGTTAGATATAGTAAAAAGACAAAATGTCGCTGTCGGGTTATCATCAAAATCATTTGCAAAATTCATCGCAGAAGCATAGAAAATTAGACCGATGAAGGATAGTGAAGTTTCAGATAACACATTATATGAGATAATATGAATGAATAATATAATTCATCGCATGTGGATGAGATCAGTGAGATACAATGTCATCATTTGATTGAGTGGATGGTCGAGTCAGTCTTACGTGGGTTTTTTTATTTTTTATTTATTTTTTATTTTTTTTAAAAACCTGACTGCATTACTCCTGTGCGTGAGGTCATAAGGAAATGTTATGAATTTATTTGTTTTTGTTAACCTTTGATTTGATACACACTAGGAATGAATGTGCACTATTTGTTTGCAGGAAGTGAAGAGATAAATATTATTGTTCTGTTACCCCCCCCCCCTTTGTCAAAAGACCTCTTTGGTAATGTCAATAAAATATCAAAGTGTCAAAGAAAGTCACTCTCTCTCTCTCTCTCTCTCTCTCTCTCTCTCTCTGAAAGAGTATGAACACTACGGTTCGAAAGAGACAAATAATTAGAGCGTTTGCATGTCGCTCTCGTATTAAACGGCGGGTGAGTATACAGACGAAATAAACGGAAGAAGGTTTGATTTATTTAAGCCGCTGACTAGAAATCAGAACGAGAAGTGTGAACAATGAGGGATGGCTGGAGGGGTATGGAGTGGCGGGGTGGCTGAGGAAGGGGAGGGAGGAGGAGCCTTTGCTTTTTCTCATTAAAAAAATATTTCCTGTCCCCTATTTTCCAAACATATCAAAATCAGAAGCCGGGAAGAGCACAGTGTGTATATGAGACGCCCGCTGGGCTCCAACTGGAAACGTAGGACTGACTACTCTACAATGACCAGAAGATGGCGATACAATGTTTATTAATATAGGAACCTAGCTGTTGTAGGCTCAGCAAAATTATTACAGGAAGCTGGAAAAAAGAAGTGCTGATTGAAGAGCACATGAAGCAAGGAAAATCAGTGCTTACTATACAGTACAAACAATAGGTAGTGGGGAGGAAATAGTATGGGCTGAACTATACATGTAGTAAAGCAACAGGAGAAATATAGTGCTGGTTGGACAATAAACGCAGAAGGACGCGAGAAAAAAGAACTGTTTGATCAGAATGTGCAGTAACAAGATGCAAAGCATATAAACGTACTCCCAGTATATCCTGAATACGCGTGATATATTCCATAAAGAGGAAAAAAACCATCTTGGGCTGGTCTAACCGTTAGTAATGGCTATTCTGGTAAACATCGGCCATCATCTGTGACATTTAATGAACATACTTACAAATTTTCAGAAAGATCCGCCAAGAACTTTCTGAGATTTTCCATAAAGACGATAACCATTTTGGGCCGTTAGTAATGGCTGTAACGGTAAACTAAAGCATCGGGCATCATCCGCGACCCATAATGAACATACCTAAAAATTTTCAGAAAGATCGGCCAAGTACTTTTTGAGATAATCTATAAAGAAGAGAAATCGTTACAGGCTGTTACAGCCGTTAGTAACGGCTATAACGGGGTAAACTAAAACATCGGGCATCATCCGTGACCCATAATGAACATACCTGGTAATTTTTACAAAGATCGGACAAGTACTTTCTGAGATATTCCATAAAGAAGAAAAGGTGTTACAGACCGTTACAGCCGTTAGTAACGAATGTAACGGGGTAAACTAAAACATCGGGCATCATCCGTGACCCATAGTGAACATACCTATAAATTTTCAGAAAGATCGGCCAAGTACTTTTTGAGATATTCCATAAAGAAGAAAAAACCGTTACGGGCTGTTACAGCGGTTAGTCATGGCTGTAATGGGGTCAACTAAAACATCGGGCATCATCCGTGACCCATAATGAACATACCTGCTAATTTTCACAAAGATCAGCCAAGTACGTTCTGAGATATACCATGGAGAAGAAACACCGTTACATGCCGTTACAGCCGTTAGTAACTGTTCTTTAAGAACTGGGAGTACAAAAAGTAGTGGGGGGGGGGGGGGGGGGGGGGGGGATAGTGCTGATAGAAACACAAATGTTGCAAGCAATTGGGAAAGTATTAATACCAGAACAGTACACTTAGTAAGAAATAGGCAAAGGAATATTGTCTGTAATACATCGAGATAAGCGTGGGAAATGGTGCTCACTCTACGATCCATACAGCAATACGAAGGATGGAAAATGGTACCGGATAAATCGCATATTCAAAAGGAAGTAGGAAAAATGTAGCACGGGTTGAATGACTAGTAGTAAGAACTATGGAACGGTCATGCAGTCTGGACAATAATACAATGGAAAGTTGGAAAAGAGAGGTGCTGGCTGCAGAATTGATACCATTATGATGCAGGAAGAAAAGCTGAAAACTATTGACAAGCTGAAAACCATGTGAGGTAGGAAAAAGGGTAAAGAAGCGTTTGATAGTACGAAGTAGAAAAAAGGCATGTTGATTGAACAGTGTATTAACAAACAGTATGGAAAAATAGTACTCTCTGTGAATGTGTGATTATGTCATGGTGCCTGAAAAATAAGTAGCAGAGAAAAAAAAAGGTTAACTAAATTGATTATGTCATGAAGAAAAAGATATTTCTAGGAAGTAGTGGCTGAACGATACTTGTACTTGGATTTAGAAAAAAGCAGGGCTCTCTGAAAGATGCATGAAGAAACATTTAGGGAAAGAAGTTGCGCCGGCTAAAAAAAAAAAAAACAAGATGCGAAGCATATAAACGTACTCCCAGTTTTCCAAACCGCTTATAAATCGGCCAAGTGCTTTGTGTGATAAGAAATAAAGGCAAAATAATGGTTTTAACGGTTATTTAACCGATGTACACTTTCAGCATTACATCACTTACATATGGACAGAGGCTCCGATTTGTCACAAGATCATCCAAACCGCTTATAAATTGGCCAAGTACTTTCTGAGATATTCCATAAAGAAGATAAACCGTTACAGGCCGTTACAACCGTTAGTAACGGCTATAACGGGGCAAACTAAAGCATCAGGCATCATCCGTGACCCATAACGAACGTACCTGCTCATTTTTACAAAGATCGGCCAAGTACTTTCTAAGATATTCCGTAAAGAAGAAAAACCGTTACAGCCGTTAGTAACGGCTATAGCGGTAAACTAAAACATCGGGCATCATCCGTGGCCCATAATGAACATACCTACAAATTTTCAGAAAGATCGGCCCTGTAGTTTTGTCTGGAGCGAGTGGAACACATTTTGACCACGGACACACAGACATACACACACACAGACACACAGACAGCATTTCTTCATTCCCATTCTAAAGTACTCCCTGTTCTATAAGAACTTGGAGTACAAAAAGCATGTTGTATAATTTAAAATAGAAGTAGGGCTCTCTAAAAGATGCATGAAGAAACATTTAGGAAAGAAGTTGCGCCGGCTAAAAAAAAGCATGTTGTATAATTTAAAATAGAAGCAGTGCTGGCTGAAAGATGCATGCAGTAAAATTTAGGAAAGAAGTTGTGCTGGCTGAAAGATGCACACGGCACAATTTAAGAATGAAGATATGCATGTAGTAGAATTTAGGAAAGAGGTCATGCTGGCATGTAGTAGAAGTTAGGACAGAGATATGCTGGCTGACAGATACTCAAAGCATTATTTAAGAAAGAAAGTAATGCATATTGAGAGATGTATATAGTATATATAAGCTACACACAAAAAGTTAAGGATCACTTTCACAAACATTCATAACTGTCAAAATAAGAAAGTCAATGCGTTGAAGTTTGGCCAACATTTAATTCCATTCTTTAGTGATAACGATACACAATTGCCTTCAATCTCGAGCAATCGTTTGGTGTGTACATTTGATTAAAGTGGGTACGTATCCAAATTTGATTTCCCAAAGTCATTGAAATCACAAGACAGGGCATACTGATGCTCCCAAAAGCTCAGTAATGCGTGTAACCACCATGGCTGTTCTGGCACTCGATGCAGCGAGTCCTCATCGAGTTGACCAGGTTGGTGAAGATCCTCTGTGGAAGCGCCTGCCACTCAGCCTGCAGCATCTGGTAGAGGTGTTGGGCATCCCTGGGAGGGGGGTGGCTCCTCACTTTGCGATCCAGCTCATCCCAGAGGTTCTCAATCGGGTTTGATATCGGGACTGCATGCTGGCCACTCCATTCTGTTGACTCCAGACTGCTGCAGGAAGTCGTTGACCACCCTTGCCCTGTGGGGGCAAGCGTTGTCATCCTGGTAGACAGCCCTCAGTCCCATCTGCTGCAGTGTAGGCACAGCCAGCGGTCGAAGGATCTCATCCCTGTATCGGATGCCAGTCAGGTTGCCCTGTACATGATACAAGGGTGTTCTGTGGTGAAGGCTGAAGGCCCCCCAGACCATTACAGAACCTCCACCAAAGGCCACCTTTTCTTGGACAGTGGCGTCAATAAAGCGTTGCCTGGGCGCCTCCAGACCCTCAGTCGGCCATCGTTGTGGTGAAGGGTGAAGCGGGAAATGTGCCAACGTTGTTGTTATTGATTTCATAGTAACCCTGTTAAACTCGCTGTTCAATAAAGGAATCTTTCCTGAGGCATGGTGAAAATCGATAATAATCCCTCTTCACACAAAAAAAGGAGATAATAACAATCCACATAATTACCGAGGCGTTGCACTGACAAGTATGTTGGGCAAAATTTATGCATATCTGCTTCATAAAAGATTAACTGCTTGGGCAGAAAGAGAGGAGAAAATTATGGAAGAACAAGCTGGATTTCGATCTGGATACAGCACAATAGACCACATATTTACATTGTATGCCTTAGTCCAGAAATATATATTAAAAAGTTAAAATTGTATGTTGCCTTTGTTAATATTCAGAATGCTTTTAATTCTGCGAACAGAAATGTTTTGTGGAATATTTTAAGGAAACGTGGTGTGAATGGAAAGTTGTATGCAGCTCTGCGAGGAATGTATGATTCTGTTCTTGCTTGTGTTCGTGTAAAATGCATTTTTTCTCAGATTATTTCAAATGTCCACGTGATGTAAAACAAGAATATTTGCTCAGTCCCCAGTTTTTTTTGCTTTTTTCATTAAGGAGCTTGCAGAAGATATTTCAGAGAATGGAAAGCATGGGATACAAATGTTGCCAGGGGCTACTGAGCTATTTTTAATGCTGTTTGCTGATGATGTTGTTCTCCTTGCGGATACACCTGTTGGTTTGCAGAAACAGTTGGACGCTTTGAAAAAGGTATCGGATAGATTGCAACTGACAGTAAATCTAAGTAAAACTAATTTCATGGTTTTTAGAATGGTTTTATGGCAGATCAGAAGTCAAAGTGACAAATAGTTATAAATATCTAGGGATAGTTTTCAGTACAGAATTAAGCTTAAATAGATGCTGGCTGGAGATGTGTAGGAAAGGAAAGAGAGGGGTCATTGAGATTTTAAGAACAAACTGAGAATACTGAATTCCAGTTGTGGGGTTTCGTGTGGGAATTTATTCGGGACACAAGAGACAACCAATTTCAGATTATACTCTTCGTGGTCTATTGGGACAACGCCCACGTGGTTGGTTCACACGTATGCAATTTAAAGACCGTATGAGTATAATGCATTGTACCGCTACATGCATCAATTAATAAAATTGTTTATTGGTGGGAAAGTGGTCGATTTCTCATGTTTATAGCACTTATGTCAAATTTAATAATACTGTTAAGATTACTTTATTTACCCTACGACCAGACTCTGCAGTCAAGGGTTATTTATATAAATTGCTTTTGCTACAACACGAGACAGGTATAATTTAATTGGGTTGTTTCGTGAAAAGAAAAATACTAACAGAAATGGTTTTAGTATCGTTTTGGCTTTAGTCAGGGTGTAGGCAATACTGCACAGTTCAAATACCGAATATTTTTATTTATGGGTTCGTTCAATTTGTTCTTACAGGACCAATCAACTGGTTTCCAAGAATGGATGGAGGAAACAGGAAACAAATGTGAAAGGTTTTTTGGTTTCTCCTCGGTTTTTAAAATGTAATTGGAAGATGGGAAATGTATTTCATCCTGTTTCAATGTTTTAAAAAATACAATGGCCATGAATATTATTAACTTTAGAAGAGAAAATTTCGAAATTAGAACAATGGCGTCCTCGGTTGCAAACCAACAATGGTTTTAAGCATCGTACAATTGCCCATGCGTTGTCGGCATAAACACAGTGAAGGTCGAAAGTCATGTTGGTTTTTGATTGCCCTAGCAGTCATCAGAGATTCGAAGTGATGCTACATTTTCTGTGGGAGCCAGCGCAAAGAGGAAATGATCTCATAGTAATTCATCCAGCAAGAAATAAGAAATGAACTAAATGACATATCACTCAGCCGGATATATAGCAGAAAAGTAAGTCTGTTTTCGAAGAAATGGTATCACAAACAAATTGTTGCGACTTTGGCTTTCACCCGTTGATTTGTGACGATGTTTGAATGTGTGTTGATGTGTTGACGATGTTTTGAATCCCACTGGTAGCGCTTTCATGTATTTTTTATGGCTTCAGTTGGCACAAGACATAGATTACTGTGGTGTGCTGATGTGTGTGCGGTGAGTTCTGTTGGTGTGTGTGTGTAGTGTGGGGTTGTGTGTGTGTGTGTGTGTGTGTGTGTGTTGTGTTGAGTTGTGTGTGTGTGTGTGTGTGTGTGTGTATGTGTGTGTGTCGTGTATATGTGTGTGTGGTAGTGCGTGTGTGAGTGGATTGTGTGCGCCGTTGACGTGCGCCGTTAGGGGGGCTGTGGCGTGAGTACGTGCAGTTGGTGTCTAGTGTGTGAGTGTAGTGTGTGTTTGGTTTCCGTGTTGGTGTTTTTATTTGTTGCGACTGCCAGATTTGAATTGAATTTCTAGGTTAAATTGTTTGATTTTTATGTGGTCTTTCAGTTGCAGTTACTTGACGCATTTGTTTATGCAATGTATTTCGTACCCTCCATGCCAACAGGGCTGGTGGAATTGCCTTATTGGCTATAAAACTCTCTACTCTCTCTCTCTCTCTCTCTCCTCTCTCTCTCTCTCTCTTCTCTCTCTCTTCTCTGTTACTATATACAATTGACATCCTCACTTTGTGTAGGAGTCAGCGAGATGAAAGCATGTGGTCAACTAAATTCACGTGTCTAAATCACGAGGCTCGCTTGTAAGAATTTTCGCTTTGCTCTCATTTATAACGGTTTGAGCTAGCAAACTGTGAAAACAATGACATATCCTGCAGGTGTTTCGTGTCCTTGCATTATGACAGATTGTGGCCAATTAAGTAATGTGACAGACTGAGGCAATTAAGTATGTGTTGTGTGCCTGACTTTCTGGTCTGCAAAGACACTTTTATGAATGGTGAAAAACTAAGGATTCCGACATTTGCCATTTGATGATCAGTATCTCTTTGTCTCAAAACTGCATGACCGGTATCACACATGGGTGGAAAAAAGTCCTATTTTCGTATGATCCAAATGCAACACGGGATAAAAATTCACCATTTTCTTCGGAGCTTTGGGGTTAGCTCTCTGATGCTCCTTTTTCAGCAGTATATTTTATTTGTCAATGTGGGCAAAAAATCATCCGACAGCCCGTCACTGTTCTACTGGACAAATGTGCGCTTGCACTGTTTATTAGAACAGGTCCACTCAGAAAATCAGAGATCGGGTGGCGGGGGGGGGGGGGGGGGGGGTGGGGGGGGGGGAGGGGGGTGGTGGGGGGGGGGGGGGGGGGGGGGAGAGGTGGGGGGGGGGGGGGGGGGTGGGGGGGCGGGGGGGGGGGGGGGGGGGGTGGGGGGTAAGGGGGGGTGGGGGGGGGGGGAGCAGGGGGGGGGAGGGGGGGGGGGGGGGGGGGGGGGGGGGGGGTGGGGGGGGGGGGGGGGGGGGGGGGATGGGGGGGGGGGGCGGGAGGGGGGGGGAGGGGGGGGGGATGGGGGGGGGGGGGGGGAGGGGTTGGGGGGGGGGGTGAGGTGGGGGGGGGGGGTCGGAGGGGATGGTGGGGGGGGAGTTGTGGGGAGCGGTTGGGGGGAGGTTTGGCAGGAGTAAGCTGGCACCAGGTTCCCCAATGGTCTGAATGTTTGACTAATCCCTTTTGGAGTGAGTGGATGATTGGTTGCCTCTTCTGGTTATCTGTCCTTCGTTTCCTGTATCAGTAGTGGCCCCCTCTTGAATACTGGAGTGACTTGGAGGGAATGGAAAAGACAAATCTTTTGACTCAGATGTTCGAAAAAGCACTCACCTGATCAATCTCTTCCCCTCTCCCCACCCCCCCCACCCCCCACCACCCCCCCTCTCCTCTTCTCTCCCTCTCTCTCTCCCTCATCCCCCCTATTTCTCCTCTCCTCTCCACTCTCCATCCCTTCCTCCCCTCTTTTCCTCCCATTTTCCCTATCTCCCATTCCTCCCTCCCTCTCTCTCTCTGCTCTCCTTTTTTACACTCTCACTCCTTCTCTCCCTCCCTCACCTACTCTCCTCTCTACCCCCTCTTCACCCCAGCACCAACCCTCCCGTCACTCTCTACCTCTCGTTGTACATCATTGAACTTTTTGGACTCCCAGTCATATATAGAGAAATTAGAAACGGAGTTCTTTTAGAAGGGAAACGAAGAAATGCTGTCTTTTTTGTGGGTTCTGCTGCTATGTGTTATATGTCTGTCTGGCTGTTTTGTCCGTGGTCAAATGTGTTCCACTCGCTCCAGACAAAACTAATGGGCCGATCTTTCTGAACATTTGTAGGTCATGTTCAGTATGGGCCACGGATGATGCCGAGTTTTTTTTTAAGTTTCCGTATAGCCGTTTACTAACGGCTTTGTTAACGACCTATAACGCGTTTTTTCTTCTTTATGGCATATTCAGATAGTACTTGGCCATTTTTTTTTTAGAGGTTTGGATGATCTCGTGACAATCGGAGCCTCTGTCATATGTAAGTGATGTAATGCTGAAAATTGGAAATTAAAAACCGATAAATCATAAAAAATTTAAAACCGTAATTCCTCGCACCGTAATTTCTTATATATATTTATAATACGCACAGAAGTTTAAGGTTCGAGTATGTGAAAACAGGTGCGTATAAAAATCAGTTCGCTACTGTTTTTTATTTCTTAGGCAGCCAAAATTGTCATGAATTCTTGTTCCGTGTATGTGGGCGATGTTGTGTTAGTGCGAAAATTGACACGGGATTATCTACTATAGCCTGGGCCGCAAAACGGAAAAAAAAAAAATAAAAAAAAAAAAAAAGCGGAAAGGAAAACTTGCGAAAAATGACCTTGTTTCGGACCCGTTCTGCCATGAAAACAATTTGCACTCTTGCCAGATGGAGAAAAAACATTAAAAAACATTATGCAGTGCTAGCACAGCTGTTTATGTGCGAGAATGCGTCGCTCTCTTGGCGTTATAAGAAGACATTCAACCAGTTTGTTGGCCCTGATCTGACATTGCCTCCCGACAAAAAATTTTTTAATGCGGTTTGGTTAGTGGCTCACGAGCTCGTTGCTGTTCCAAGATTGATGGTGAGTTCCCAAGTGAGCATGTGGCCAGGTGACCTTCTTGTGTCCATATCGGTCATTGTCCGACTGATTCAACGCTTACGGCCACTCGGCTTGTCCAGGAACGACGCAGATATGGTCGACGATGAAGACAGTCAACCCCACGTGCGATCGTTTCGCATTGAACGACAAGCCTGCAGACCAGACAAAGCACAGCCTTCTTTCCAGCCTCATTCAAAGCAAGTTGCGTAGGGTGGTACTTAACAATTCCAACCATAGCCAGCAGGACCATACGGAACCGCCTACATGGGTTTTCATTTTGAAGTATAATCTCCCTTTCTCGTCGCCCAGCCGTTCGGCACCGCTTAACTCAGCCATTAGGGCAAGGCACAGCTCGCTGCGCCTTTTTCTTCTGCGCACGTTCGTGAGGTGGACCTACGTCAGCAATGGTCCCAAGGTCCTGTTTCAGTGACATGAATCTCGCTTCACCCCTTCACCACATCGTCGTCTTGATGAGGGTCTGGTGGCGCCCTGGGCAACGCTTTATTTACGCACTGTCCAAGGAAAAGGTTTGTCGGGCCTTTGCGTGGAGGATCTGTATTTGGATATCTTATGGGGGGCCTCCATCAGCTTCACCACAGAACCCCTTGTTTATGTAAGGGTGTAACCTGACTGGCCATCCGATTACGGGATGGAGAATGGATGAGATCCTTTGACCGTTGGCATGTGCTACACTGCAGCAGATGGGTCCGAGGGTTCTGTCTACCAGAGATGACAAACCGTTGCCCCCACAGGGGACAAAAGGGTGGTCAACGGGACGTCTGCAGCATTCTGGAGTCGTCTAACAGAACTGGGTGGCCACAGCATGCATCCCGATATCACCCGATATTGGAACTCCTGGGTTGAGCTGGATCGCAAAGTGAGGAACACCCCCTCCTCCCTGGGATGCCCAAACCTATTACCTGATGCTGCAGGTGAGTGGAGCGCGCTTGCACTGCGGTTCTTCAACAACCTGGTTCAACTCGATGTAGGGGGACACTCGCTTCATCGAGTGCCAGAACAGAGCCTGGATGGTCTACAGCTTTACTGAGCTTTTGGGAGCATCATATGCCTGTCTTGTGATTTCAATGACTTTGGGAAATCAAAATTTGGATACGTACCCATTTTAATAAATGTACTCACCAAACGATTGCTCCGAGAATTGAAGGAAACAATTGTGTATCGTTATCATAAAGAATGGAATTAAATGTTGGATAACGTCTACGCATGGACGTTCTTTTTGTGACAGTGATGATGTTTGGTGGAAAGCGATCCTTTAACTTTTTGTGTGTATGTTAGGTGGTTTTTAATGAAATTGGTATATAGAAATGTTATCGCCACAAAATTTATAGCACGTTATATTATAGTTAGTGTTTCAAAATTTTGACCGTTAAAATTTAAATACCGTTATTCTGGACATATTTTTCCGAGTGGATGAATTTGATTGAACACACCGATACCCCAAGTGGCGGGCCTAAAATACCGGTTTCTAAAGTGTATATCGGTTTTATAAACGTTATTATAAAACGTTTAGTTTGCCTTATGGATTGTTATATATGGTGGGTTTTAATGAAATTGTTGTATTGTATATAGAAAGAGTTATCACACACAAAAATAGCACTTCTTGTAGTATTTCAATTCTGACCGTTTAAAAACCGTAATTATTGACTATATTGGCATTTGGATGAAATTTGGGTATTCATGTACACAGGTATTTTCGCCACAGTGCAGGCTATAATACAGTTTCAAAACGTTTGTACCTCAGTTAAAATAACCGTTTAATTATTTTTTATTTTTTAAAACGTTATTTTGCCTTTATTTCTTAATCTCACCAAAGCATTGGCCCCGATGTTTATAAGCGGAGGGAACAATGGGGAAGGTTTACGTTTTATATGCTTCGATCTTGTTTTTTTTATCTGTGACTTTGTTGCGTTACTTTTCTTCATTGTTATTTATTTATCTTGTTGCCGTTGTGCCGTCGTGACGGGTTTTTTTTTTTTATTTTTTTTTTCATTTGTCTTTATCGAGGTACGTTGTTTTGGTGGCCGTGATGGTTTTTTTTTGTTTTTTCATCCTTCTTTGATCTGTGTCACGTTGAGCCGTGACGGGTTGTTTTTTTTTTCACTATTTGACAATAAATTATGATGTGTAAAGAAGGAGCATCAGAGCTCCAAAAGCTCGAAAAAAATGTTGGTTTCGTGTTTCATTTGGATCGTATATCTATCATTTTAAATGGACAGTCGTTTTAAGGTATATTTGTGCAAAACAAGCTCAGATTAGGTTATTTCCTTAATCTTTTTGTTCATTCTTATCGTTTACAGGAAGATAACAAGTGTGATCGATTCTGTCCACTCCGTGTTAAAACTGCCGAAGATAAATGAGGTTCAATTTTGTTGTTTGTTGTCCTATTTTGAATGATCTGAGGAATCACATTAATTGATCCAAAATATTTAAGCATTCCTTTCTTATTTCGAGATTGCATTACTCCATGGCATCCACAAACAGAAGCATACCTATACAACGTTTTGCGGTTTTCTTGTACAAGGCTTTTCAGGATTAGGAAATGTATGTAAGAGTTTAAAGAAAAAGTGTTGCGTACTGTTTGATATTTAGTTAGTCCATTACCTGTTTACTTTGATGGATTATTTGATTCATTGGTTCTGCTTTTTTTTCGAAAAAGTTTTTGTTCACATTAACACCTTATTATGGGCTAAGGCTTCATGAATAAAAAACTTCCAGTATCCGTTCTCTCCCTCCCTACCTCCCCCCACACCCCCTCACCTCTATCTCTCTTCTCTCTCTCTTCTTCTCTCTCTCTTGTATAGACACACAACACACACACACACAACCACCCTACCACCACACACAACAACACACACACACACACACACACACCATTACACACCACACACAAACACCTCACAACAATACTAGTTCCTTAATTCACGTCGTTGCGTGATAAACTTAAACCAGTCACAGGTGTTTTGACGTTCAGTTGAGGGGATGCATAGGCTGAGGAACTTTACAGTGGACAGTCGCTGCCCATCTTCTTCCCCTCCATTGCGCTCATAGGCAGTGCTCGGAATTAACAACAGTGGGACATTAAGTTACATAAACACAACAGTGGAGGACATCTGCACGCGTTGCATACAAGGGTGTTAACCTATTTGATCGCCCTACAAGTCTTTTAAAAATTCTGCGTATTACAAGAGGAATATAAACATTCTTCTAAAGATGAATGGGAAATGCCTAATTAAGAAACGTTATGTCATACATCATAAAAATATATCAGTCATCAGGTCAGTCATTGACACTTACCAGGGAAATAGAGAATTAACTGTGAAAGCCCATACCTTCCCTTCTTCTTCGTTAGTTAAAACAGCGCTGCTTCTGCTTGGTAAAAACGGGGCACGGGGTCGTGGTTTGAATCGGATTCCAATTTAGTGAACACGACCACTCACTGACCCCCAACCGTTAAACAAGGAAAAAAAAAAAAAAAATAAAATATTTATCTCACTTTCACTGATCGTGTTAGCTTCAATGATATGAAAATACACGCTTCCTTTAAAACCACAATGCAGGTTGACAACCATCGGTTTTCAGCCTCGTCCGTTCGGCTATCAGGGCTTGATTCAGGTGCCTCTAGACGTGTCCTTGTTAAAGGATATTGCCCACCCAACCCATCTATTTACTCTGTCTGCATTTTCTCCTTTCCTTGATTACTGTGTCTGGCATGAAGTTCTTGGCAAGCCTTCTGATAGTGTGATGTACCTATGCTATTTCAGTTTTGCACTTCCGTTTTGTGGTCAGGTTCTTGATAGGATCTGATTGAGCTTGTCAAAGTCTGTTGTTTTTTTAAACTTCATCGTTGTGTGATATGGTCCTTGATACAAGTTTGCCATGTCGTTTGCGAATAGCTTTCATGCAGTACCTCGGTCTCCTGTCAATATCAGTAGTTAAGGTCTATGGACCTCTGGAGGCATACAGAAATACTAATACGACAGTGAGCATATCAGTCTCTGACCATTGAGCTGAGCGCCAATTTTCTTCTGTTAAGGATTACCTTTTTAACTTGGTATTAAGTTAAAGCTTGCAATTAATTTGTGCCAATCCTATAGATTTAGTTCAGGGCTTGGACTTGCTTATCTGTTACTAATGCATTGGGGGTGCTTGACTCTATGACTCCTCACGCTTTGAGTTTGTGGCCATGATCGATTTCCCCGCACTTACCTGTAGGTTTTACAGTCTAATCAAGGCGGTCTGAACGAGTGTTACTTCCCCTTTTTTTTTTCATGCTAAACCATCAATGTCGCCTTCAAAAGCATTAGTGGATAATAGTTGCCCCAGTGGCTGAAATGTATCCAGATTTTGATGAGGATGGTGAAGAGGATTGGAAAGAATAAAGAATATGTATCGTGAATTACTCGAACCAGTTGTAATGCTATGGTTTTGAAAGTACTCTGCACAAGAATCATGCATACAGGTGTTTGTTTTATCTTATTAACTCAAATGCCAGTTGATTGCGCACAGCTTTATATATGTTAACCACTTAAAGCTGCGTTTTATCCTCGGCAATGCAGACTTGAACTCAAAGATGACGCGACGGAGGTCTTGATGGTGTTGGGGATACGTTTCAAATAGTACCCTGAGAGGATAGATCTGTTCTGGAATGCTGTGCTCTGGTCTGAGATTTCGCTGTTCTTCATAAAGGATCTTTTTTGCTTATGGCTACTGTCTTCTTTTTTTTTTTTTTTTTTAGCAAAACCTTAGGCAGCGTCTTGTCCCTTGCTATGTTTGTGTTCTTGGCGGTAACTAACCCCCCCCCCCCCCCCCCCCCCCCCCCTTCGAAATTTGGCTTCATTTTCCGTCCTCAGTCACTCTGTTTAGAAACAAAACCTCAGGCATTACTTTGATCAGGTGATTGCTAAGACTGCCATAGACATTCTCTTTCTTCAAAATGGTAATGATCAGCGACTGGGTTGGCCTCTTCGCCGTCTGCCAAATGTTGTTGTAGATGGTCAGAAGGACGTTATCATAATTCATTCCCCTGCGTTGACCAGCACAGAGTCGGAAAGAAAAAGGAAACAAACAAAAGCAAAAACAAACAAGGACAGTTCCTTATGTACCAAAATGGATAATTACGCACGCACACACACACACACACACACACACACACACACACACACACACACACACACACACACACACACACACACTGACTGACTGAAACCAATTTATTGTCAGATTAACTCAAGGTTGTAATGACACACACACACACACACACACACACACACACACACACAACACACACACACACACACACACACACACACGCACACACACGTCTTCTAAACTTTTATTAAAACAACATTCTTACAGAACATTTCTGGTTAGAGAGAGAAAGAGAGAGAGAGACAGAGAGGGAGGGAGGGAGGGAGGGAGGGAGAGAGTGAGAGAGAGAGAGAATCAACAAACCGAATGCATGTCATGACTTACAATATGTTGACCGTGCCTAAACTATATGCTCTCATAAGATAATTGTACTTTTATACGATGGGGAAATCAGGGTGGGAAGAGAAGGGTGCATCTTGTTCTAAAGTTAGGCAAACTCGTTGTGTTTGTAACTTCTCATACTGTCCAAGTTGTAGTGGTAAATTTCATGACCCATTTTGCCCACGGCATGGGCATACACATCCCACTACTGAGTGGCGTTTTAACTCTGATTTTATTGATTGCTCCTCACGTTGAGCACTGTGGCCTAGCAGAATCTAAATTTAAAATGGAGAAAATTAACTTTGGGCAGTCCACCAAAAATATACCTTTTTCCAACCCGCAACTCTACATTAAAAAACTCATAGAGCAGACTGAAACATTTGTGCGCAACATGAGATGGAAAGCGTTTTTCTTTTTGAATCCAAATGCTGAAAAGGAAGATAAAAAAACTTATGGTTTTAAGTCATGGAGATCGCCACCTGTAATAGAGGAAATGAAACCTTTTGAAGAAAGCATGAAAAAGCTAATAGCTAATATTGAATTTAGAAAATCACATAATAACTTCCAAACAAGATTGAATAAGAACATAAAAGAAATCCAAAATGACAAAAAAATATTCATAAAGGCTGACAAGACAAGCAATTTCTATAAAATGGAACCTATAGTATACTCTCAACTCCTCAACAAAAATATTCAGAAAAATTATTTAAAAAAAGCTGATAAGACTACATATGACAACATTTGCAAAAAAGAAAAAGAACTTGTACACCAGATGGATTTAGGTGATAGGATAGAAGCCACAGCAATAAAGAAGCTTTTATAACCCTTAAAGACCACAGACCTAACTTTCACAACAACCCTACCTGTAGACTAATAAACCCAACAAACTCTGAATTAGGTAAAATTAGTTTTTAAAAAAAAATCCTGGAAAAAGCAACGGCGGACATAAAAACAAACGCCGATACAATCTCTGGAAAAATAGTTATGAAGTCATCCAATGGTTTAAAGAATTGAATAGAAAAACACAGTGTTCATTACTTTTGACATAGTGGATTTCTATCCTTCTATGCTGAGGAGTACTTGCTAAAGCACTATGATTCGCCAACAAATATACAAATATAACAGATTCTGAGATGGAAATCATTTTCCACACTAAAAAAAAACCCTTCTTCATAGCAACAATGACACTTGGATAAAAAAAAAACCAGCAGAAATCCACATTCGATGTCACGATGGGATCTTATGATGGAGCTGAAACTTGTGAATTAATTGGACTTTTCATGCTGTCTCATATACAGAAATACTTGGTAAACAGGTTGGCTTATACAGAGATGACGGCTTGTCACGTTAAACAATAAACCAAAAATCATTGAAAACAAGAAAAAAAACTTTGTAAAATTTTCCAAAGCCACAACCTAAAAATCACAGTAGAAGCCAACAAAAAAATAGTAAATTATTTAGACATAACATTAGACCTTAAGGATCATACATACAAACCATACAAAAAACCTAACGACACACCTGTCTACGTAGACATCAAAAGTAAGCATCCACCCTCCATTTTAAAAACCATACCTAATGGCATAAACAAAAGATTATCTAAACTGTCATGCAATGAGAAAGAATTTAACAGTGCAGCAGCCGAATACCAAGAGGCGCTGAAAAAGTGGCTACAACTACAAATTACAATATAACCCATAATAACATGAACACAGTAAGAAAAACAGGAAAAGAAAAATTATATGGTATAAACCCCCCCCCCCCCCCCCCCCCCCCCCCCCATATGACGGAGGAACAAAAAAAACGTAGGAAAAGAATTCCTCAGAATCCTTAAAACATCAAGCCCAAAAGAACATGTACTATCTAAAATATTTTAATAAAAACACCATCAAGCTCTCATACTCGTGTATGCCCAACCCTAAAAATATAAAAATCGGAAATGGAATGAGGTAGGGAACAGTAAACGATAAACAGTAAACAAGTGGGGTATGTTTTGCTCCCATAAGGAAACCTAACACAGAGTAACTTTTATTCAAGACTGGCGCAGCCTATTAAACTTGAATAAAGTCAGATAAATACATAGACGAACAATCTATACTGTTCAAAAAAGAAACGCAAAATGAAATTTTGCCACCTGGGGTGGACCATACAGTTGAGAACCACGCCAAAAACCGGCCCTCATGTATGTCTTGAACGTCGACGTGCTAGGATAACATTGATTCCGGTTGTCACTATGTGCACGTGCGTGTTGTGGGCCAGGTGCGACAGTGCAAACAT
>CM031596.1:80791076-80801076 GCA_018398815.1 Conus ventricosus | reverse complement strand
CATCAGCCAACGACGCACGCACGCGCAGGCCGGTCGACCGGTCGCAAAGTTCTGTCAGAAAGTTTTTAAACACATGCTTAATTATGGTACTCACAGAGCTGGTCGAAATGCCAGTTTTTGTCACATTCTCAAGTACTCACTGAGCTATTGCTGACACACAGAAATTATAGTCTAAAAACAACTGCACAGTAAATATAACTTAAATGATGTTGCACAGGTCTCGAAGCGTCCACACTCACACACACAGCAGTACAGCGTCTTCGCTGAGCGCGTCTGGAAGTGGGTGGCTGACTGGTTACTGCCTAGCTGGGGTCAAAAGGCAAAGCGCTGAGCGAACTTAATGCAGTTGCTCTGAGTGTACCTGCGGCGCCGTGGGCTACCAATGCAGCCAGAGGGGGGCACACCCGTTACTGACTTTGGAAGCGGCCTGGCGATTTCCTGAGGGTCTGGGCTGGTTCTTTACCACAGCATTGCAGGGAGACTTCTGTCCTACTGATGACCTGTTTTTTGTCATTTCACATTAAACGTGTTGTCACACTGAGCTTCAATAAATTGTGTTTCAAATCGGCAGCTTGGCATTTTGCGTTTCTTTTTTTGAACAGTAAATAGTGGGGGAAAAAACAAGCGCAGGCCAACAACTGAACTGTCTGGCAAAGATTTGGACTTGAGGGGAGGGGAGAGGGGAGGGGAGTTTGAAGATGGAGAAACTGGGAAAATGAAATTTTAAAAAAAAAAATGTTACAGATATGAAAACTCTTCTCTAGCTGCATAAGGGAACCATCGCAATCCCTTTTGAAGGCAGATATATTTGTATTGCCTGCTCCGAGGCCTTTCGCCCGCTGGATCGGGACTCATCAGGGAGACACGCAGACACAACCAGCCGTGTCTCCCTGATGAGTCTGTTCTGGGCTGGTGGCAGATTAACTCCCTAGGTGTGGGGCTGTTTTGGGGCAGGTCCAGTTTAACTCTCCAGGGGGCTGTTCTGGGCTGGTGCCAGATTTACTCCTCAGGTGGGGGGCTGCTTTGGGGTAGGTCCAGTTTAACTCTCTAGGGGGCTGTTTTGGGCTAGTACCAGATTCACTGCCTAGGAGAGGGGCTGTTCTGGGCCGGGTCCAGATTAACTCTCTAGGGGGCCTGTTCTGGGCTAGCTCCCCAGGTGGGGGCTATTTTTGGCCAAGTCCAGGGGGCTGTTTTGGTGCAGATCCAGTTTAACTCTCGGATGGGGGGGGGGGGGGTGTTTTGGGCCGGTGCCAAGGGAGGGGGGGGGGCTGTTCTGAGCCAGATCTAGTTTAACTTTCCAGTGGAAATATTCTAGGCTGTTGCAATATTAACTCTCCAGGAGGAGGTTTGTTCTGGGCCAGGTCCAGTTTTACACTCCAGGAGACTGTTCTGGGCTGGTGCAGATAAACTCTCCAGTAGGGGGACTGTACTGGGCCAGGGCCAGTTCAACTCACCGGGGGGGGGGGGGGGGGGGGGGCTGTTCTGGGGTGGTGCCAGATTTACTCTCCAGGATGGGGGTGGGATGCTCTAGATTAGGTTCAGTTTAACGCTCCAGTAGGGCTGTTCTGGGCTAGTGCCAGATTAACTCCCCAAGATGGAGGGCTGTTCTGGGCCTTGTATAGTTTAACTCTCCAGGGGGCTGTTCCATGACGGTGCCAGATTAACTCCCCTGGAGGGGGGGCTGCTCTAGGACATGTGTAGTTTAACTCTCCAGAGGAGATGTTCTGGGCTGGTGCCAGATTAACTCCCTAGGAGAGGGGGGGGGGGCTGTTTTGTGTCAGGGCCAGTTCTACTCCCCATGGACGCCTGTACCAGGCTGGAGCCAGATTAACTCCCAGGAGAGAGGGGGGGGGGGGGGGGCTCTAGGCCAGGTCCAGTTTAACTCTCTGGGGGGGAGGGGGGGACTTTTTGAGCCGGTGCCAGATTAACTCCCAGGAGGGGAAGGGGGCTGTTCTGGACCTTGTCTACTTTAACTCTCCGGGGGGGGGGGGGGGGGGGGGGGGGGGCTGTTCTGGGACAGTGGGACAGGTGCAGTTTAACTCTCCAGAGGGGCTGTTCTGGGCTGGTGCCAGATTAACTCCCAGTAGAGGGGGGGGGGGGGGAGGGGGAGCTGTTTTGTGCCAGGGTAAGGTTAACTCTCCAGGGAGGCCTGTACCAGGCTGGAGCCAGATTAACTCCCAAGGAGAGGGAGGGGGGGGGGGCTGTTCTAGGTCACGTCCAGTTTAACTCTCTAGGGGGCTGTTTCGGGCCAGTGCCAGATTAACTCCCAGGAGGGGGAGGGGCTGTTCTGGGCCTTGTCTAGTTTAACTCTCGGAGGGGGGGGGGGGGGGGGGGGGGGTAGGGGGCTGTTCCATGACGGTGCCAGATTAACTCCCTGGAGGGGGGCTGTTGTGGGACAGGTGCAGTTTAACTCTCCAGAGAGGCTGCTCTGGGCTGGTGCCAGATTAACTCCCCAGGAGGGGGGGGGGGGCTGTTTTGTGCCAGGGCCAGTTTAACTCTCAGGAGAGGGGTGAGGGGCTGCTCTAGACCAGGTCCATTTAAACGCTCCAGGGGGCCTGTTTTGGGCCGGTGCCAGATTAACTCCCAAGGAAGAGGAGGGGGGCTGTTCTGGGCCTTGTATAGTTTAACTCTCCAGAGGGGAGACCGTTCCATGACGGTGCCAGATTAACTCCCCCGGAGGGGGTCTGTTCTAGGACAGGTCCAGATTAACTCTCCAGATGGACTGTTCTGGGCTGGTGCCAAATTAACTCCCCAGGAAGGGAGGGGGGGGGGGGATCCTGTTTTGTGCCAGGCCCAGTGTACCCCAAAGGAGACCTTCCCAGGCTGGCGCCAGATTAACTCCCCAGGAGGGGGGGGGGGGAGGGGCTGTTCTAGGCCAAGTCCAATTTAACTCTCTAGGGGGACTGTTTTGGGCTAGTGCCAGATTAACTCCCCAGGAGGGGGAGGAGGCTGTTCTGGGCCTTGTCTAGTCTAACTCTTCAGAGGGGGGGGGGGGGGCTGTTCCATGACGGTGCCAGTTTAACTCCCTTGGAGGGGGCTGTTCTAGGACAGGTGCAGTTTAACTCTCCAGAGGGACTGTTCTGGGCTGGTGTCAGGAGGGCGGGGGTGGGTGGGTGGGGGGTTGTTATGTGCCAGGGTTAGTTTAACTCTTCAGGGGGGGGGGGGGGTGGCTGTACCAGGCTGGAACCATTTTAACTCCCCAGGAAAAAGGGGGGGGGGGGCTGCTCTAAGCCAGGTCCAGTTTAACTCTCTTGGAGGGCAGGTTTGGGCCGGTGTCAAATTAACTCCCCAGGAGGGGATGGGGCTGTTCTGGGCCTTGTCTAGTTTAATTCTCCGGGGGGGGGGGGGGGGGGGCTGTTTCATTACGGTGCCAGATTAACTCCCCTGGAGGGGGGTGTTCTGGGACAGGTGCAGTTTAACTCTCCAGAGGGGCTGTTCTGGGCTGGTGCCAGATTAACTCCCAGTAGAGGGGGGGGGGGGGGGGAGGCTGTTTTGTGCCAGGCCCAGTTTACCCAAGGGAGGCCTGTACCAGGCTGGCGCCAGATTACCTCCCCAGGAGAGGGGGGGGGGGGGCTGCTCTAGGCCAGGTCCAGTTTAACTCTCTAGGGGGGCTGTTTGGGGCCAGTGCCAGATTAACTCCCAAGAGGGGGAGGTGGCTGTTCTGGGCCTTGACTAGTTTAACTCTCCGGGGGGGGGGGGGGGGATTGGAGCTGTTCCATAACGGTGCCAGATTAACTCCCCTAGAGGGGTGCTGTTATAGGACAGGTCAAGTTTAACTTTCCAGTGGGGTGTTCTAGACTGATGCCAGAGTAACTCCCAGGAGGAGGGAGGTGGCGGGGGGGGGGGGGGGGGGGGGGGGGGCGGGGGGCTGTTTTATGCCTGGGCAAGGTTAACTCTCCAGGGAGGCCTGTACCAGGCTGGAGCCATATCAACTCCTAGGAGACACGGGGGGGGGGGGGGGGGGGTGCTCTAGGCCAGGTCTAGTTTGACTCTCTAGGGGGGCTGATTTGGGCCTGTGCCATGAGGGGGAGGGGCTGTTCTGGGCCTTTTCTAGTTTAACTCTCCAGGGGGGAGGAGGGGGGGGGCTGTTCCATGACGGTGCCAGATTAACTCCCCTCGAGGGGCTGTTCTGGGAGAGGTGCCGTTTAACTCTCCAGAGGGGCTGTTCTAGGCTGTGTCAGATTACTCCCCAGGAGAGGGGGCGGGGGGGGGGGGTTGTTTTGTGCCAGGGCCAGTTTAACTCTCCAGGGGGGCCTGTCCCAGGCCGGAGCCAGATTAAGTTAAAGGAAGTTCCCAGTAAAGGGGAGGGGGGCGGGGGGGGGGGGGCTGTTTTTGTGCCAGGGCCAGTTTAACTCTCCAGGAGGGGGAGGGGGCTGTTCTGGGCCAGTTTAGTTCAACTCTCCAGTGGGTGGCTGTTCCAGACGGTGCCAGATTATTCCTCAGATGTCTTAGGGGACTGTTCTGGGCCAGGTCCAGTTTAACTCCTCAAGGGGAGGGGCTGTTTTGGCCAATGCCAAATTAACTCGCTGAGGGGCTGTTCTAATCCTGTTGGGGGGCTGATCTGGCGCGAGACTGACTCCGGGAGTTAAACTGGGAAGGGGGGCAGTTTCACCACGTTACACCGGAACACGTTTACCCCGGGAAACCGGTTGGTTAGTTTACCCGACTGCTGTTCACCTGCGCTCTGTGTAAGTCAGGTGAGCTGAAACGATCAGGCAGTCTCTACAGCAGTTCCGGCAGTGCAAGTTCTCAGTGGCCGAACGAGTTGCTGTGGCAGTCAGGTATTTCATTGTTAGCAATTTTTAAATCGCAGTCGGAAATCGTTTTCCCTCCTATAGGCGACTGTAACTTTCTCAGCGCTAGTGAAGGTTTAAAAAAAAATGTTTGTTGTTTTTGGTAAAACTTGTGACTTGATAGGGTGATAGGAGGAAATTGTTTTAGAAAGTATGAATACAAAAACAAAATGTTGTTGAGTGATCGGGAAAGGAGGTGGCTTAGCTGGTTCATGGCTTTATGATGAAAAAAAAAACAACGTTTTGTTTATTCTAATGTATTGTAATGATGTTATTGAAAGTAAGCTCCGGAAGCGAGCGATGGAAACTATCGTGTATTAATGGTTGTGATATGTATTTAAACCATCCTTTGATATCAATAATGAATGTCTATTTGTTGATAAAAGAGTGTGCGGAAATCTTCTCTTGACAATGTGTTTAAGGGCTGTTACTGTTACTAATGAATAATTGTATGAAGGGAAATCCTTCTCTGATATGTAGTGATTACGTGAAATGATAAAAAAACGTTCTTGTTGTGATGGAAGAGACATGAAATGATAAAAACATTCTTATCTTGATGGAAGAGACCAAAGGAAATCATTTCTTATATGCTATGATTATATTCTTGGTTTATCGTAAAAAGGTCAATGTGGAAATCTTTTTCCCCAGTGTGTAGAACATGATTCCGGAAAAGAGAATGTTCTATTGTAATATTGTATTGAACGTTGTAGATTTCGCTATGGGTATTTTTCCCAAGTTCTGATAAAATATAAAGTAAACTGTTGGTTATGAATTATTAATATTAATAACCACGATGAATAATAGCCATGTTAGAGTGGGCTAGATAATCAAGGTAGTTATCAGTTCCCCTAGGTAGAGTCGTTGTCCTGGTGTGACCGGGAACTGGCTGCCACTGCTAGAGGGTCTGGGGCGTAGCTGAAGTCTACCCCCTGTCTCCGCCCTGCTGATGGTGTGGAGAGGTCCACGAGGGAGTCGACATTAACCCGTCCTGCCACTGCCCCCGGGTCTGGGGCGTAGCCGAGATCTACCCCTATCTCCACCCTGCTAGGGTGTGGATAGGTCGACGAGGGAGTCGACAGCAACCCGACGTGCCAGTTGTGCCAGAGCCGCCGCTGCTGTCGAGCCAGAGCCGCCGCTCTTGAGGTATTCAAACCAGCCACCTGTTGGGCCAGTCGTACCAGAGCCGTCGCTTCTGCTGTACCAGGGCCGTCGCTTTGTGGTAGTAGAACCAACGTCTTATTTTGTGCTTGAGCCGCAACTCTTCTGTTGGAGCCTTTTCTCCTGTTATGGACAGAGCCGTCGCTTCGGTTCTGTGGAGACTCTGCGAGCTGTTCCTCCTGACTGTGTGAGTCCCAGGAGAGGACTTCCTCTGTAGCGGTCTTCGCGAGAGACTTCAGACAATTAAGAATTGTCGTGTTAAGCCAGACGTGGTCAAAAGAAATTAATTTGTATTTGCCTTACGTGTGTACGCCTAAAGTTACGGCGTGCGTGAATATTCTGTCTTACTGATATTGTTGTATATTGATGTGTTTTGTGTATTTGCGTATTGATGGCTTGGGCAGCTTAAAAAAAGAAAACGTTGACTTGTCGCCTGGCTGTCCATGTTTCGAATGTGTGGGTGTGTGTAAATTCAAAATCGTACACGCATCCGAATTTCTGTGAGTCAGACAAACAGACACACGCACCAACGCATCCATAACAGTAGCAAGGAATATATATGATTAAAAAAAAACCCCAATGATAATGATAATGGGTGGTGATAATGATGATGATAGTTATATGTGGGGATGCTGGTAATGATGATAATGATTGGAAAAGAAATAGAAATGACCAACAAGTGAACGGCTATCATTGCTGCTGCGGGAAAAGGAAAGAAAGGGTGGGCAGGGGGGAGGGTAAACTCACGTATGCACAGGGAGGAAGGAAGGCAAACTCATGCAAACAGTATTATTGGACAAGTAAACAGTACTGCTGGGTGGTGATCATTGTAAAAAGTGAAATAATGTGTTGGTATTAACGTAATAATGGTGGTTGGGAAGAAATGGAAATGATCAATGAGAAAAGAGGTAACATGTCTAAAAAAAAAAAGAGGGGGCGGGGGGAGGGGGACACACATAAAGGGGGAAAACTCATGTAAACAGTATAATTGGTGGATGATGATCATATGAGACTAATTGTGAGAAGTGGGATAATGTTGGTATTAACATGATAGTGTGATAATGTAATAACACTGGTTGGAAAGAAATGGAAATGATCAATAAGAAAAGGGTTAATATGCCAACAACAACAGAAACAACAATAACAACAATAACAACAACAACAACAACAACAACAACACACACACGCACACACGCACGCACGCACGCACGCACGCACGCACGCACGCACGCGCGCGCGCGCGCGCGCGCGCAAAAGAGATACCACCAAACAAAACTAATGGGTGGTGATCATAATGATAATAGTTACTTGTGGTGATGTTGGTACTGGTAGTAATGGTTGGAAAGAGACTGATAAAAAGAAGGGGCAGGGTGTGTGTGTGTGTGTGTGTGTGTGTGTGTGTGTGTGTGTGTGTGAAGTCAAGTCAAGTCAAGTAAAAATTATCTTTATTAAGGTTTAAAGAATAAGCTTTGCAGCTGTTTTACATCCTGCCCTCATAAACAAGAAAGAAACTTATACAACTTATAACCACAAGCTCAAAAAATTTTAAAAGAACAAAATCTGTGTCATACAAATACATAACTTTCATGTCAAATATGAAGCAATAATGAAACTAATTTTGGAACATCAAGTTCAAGCACACACACACACACACACACACACACACACACACACACACACACACACACACACAACACACACACACACGCGCGCGCGCACACACACACACACACACACACACACACACACACCACACACACAGAAAGAGAGAGAGAGAGAGAGAGAGAGAGAGAGAGAGAGAAGAGAGAAGAGAGAGAAAGAGAGAGAGAGAGGAGAGAGGAGAGAGAGTGAGAGAGAGAGAGAGAGAGAGAGAGAGAGAGAGAGAGAGAGATAAGGGGATCGTATTGATGGAAATGAGTTTAATTGATGCGCAGAGTTTCTATCAGATGCATTTCTAGTGCTATTTTAAATGTCAGTTTTGAGAGACGTGATTTTATGGAGGAAGGCAAATTATTCTATGTGGTCCCTCAAGAATACAGAAAACTTGATTGATAAAGATTACATCGAGGTCTGGGAAGAGACAGTGTATATGTATGTCTGCAACTATTGATGACAAAGCTTTCAATTATTTTCATACGGGTGGTCCATTCATTACATTGTACATGCACAAGCATTTGTTCAAGTAGAATCTTTTATGCAGACGACCTACTAGTTTCAGATTAGTTTCACTGGTATTATCCCATAACGTGGATGCATAATTGATAAGAGAAAGGATGTGCGCATGAAAGAATGTCTTTTTGGAATGAAGATTTACAGTTTCTCTTTTTCTAAGTTGATATATTCTCTTAGAAATATGTTTCCAAGATCCGTAATGTGGTAAGACCAACATAAATCGTTGTCAATTATAACACCTAAAACTTCATGCGATGTAATCTTTTCAATCTTTTATCCTTGGACATGTAATGGCACGAATGAGGATTTCATTTTCTGTCGTTTTTGCCGTGTTCTGACATTCATGCATTTGATTTTACTAGCATTGAGGAACATATGATTTATTTCTGTCCATGTATTTAGCTTGTTGATATTTTTCTGCAGGTTACTTACCAGTTCAGTAGGGTTACTATTATGAGATTGTAATGAGGTATCATCAGCAAACAAACATTTCACAACAACATTCTATAAACAATGCTAAGTCATTTATATAAATAGAAAAGAGCAGGGGCCCCAATACTGACCCCAGAGGGACACCAAAAGTTAAAAGGAGTAACTTTAACCTTTTGGAATTAATTTCAACAAGCTGTTGACGATCAGTGAGAAACGAGGTAAAGAATGTTAAGGCTGTAGTTGATTCTTTGTAACAAATCTACAAAAAGAATTCCAGTAAGGTCATTATTATTAATATTCGTAAGTCATCTATCGATACGTTGCACAAGAGCAGTGTGACAAGAGTGATTTTCTCGAAAACATAATTGATTTTCATGAATCAGATCGTAATATCTAGGTGAGTTTGAACATGTTTTTCGAGTGGTTTAGACAAAAAAGATAATATTGAGATAGGTCTATAGTTTGAGAGATTGGTGAGATCACCTTTCATAACTTTTGCTCGTTTAAATTTTAAGGGAAAGTGGCTTTTATCAATACACAAATTATAAACGTAAGTGAGTGTATCAGCAATAGTCAATGAAGCGATTTTTAGTAACTTACCATCAATTCCATCGTCCTTGTCCCTGACTGTTTTAACTGTATTAGATAAGCGATTGCTTCATTTAATGACAACGGTGGTATGTCAAAACATGAAGAAATGTCTATACAACGACATATTTTTCTAACATACGTAGATCAAGGTATTTTGTTTTATCGTTTACAACTACATATTTAGTTACATTTGCAAAATGAAAAAGAAAGCCTTCTGATTTTTTTTATTGGATTTTGTGTAAGTTCAAACTTAATTTGGAAAGCTATCAATCTCTTGACTAACAATATGTTACTCAAGAGATTGATAGCTTTCCAAATTAAGCTTGAATTTTGAGAAGACGAAACTAACTTTTGAAAATATTGTTTCTTTGCTTTCCTCTTCGTGGATTTACTTTATTTCTTTGTCTTCGAAACGACTCTTTATCCTTTGACTTGAGTGTATGATCTCTTTTTTATCCCTCGTTGTGTGTGTGTGTGTGTGTGTGTGTGTGTGTGGTGTGTGTGTGTGTGTGTGTGTGTGTGTGTGTGTGTGTGTGTGTGTGTTGTGGCGGCGATTAAATTGTAGGAGAATGTCTATGCCACTTCATATCAAGTTAAACTCTATACAGGAGATGACAGAGATGTTGCGACACTGGGCGTCGTCTTCAATATCAAATCCATTAGTTCTCCACTGAAGACACCATTCTGCAAGTCTCCGGTGACACGCCTATTTATCCTAATGAATGATCGAGAAAGCTGAATCTGATAACAAAGCTTTTGGTATCCTGTATTCAAGACATCCCCACAGGGTAAAGTGGAAGGAAGGTTTTACAAAGACTGCATAAGTCCTGGATAGATCACGGTCAGAAACTGGA
>CM031596.1:80776076-80786076 GCA_018398815.1 Conus ventricosus | reverse complement strand
TTGTCATACGACGCCACGATTAGAGTCACTCATTGATCCAGCTGCTCTCACAGAGGAAAACAGTGACATTACAAAGGGCTTTCCCCAACTAACTTACTGATGGTGACCATCATAGTTGACAGTAGACAGGTAAAAGGCAAGATCAAAGTAGCAGTTATGGACAATCCAGTCTATGACCTCATCCTTGGGTGCCGTTCTGTCATCCTTGGGAGCTCACCCCATCCTGAAATTGTGTCCATAATTCAGACGATGGCTCAAAACAAATCCAAGCCTCTTCCCCACAGGCAGATGAAATAGGCTCTGCTGACTTACCAGACGTTAGGTAAGCGGCGCTACAAGAAACAGCTTTAAAGCTTATCACCCCTCACAAGAGTACATTTTTCAGGCCGAACGGTCTGTTATACCATTAGACATATAGACACTGCACATAACTTGTGGTCCCAGCTCCACATCAGACCCGATCACTGGAAGTGGCTCATACAATCCACTCAGGAGGCCACTTAGGAATTGGAAGTCAAAATCAGTACTACTGGCCAGGGATAGCAGAGGACATCAAACAATATGTCGACTTCTGCCCATTGTGCCAAATGTGTCTCCTAATCAGAGGGCCCAGTCTTCTGATTCCTCCTGACAAGCTAGTCACAAGAGGATAGAAGACCAGTGCCACATTCCGATGCTCCACTGTTGGTGTCTTGGTGAGTCTGCAGCTAGCGCCAGATCTATATGTGGCCAGGGTTGATACTGGCTATCAATTTGAGGTTTCTCTCGAGAGAGAATCTTTTCCGGGTAACCTTTTGAAATGTGACAACGGCCAGTCCACACCATCCTTCCCACCACATCCCCACCCCCGATCTTCTCTCTCTCTCTCTCTCTCTCTCTCTCTCTCTCTCTCTCTCTTCTCTCTCTCTCACACACACACACACACACACACACACACACACAACACACACACACACACACACACACACACACACACCACACACACTTCAATTAGGACTATCGATTTACGTAATTTTTCAATCTCTGTTTCACTCCTTCAATTCCCTCCTCTTCTAACATCCTTCCCTCAGTATGTCTGGCTGACGTTTGATGCAAACTGAAACTGTGATAGGCGTGTGGTGCTGACGACAATGCGGCAGAAACTTTTGATGTAACTGTAGCGTGAGTCATCAACCACACTCCCTTGCCTTTCCTCATCTGATTGCACAGCAATTGTTTGGAGAAAGGAATCCCTCTTCCTTCCTCTCTACTTCAGAGAAGCTGCACACTCCTTATCTTTCTTTCCTCCCACACTCATCCTGCTCGCTGGTATGGCCATAGGCCACCGTGCAATCTACCCGTGCCTTGTGCAAATTCCATGAACAGGCTGGATGTCCATGCTTGCGCGTGTCTCACAGGTGTGGACAACGTAGCTTTGTTCATTAGCATAAAGCGTGAAAATACCTCCAACATCTGAATAATTGTCCTCGCTAATTGCCAATCCATTACCTCACACTGCAGGTGGTGGGAAATGACTGTCTCATTCCAGATCACCCCCCCCCCCCCCCACACACACACACACACACACACTCCTCAGATTACAAACACCCCCTTTTTTCCTCTTTCTTGTTTATAATGATGTCATTGGATGTCCTGTTCCCTGACAGCCTGCAAATCGGACAGGCATCAGCGACAGGATGTGTAGCTTAGCCCACACAAAGGGGAGGTCAAGCCACTGCTCCGCCAATTGCCTTTAGGGTGATCAGATTCGAAAAATGACAGTGGCGTCAACCAGATAACGGAATGTTTATCTTTCATATTCTATGATCCTGTGTCAAGTTTCATTGATCAGCCCAGAAGAAATGTAAGCTGAAACTAAGTTTGAATTCATCTCTGTCTGTCACTTGGAATGCACTTTTAGGTGCATAAGCCTCAGTATATGACCAGGAGTTATATGTTAGTGAGTTTCTCTCCCTATTGGAGGATGTCTCCCCCTTGGAGAATATAAGCTTGCTGAAGGCTCATTTTGAGAAGCATTTATTTTATTTTTCCCCATTCACCCACTCAAGCACATACTGTTAGTTAGGCAGAATCATCATCTACCACTGCAAATATGAATGCGTATCTCCCCCTATTTCTTCAATCTAAGACGTAAGAGCAAGCTTTGTTTATAATTGAATATTTCTTGCAGTCATTGCAACACCAAGCTGCTCTGTAAGTTGCTGGAATGGTGCTCGGTACTTATCCTTGGAATTTATTAGTTTGTTGTATTTTAGTCCCTTGCGGATTCATTCCAAGAACTGGCCCTCAGCACTTGTGTCGTAGAGGATATCTTTTTATATTTTTTACTTTTCACAAGAAAATGTAGCTTGTTTTGCTCTTTCATGATTTTCTTTAGCTTCTTAGATGGCACCTTTGGTTGGTTTTTTGAAAACTCAACAAACATACTACGGTATTGCACACCAGCCTTTTCTGGGATTGCATTTTTCTTAAAACTGAAAAGGCAGAGGATTCAAATTACCACTTTCCGCGTTCACTGAGGAGAAACAACCAAGTTTCGAAATATCGGTATATGACCAGGAGTTATTGTTAGTGAGTTTCTCTCCCTATTGGAGGATGTCTCCCCCTTGGAGAATATAAGCTTGCTGAAGGCTCATTTTGAGAAGCATTTATTTTATTTTTCCCCATTCACCCCCTCAAGCACATACTGTTAGTTAGGCAGAATCATCATCTACCACTGCAGATATGAATGAGTATCTCCCCCTATTTCTTCAATCTAAGACGTAAGAGCAAGCTAATAAATTCCAAGGATACGTACCGAGCACCATTCCAGCAACTTACAGAGCAGCTTGGTGTTGCAATGACTGCAAGAAATATTCAATTATAAACAAATCTTGTTCTTATGTCTTAGATTTCTTACATTTCTTCAATCTAAGACATAAGAGCAAGCTTTGTTTATAATTCTATAATTCTATATATATATATATAATATATATAATATATATACAATAAACTAATAAATTCCAAGGATAAGTACCGAGCACCATTCCAGCAACTTACAGAGCAGCTTGGTGTTGCAATGACTGCAAGAAATATTCAATTATAAACAAAGCTTGCTCTTGCTCAAGTTTCAGCTCCATCATAAGATCCCATCGTGACATCGAATGTGGAATTTCTGCTGTTTTTTTTTATCCAAGTTTCATTGTTGCTATGGAGAAGGGTTTTCTTAGTGTGGAAAATGATTTCCATCTCAGAATCTGTTATATTTGTATATTTGTGGGCGAATCTTAATGCTTTAGTAAGTAATTTCTCATCGATAGAAGGATAGAAATCCGCTATGTCAAAAGTAATGAACTTGAATTTAAAAAAAAACAGCAGAAATTCCACATTCGATGTCACGATGCGATCTTATGATGGAACTGAAACTTGTGAATTAGTTGGACTTTTTCATGTTGTCTCATTATACAGAAAATACTTGGTAAACATGTTGGCTTATACAGAGATGACGGCCTTGCCACGTTAAACAATAAACCAAAAATCATTGAAAACAAGAAAAAAGAACTTTGTAAAATTTTTCAAAGCCACAACCTAAAAATCACAGTAGAAGCCAACAAAAAAAAACAGTAAATTATTTAGACGTAACACTAGACCTTAAGGACCATACATACAAACCATACAAAAACCTAATGACACACCTGTCTACGTAGACATCAAAAGTAACCATCTACCCTCCATTTTAAAAACCATACCTAATGGCATAAACAAAAGATTATCTAAACTGTCATGTAATGAGAAAGAATTTAACAGTGCAGCAGCCGAATACCAAGAGGCGCTGAAAAAAGTGGCTACAACTACAAATTACAATGTAACCCAGATAATAACATGAACAGCAATACGAAAAACAGGAAAAGAAAAATTATATGGTATAACCCTCCATATGATGGAAGAACAAAAACTAACGTAGGAAAAGAATTCCTCAGAATCCTTAAAACGTCATTACCAAAAGAACATGTACTATCTAAAATATTCAATAAAAACACCATCAAGCTATCGTACTCGTGTATGCCCAACTTTAAAAATATAATTGATACTTCCAATAAAACCAAAAACAATACAACCAACGAGGGTGATGAGAGGATATCTTGTAATTGCACAAAAAAGACCAGTGCCTCTGAATAACAAATGGCTCTACAGCAACATTGTGTACCAAGCTACGGTAACAAACGGGACAGTGATAAAGAAACATACATAGGGATCACGGCAAACCATTTTAAAACCAGATATGTAAATCATAAACAGTCCTTCAAAAATGAAAAATATAAAAACCAAACAGAATTAAGTGAATTTTTTGGAAGCTTAAAGATAAGAAAATAGACTACAAATTAACATGGAAAATTATAAAAAAAAAGAGCAACACCATACAGCAACATTCTAAAAAATGCAACTTATGTACTACAGAAAAGTGGCTGATATTGTGTAAACCCCATCTAGCATCCCTGAAGTCTAACGTAGAGATGATAAATAATTGCAGGCACAAATGTAAATCTTTGTCAATGCACCATTCCTTGGCACGCCCCCTGAACGCGCCCCAAAAAAAGATTTTAAAAAATCTACAGGCCACGTGCCACACGCGCAGAGCTCACACGCCACACACCACACTATATAACACCGGTGGCGTGCCCAGATTATATATACCCTGAGGAGAGCACTTGGCTCGAAACAAATATATATATATATATATATATATTTTTCCCCATTCACCCACTCAAGCACATACTGTTAGTTAGGCAGAATCATCTACCACTGCAGATATGAATGCGTTATCTCCCCCCATTTCTTCAATCTAAGACATAAGAGCAAGCTTGGTTTATAATTCAATATTTCTTGCAGTCATTGCAACACCAAGCTGCTCTGTAAGTTGCTGGAACGGTGCGGTACTTATCCTTGGAATTTATTAGTTTGTTGTATTTTAGTCCCTTGCGGATTCATTCAAGAACTGGCCCTCAGCACTTGTGTCTTAGAGGATATCTTTTTATATTTTCTACTTTTCACAAGAAAATGTAGCTTGTTTTGCTCTTTTATGATTTTCTTTGCTTCTTAGATGGCACCTTTGGTTGGTTTTTTGAAAACTCAACAAACATACTACGGTTATTTCACACCAACCTTTTCTGGGATTGCATTCTTCTTAAAACTGAAAAGGCAGAGGAGTCAAATTACCACTTTCCGCGGTCACTGAGGAGAAACCACCAAGTTTCGAAATATCGGTATATGACCAGGAGTTATATGTTAGTGAGTTTCCCTCCCTATTGGAGGATGTCTCCCCTTGGAGAATATAAGCTTGCTGAAGGCTCATTTTGAGAAGCATTCATTTTTTTTTCCCATTCACCCACTCAAGCACATACTGTTAGTTAGGCAGAATCATCTACCACTGCAGATATGAATGCGTATCTCCCCCTATTTCTTCAATCTAAGACATAAGAGCAAGCTTGGTTTATAATTCAATATTTCTTGCAGTCATTGCAACACCAAGCTGCTCTGTAAGTTGCTGGAACGGTGCGGTACTTATCCTTGGAATTTATTAGTTTGTTGTATTTTAGTCCCTTGCGGATTCATTCCAAGAACTGGCCCTCAGCACTTGTGTCTTAGAGGATTCTTTTTATTTTTCTACTTTTCACAAGAAAATGTAGCTTGTTTTGCTCTTTTATGATTTTCTTTTGCTTCTTAGATGGCACCTTTGGTTGGTTTTTTGAAAACTCAACAAACATACTACGGTATTGCCCCACCAACCTTTTCTGGGATTGCATTCTTCTTAAAACTGAAAAAGGGAGAGGAGTCAAATTACCACTTTCCGCGGTCAATGAGGAGAAACCACCAAGTTTCGAAATATCGGTATATGACCAGGAGTTATATGTTAGTGAGTTTCCCTCCTATTGGAGGATGTCTCCCCCTTGGAGAATATAAGCTTGCTGAAGGCTCATTTTGAGAAGCATTCATTTTATTTTTCCCCATTCACCCACTCAAGCACATACTGTTAGTTAGGCAGAATCATCTACCACTGCAGATATGAATGCGTATCTCCCCCTATTTCTTCAATCTAAGACATAAGAGCAAGCTTGGTTTATAATTCAATATTTCTTGCAGTCATTGCAACACCAAGCTGCTCTGTAAGTTGCTGGAACGGTGCGGTACTTATCCTTGGAATTTATTAGTTTGTTGTATTTTAGTCCCTTGCGGATTCATTCCAAGAAACTGGCCCTCAGCACTTGTGTCTTAGAGGATATCTTTTTATATTTTCTACTTTTCACAAGAAAATGTAGCTTGTTTTGCTCTTTTATGATTTTCTTTGCTTCTTAGATGGCACCTTTGGTTGGTTTTTTGAAAACTCAACAAACATACTACGGTATTGCACACCAACCTTTTCTGGATTGCATTCTTCTTAAAACTGAAAAGGCAGAGGAGTCAAATTACCACTTTCCGCGGTCACTGAGGAGAAACCACCAAGTTTCGAAATATCGGTATATGACCAGGAGTTATATGTTAGTGAGTTTCCCTCCCTATTGGAGGATGTCTCCCCTTGGAGAATATAAGCTTGCTGAAGGCTCATTTTGAGAAGCATTCATTTTATTTTTCCCCATTCACCCACTCAAGCACATACTGTTAGTTAGGCAGAATCATCTACCACTGCAGATATGAATGCGTATCTCCCCCTATTTCTTCAATCTAAGACATAAGAGCAAGCTTGGTTTATAATTCAATATTTCTTGCAGTCATTGCAACACCAAGCTGCTCTGTAAGTTGCTGGAACGGTGCGGTACTTATCCTTGGAATTTATTAGTTTGTTGTATATATATATATATATATATATTATAATATATATATATATATATAGTGTGTGTGTGGTGTGTGTGTGTGTGTGTGTGTGTATGTGTGTGTGCGTGTGTGTGTGTCTTCTATTCGCTTTTTTAAAGTAGTGCTGGCTGAACAATACGAGTAATGGGGCTTTAAAAGAAATAGTGTTGACTGAAAAGCGCATGAAGTAAGATTCATTAAAGAAGATGTGCCAGCTGAATGAACGATGCATGTAGTAAAATAGGGGAAAGGAATAGTGCTGGTTAAACAACACATGAAGTAAGAGTAGGAAAAGGATTGAACGATAGATGCAGTAATAAAAACAGTGTTAGATCAACAATGAATGTATTAACATTTAAGAAAGAAATTGAACTGGTTGAACGACAGGTAAGTGAGATTTAGGAAAGAACTGGTGTCCGCTGAATGATACATCTCGTTAGGTTGGAAGAAGAAGAAGTAGCTCTGGTTAAATGCTACATGAAATAAGATTTAGGTGGTGGTGGTGGTGGGGGGGGGGGGGGTGGTTGGGACGATACATAAAATATGATTTAGTGTAAAAAAAAAAAAGTAGAACTGTTGAACGATAGTTGTAGTAAGATCAAAAAGAAGTAGATGTGGAGAAACGATACTCCTAGGCCTGATGGAATTTAGAGGAACGATGCCGTGCTAGTTGAACAAGGCATGCATTGAGATTCAGGAAGGAGTGCTGGCTGAACTATATATGTATTGACATTTGGGACACAAGTGCTGGGTGAAAGCTACAAACCGTAAAGATTTAGGGAAACGTAGAGCTGGTTCAATACTGTAGTAAGATAAAGGAAAGATTTAATGTTTCTTTGAATAATGGATGTCATAAGATTTTGTAAATAAAGGTAGAGTAGGTACATGCAGTGCGACTTATGAAACAGTAGAGTTGGCTGAAATCTGCCTAAATTAGGACGTGCAAACAGAGTATGGACTACTCTGGACGGGTGGACGGCTGAAGACACATTAGGTAGAAGTAAAGGGGGAAATAGTGCTTGCTGAGCTATACGTGTTTTAGGAGGTAGAAAAAAAAAGCTTTCACAGAAATGTACATGGTACCAGCCGCCGTGGCGAAGTGGTTAGCGTCGCGGACTCCCGGCTGGGAGGTCGTGGGTTCGAATCCCATCAGAAGTTTTTCTGCCCCGACCGGCTCCTACCCAGAGTTGAGTTGCTGCGGACTCAGTTGGGAAGACTGGGACCACACAGTTGAGTTTCATCCACTTAATGGATGCGTTTCTGAGAGTGTTGCTCAAATTTTTTGGCCAACACTGCAGGTGCCTGTATCTCTCGGGCCTGGTTGACGCCGGGATATATTATGAAAGGAAGCGTAGAGTACAGCCCTGTCATGTAGTCTCAGACCGAAATGGAAATCCGTAGCATCTCTTAATCATCCTCATTCTCATTGATCAGCATTAAAAAAATATGTCTCAAATTCTGTCGCCCTTTATGCCGTGCTTTCATGGTGACCTCAATTTCGATGTCCTCTCCACGTCTGTGGCCTTGGTTTGGTTCCGTCGGGGTCATCGGTATCGGCGGGTCCATGGGGATGTCGTTGGACGGACGTGGTGGCGCCCTCCGGAGGAGAGCTCACTCACGCTGGCTCCGCGACTAAGCAATTATTGTCGTCAGTAGGGGGCTTAGTAGGTGGTGTCCTGCGTATGTTAGATCAAAACAGGCGCCACTGAACACCACCGAAGTGACTCAGCAGCAGTGCAGTGTCTCCTCCGGTGGGTTGCCTCTTGACGACTTGACATTGACTGCTCCCTGTGGATTGCCGGTGCCGGGGCTGCGGCGGGGCCGACCGGGCTGTGGCTGTGGACGGGGTGTCGGAATGAGCGGCGTGGGTGCACTGCCTCTGAGGTGGCGCAGAAGTTGGGACAGCAAAAAAAAAGAAAAAAAGAAATGTACATGGTAGCATAGTTCTTCGCTTGCGAAGTTCAGTGGGAAGTTCCCGCCAGGGATGGGCGGCACGCCCTTTGATGACTAATTAGTCCAGTTCGTGATATACAGGATCTGTGGCATTGTGTGCAGGTGTAGATCTGGCCTGCGTTGTTGGGCTGCGGACCTGGGTCTTTCCTTCTCCTTCTCTTCTCCTTCTAAATGCACTGCTTGCCTTTGAGAGGTGGTTGTCCACATCTTTGGTCACCGTAGCGTCGTTCGATATGACGCTGCCCAGGTAGGTGAAATGCTCTAACGTGTTAAGGGGATGGTCATCAATGCTTATATGGGGAGCAGTGTACGCGGCCCCTGGTGCTTTTTGGTGGAGGACTTCAGTTTTCTTCAGACTTATAGTCAGACCGAATGCCTTAGCTGCCTGTGAAAAATGGTCTACGATGACCTGCAGAGCTTCTTCTGTGTGTGCCAGGAGGGCGCAGTCATCTGCAAAGAGCAGGTCCAGTATAGCTTCTTCTGAGGTCTTCGTGTGGGCCATAAGCCTTCGTAAATTGAATACGCTGCCGTCGGTCCTAAATCTGATATAAATCCCCTCGTTTAAATCTTCCTTTGCTTCTCTCAGCATCATGCTGAAGAAGATCGCGAAGAGTGTAGGGGCTAATACGCAGCCTTGCTTCACTCCATTGCTGATTGGGAGTTCTGCAGAGTAATCACCATTGCACTTGATTTGACCCATCTGTCCTTCGTGGAGTTGTTGTAGTATTGCAAGGAACTTTGGAGGGCATCCAAGTTTGGTCATTACTTTCCATAGCCCATCTCTGCTGACTGTGTCGAAGGCTTTCGCGAGGTCTATAAATGCTGCATATATGTTTATATTCTGCTCTCTGCACTTCTCTTGGTGTGTGTGTGGATGGGTGAAAGAGAGAGAGAGAGAGAGAGAGAGAGAGAGAGAGAGAGAGAAGAGAGAGAGAGAGAGAGAAAGAGAGAGAGAGAGACGGAGAGACAATGAGCCAGAGACTGAGTTTGAGAGACAGAGATAGAGGCAGACAGACTGACAGTCAAACACACGCACGCACGCGCACACACACACACACACACACACACACACACACACACACACACACACACACACACACACGCACGCACGCACGCACGCACGCACGCACGCACGCACGCACGCACGCACGCACGCACGCACGCACGCACGCACGCACGCACGCACACACACACACACACACACACACACACACACGCG
>CM031596.1:80751076-80771076 GCA_018398815.1 Conus ventricosus | reverse complement strand
TGCGCATGCATACGTTCACACGCGTACATGCCTGAGTGTCTGTGATAAATGTACTCTGTACAAATTTTCAATATGTGGCTCTTCTGAGACCGCGGCTCGGAGATCACCACTGACCTAAAGAGAGGGCGGGGAAGGGAAAGCTTTGAAAGCTTGTTGGGCCGATCCCAGCATCAATCTCAGACCTTTTTCTTAGGACTCCGACGAGCACGGTCCAAGTATTGAGCAGTCTGTTCACACAGGCCTAAATCTTCAAATTTTACGGCCATCTTTCAGCACATGACAGTTTCTCCCTAGTTTTTCATGTTCTAATGGGTTTTCTGATACATTTTGAGTAATAAATAGTTAAAGTTGTATGAACATAGAGTGGCGTAAGCATAGAATGTGCTGTAAGAATACTGGTGGAACATAGAGTAGTGAAAGTCTGTAATGCAAGGATTTAGAGGCGTCGAAACGTGAACAAGTGAGAACACAACATTGCCGCCAGGTAGATTTATGGAAAGAGACCAGCCGCCGTGGAGAAGTGGTTAGCATCGCGGACTCCCGGCTGGGAGGTCGTGTGGTTCGAATCCCATCAGTCATGTGGGATTTTCTGCTCCTACCCAGAGTTGAGTTTGCTGCGGACTCGGTTGGGAAGACTGGGACCACACAGTCGAGTTTCATCCACGTAATGGATGCGTTTCTGAGTGTTGCTCAAATTTCCTGACCAACACTGCAGGTGCCTGTATCTCTCAGGCCTGGTTGATGCCAGGACATATTATAAAAGGAAGCGTAGAGTACAGCCCTGTCATGTAATCTCAGACTGGAATGGAAATCCGTAGCATCATCTTAATCATCCTCATTCTCATCAATCAGCATAAAAAAATGTCTCAAATTCTCTGGCCCTTCATGTCCTGATCTCATGGTGACCTCAGTTTTGATGTCCTCTCCACGTCTGTGACCTTGATTTGGTTTGGTTCCGTCGGGGGTCACCGGTATCGGCGAGTCCATGGGGGCTGTCGTTGGACAGACGTGGTGGCGCCCTCTGGAGAGAGAGCTCACTCACGCCGGCTCCGCAATTATTGTCGTCAGTAGGGGGCTTAGTAGGTGGTGTCCTGCGTATGTTAGATCAGAACAGGCGCCACTGAACACCACCGAAGTGACTTGGCAGCAGTGCAGTGTCTCCTATGGTGGGTTGCCTCTTGACGACTTGACATTGACTGCTCCCTGTGGATTGCCGGTGCCGGTTCTGCGGCAGGATTAACCAGACTATGGCTGTGGACGGGGTGTTGGAATGAGCGGCGTGGGTGCAATGCCACTGAGGTGGCACAGAAGATGGGACAGAAAAAAAAGAATAAATACACAAATGAACGAATAATATATATATATATATATATATATATATATAGAGAGAGAGAGAGAGAGAGAGAGAGAGAGAGAGAGAGAGAGAGAGAGAGAGAGAGAGAGAGAGAGAGAGAGAGAGAGAGAGAGAGATATCAATCAATTAATAGAGAAAGGAGCCTACACAAAACAATCAGCACTTATGCAACTGTTAAAGGTATGATAGAGATAGGCAAGATTCACGCTATGACCATCACTCCATTGTCATAGTCCAGGGTTCCTGGCTCTTTCTGTACTTTCTGTTAGCACCTGGTGCTCTGTGTGTGTGTGTGTGTGTGTGTGTGTGTGTGTGTGTGTGTGTGTGTGTGTGTGTGTGTGTGTGTGTGTGTGTGTGTGTGTGTGTGTGTGTGTGCACTGTGAGAGCCTTTAGCCTTGGAGTACATAGCTGTGGGATGGATACAAACTGTGATGATATGCAACGATCAAGGTACACAGCCACCTAAATATCCACCCGTGAGAATAGAGATTTGTAACAATAGTCTCATGAAAATATGTGTTGGCATCCGTCTGTCATGAGAGACAATGGTGTTGAGCCATGGATCAGTCAGTTGTGGAGTTGCAGCGCATGCTGTGGCTGATGAACCGGATCCTTGAGCGGCAAACTCTGTTACAGTTGCTGCAGGTGAAGTCTCAGTCTGTGGGAGCCGACGCAATTCTCTGCCGTCTGCGGCGCCTTCATTCTCCCACTGGGCCTCTCTCCTCTGCTCTGCAAGCTTGATGTCGGCTGTGATGGTACACCGCCAGCTGACCCGGTCTGAAGCTGCTGTCTCCAGGTCTGCTGATTCGAGTCTGCCTGTCCTCAGGTCGCGCTTGCATACAAAGCATAGGGCATGCTGTCCTGTGGGTTGGGAGCCTGTAGCCAGCTCGCCGTACAGCCTGTCCTTTGGGATGCGACCATTGTTCATGTGACTGACGTGGCCAAGCCGGCACAGGTGTCTCTGTGTCAGTATGGCTAACATGCTAGGCATCCCTGCCTGAGCCAGTACGTCCTTGTTGGTGGTGCAGTCTTGCCAAATGATGCCCAGGAGTCTTCTGAGGCAGTGCAGGTGGAAGGTGTTCAGTCTGCGAGTACAGGGTCCATGTTTTGCTTCCATATAGAAGAATGCTTAGCACGCAGGTTTGGTACACTATCATCTTGGTGTTTGACTTTAGCATGGTGTTGTCCTAGACTCTCTTTGCTAGACGGGCCATCGTTGTTGCTGCCTTGCCAATCCGCACATTCAGCTCGGCGTCCAGAGAGAGATGATGGAGCCCAGATAAGTAAAGTCGTCGACCACTTCAAGGGCGTGATCACTGATGGAGATGCGGGGAGTGCTGCTGATGTCTTGGCCCATGTTTGTCTTCTCTATTAGGCTGATTGTGAGGCCAAACTCTGTGCAGGCATCAGTGAAGCAGGTGATGTGCAGGTTGGAAGGCGAAGCACAGCAGCAGGGAGAAGAAGATGCCGAATAGTGTCTAAGCGAGCACACACTCTTGTTTGGCACCGCTCTTGATTGAAAAGGGGTTTGAAGATAAACCGTCATGCTGGACAGTGCCATTCATGTTGTCATGGAAGGACATGATCATCTTCAGGTGCTTGGGGGGACATCCAGTGTAGTAGGGTGAAGAGACCTGACCTGACCAAGTCGACCGCCTTGGTCAGGTCGATGAAGGCGATGAACAAAGGCAGAGAGCTCATGGCACTTCTCTTGTAGCTGCCTCAGAGAGAATATCATGTCGATCGTCGAGTAGCTGCAGCCTGTTAAGAAGACGTAGGCAAAGGCTTTGCCAGCAATGCTGTGGAGGGATGTTCCGCGATAGTAATTGCAGTCGCTACAATCCCCTTTGTTGTTGTTGTACAGTGTGATGATGTTTGCATCGCGCATGTCCTGCGGTACGATCCTTCCTCCCAACACTGCAGCAGAAGTTCATGGATGTGATTGTGGAGAGAACTCTCCTTGCCGGCTTTTGATGACTTCTGCCGAAATGCCGTCGCTACCTGGAGCTATCACAGGCTAGCAAGTCGATGGCCTTGCTGAGTTCCTCAATGGTGGGTGGGGCATCGAGCTCCTCCATGGCTGGTAGGGGGAGGGGGGGGGGGGGGGTTCGATAGCTGTGTGGGTGACTGAGTTCTTCCTGGAGTACAACTCCTGGTAGTGCCCATCTCTCCATCTGTTAGCTGTGGTCGGTGATGACATCCCCGAGGTAGATGTCAGAAGAGCGATCTTGATGGCGTTAAGGCCTAACGCTTTCTTCATGCCTTCGTACATGGTGCGGATGTTGCCACAGTGGGCGGATATCTCTGGATGCTCTAGCACAGGTTCAGTCAGTACTCAAAGGCGCATTTACGGGCGATTCGCTGGGTGTTGTTGCGAGCTTTACGAAGCGTATGCAAAGTCTTTGCACAGGACCCTCTCTTTTGATTGTGGTGTGTGGCTTGCTTAGCAGCACTAGCAGGCTCCTGTCAACAGTTCCTGCCTTGAACCAGTCTTCATTCTTCCTCACTCTTCCCACAGGTGTCTAAAGCAGATTGGTTGGTGTCATCGCGGATGTGGTTTCACTGTGTTGAAGTGCTGTCTAGTCTGTCGGGCAGTCTCTGGGGCCTTGTCAATGGTTCCGGTGAAGTGTTCACGCAGTTCGGGTATTGATGTCATGGCAGTGTTGATTTGAGGACGTCCCTTCTGCTTAGAGCGGTGAATTCGCTTGGGCCAAAGACGCATTTTGCCGCCGACCAGGGTCAGTGTCGCAGTCAGTACTGTGGTAGCAGCGGGTGACGAGCACGTGGTTGAGCACGGGTCTTCGGGTGATCTGGGGTGCCTCCAGGTCACTCAGTGATGTGGCTTGATGGGGTCGTGGTAGGAGCAAAGCTCAAATAGCCGCTGTCCATCCTCGTTGAGCTTGCCTATGCCGAAGCGGCCGATGCAGCGATGCCAGGAGCTGTGGTCTGCACCAGTCCGGGCGTTGAAGTCCCCGCGTAAGAACAGGTGTTCCTTTGCAGGTGCCTCTCTGATCTTGGCTTCCAGCACTTCACAGAACTCATCCCTTGCCTCAGCTGTAGAGTAGAGTGTGGGGACGTAGACGCTAAGGATATGTGTTGGTCCAGAAGAGGTATTCAGCCGGAGAAAAAGAGGATTCGTGCTGTCCTTTGGAAAGCGGTTCAATCGAGGACAGGAGAGAGTTTTGCACTGCGAATCCGACGCCATACAGTCGGTGCTCCACTGGCTCCAGTCCTCGCCAAAAGAATGTGTAGTCCTTCTCTCTGAGGCTGCCGTTATAGGGGTGTCTTGTCTCTTGCAGCGCGTCGATGTCAATGTTGAACCTTTTCATCTCGCGGTCGATGATGGCTGTTTTCCTGGCGTCGCCAACTCGCTGGAGGTCGTCAGAAAGGCCAGAAATCGTTCTGACGTTTCAGGATGACATCCGCAACGCTGGTGATTTTGATTTCTTTCTTCTGTCTTCTTTGCTTGGTGCAGGGTTTACAGTTATGAAAATATACATGCCCGAATACATACTTTTGAGAATAAAGACGTGTGCACATACATGCTATTTGAATACAAATCATAAAACCTACAGAACAGTGAGAACCATGAAAATAGAAACAAATAAAAGAAAGATGAGGGTAAAAAGATAGAATTGTTTTAATCGACAATTGTAAGATGAAGGGTAATGATAATACATTCTGAGATTAATATGTGGATCATACTAATGACGTAATGGCAGAAAAGGGGGTGGTAAACAGAAACATCTGACATCAGACCCACATTGGTCTCAAATCAGTTTGAAACGGTCAACAGACAGGGAGCGGATGTCTGAGTTGGATTGATAGTCGTGAAGTGTTGGTAAAACAATGCCCACCTTCTCTTGTCTTTCCCTGTCACACACACACACACACACACACACACACACACACACACACACACACACACACACACACACACACACACACACACACATACACGCGCGCGCGCGCGTAAAATTCACAAGAGAGAGACAGAGACAGAGGCAGAGAGAGAGAGGGAGAGATCCCTCCAGGCCTAATACATCTCCCCTTTCTCCGCCACACTCATATAGAACGCACCCACCCTTCCCCCTAAAACACACAGAACCTCTCTTTGCACACACTGAGGGCCTCCCTCTTCCTCCTTCTACTGCCTCCCCAAGTCCCCAAGCCATCAATGGCAATCGAACCCACAGCTTCAGTTCGTCAGATCGATATTCGCTTGGAAGACCCCCAGACTTCCCTCACAGGAATATAGAAGGCACCGCGACATTTTACACTCTCCCTCTCCAACCTGAAAAAGGAGTGCATTCCAAGCACGCACACCACAAAAATTACACAGCCTGGGGAGACAAAATGCTTCGGCAATCGGCTCGCAGAATTTCAAAATTGATACTCGTGTGAAGTGGGGGGAAATGTTGGATTACTTTATATTTGTCCGGATCGCACTTTTGAGCAGCGATGAACTATGCTGACTCACCGGTGAGACAGGTGTGTGCTCTGTGTATGATATCACATTCATGTGTGTTCATCAAAATGTAGATGTTCTCTGAATGGTGTTTGGAGTAGCTAGACAGTCTTTGCGAACAAGGAACAAGAGTTGCTTCATCGCCTCCTTGGCTTTGCACAGGCACACAAAGACGCCGCACACACACACACACACACACACACACACACACACACACACACACACACACACACACACACACACACACACACACACACGACGCGCTCGCACATACACACGCAGATAGCGTTGAGTCATTGTGATGAGAATTCGTCTTTTGTTTCCAATGGCCTGCACAGTGCTCCATCCTACCCGTCCGCACACACACACACACACTCTCTCTCTCTCTCTCTCTCTCTTCTCTCTCTCTCTCTCTCTCTCTCTCTCTCTCTCTCTCTCTCAGAAACACGCGCGCACCTACGATTGAAAAAATGTATGAATTATACTTTGGCTTATCGGCATTAAGTTAAGATTCAAAACACGGAATATTTTATTTTATATCATCAATTGAGCTCTATGTGTAAACAAGATAAAGATGGATCAGCACTAAGAGTTTTCAACATGCTCTAGGTGATTTTCTGCCCATAACATTCCAATCATGCAAAGGTCAGCAAATACAGGGGAAAAAAATAACAGAAACAGAAGCACGAAACTGCAACACAAATACACATTTTTAACACTGCTAAGCAAAGATACAGGTCTGTGTGAATGAAGAAAATGAAATAGTAATAATGCAACACTACGGCAAAAGATAATTCACCTCAAGTGGTAAAAGCACACACACACAACAATAACCGCTACGGGGTGCTACCATAAAGAGTAGTTGCTTTTGTCGGTGTGGAAATATCGCTGACTAAATTTAGCCAGTCTTTTGGAAGTTTAACTAACAGTCAAATCACAAATTTCAGCGGTGTGGTAGTCAATTTTCAGCCTTACACGTAGCTGTTTTTAAAAGATAAGCGTATATTTGGCATGGATTTATCAGTTTTACATTAAAAGTGAATGACATGATTTTGCAAACATTTTAACAAAATTGAAAGTAGAATATGATTTTAAAATGTTTACCTACTGCTGAAACAATAGAATCCTGCAACAACTTAACACTGACTTCGTTCTTCTTTTGTTATATTACTGATTTAAAAAAAAAAAATGTTGGCCATTCTTCGTTATCGAGGTACCGGGTGTATGTGAATCTAAAAGATTATACAGCTCTTAGATCGTGTATTTTCTATGACACATTTCAGATACATTGTTTCTCTCTTAAACTAATCCTTGGAGGCAATACTTACAGATTTGCTTAACAGGCCGTGAAACACAACTTAAGAAAAAAAAAGATAACTACAAGCACAGGAAGAGTTAAAAGATGTTAAAAAAAAGAAACTTGTTTTCCCGTCCTGTTTCAAACCTGTCAGCGTACACAATTGTTGTATTTGTTTACAGCATTGTTACACACACACACACACACACACACACACACACACACACACACACACACACACACACACACACATACACACACAAACAAACAACACACACACACACTCACACACACATACACACACACACACACACACACACACACACACACACACACACACACACACACACACACACACACGCACGCACGCACGCACGCACGCACGCACGCACACGCACACACACACACACACACACACACACACACACACACACACACACACACACACACACATTACCTGAGTGCCATCCATCATGATTACTCCTCCGTGTCAGACTCCTGAGGGTCGTGACTTTCCAATCAAGAAACGGGCGTTAACAAGCACAGTCAGCACACATCGTTTGAGAGCACCAACAAAAACAACAGAAACTATGGTAAAAAAAAAACCCAACATCAACTGATGCACGATCATTACCAAAGGGAAGAAGGCAGAAAAACCTTATTCTTCGGTCCCACTAGTAAAGACCAGGTGCCATCATCGCTCCGCCGCCTGTTCGGACACACTCACTGGTCAGACGGCAAGAGAGTGAGAATGACTGAAGCTGAGTTGCCTGGCACGTTGAGGAGGGCCAGTCTCGCTGTGTGGGGGCAGACTCCACAGACAGCGCTACGGGCAGGCACCGCGGCTGACACCGCTCGCTCCGTCTCTCCCGTTCGTTTCACTTGCGTGACGTGTAGCCGCCCGCCTTGGCCCGCTCGCCACAGCCACCATGCCATGGAGTTTACAGTCCACCCCGTTCTCCACAGCCACCAGGCAGTTCAGTTTACAACCCAGCCCGCTCGCCACAGCCACCAAGTCATGGAGTTTACAAACCCGCTCTCCACAGCCACCAAGCAGTTCAGTTTACAACCCAGCCCCGCTCGCCACAGCCACCAAGTCATGGAGTTTACAACCCCGCTCTCCACAGCCACCAAGCAGTTCAGTTTACAACCCAGCCCCGCTCGCCACAGCCACCAAGTTATGGAGTTTACAACCGCGCTCTTCACAGCCACCAAGTCATGGCGTTTACAGCCCCGCTCTTCACAGCCACCAAGTCATGGAGTTTACAACCCCGCTCTCCACAGCCACTAAGCAGTTCAGTTTACAACCCAGCCCCGCTCTTCACAGCCACCAAGTCATGGAGTTTACAGCCCCGCTCTTCACAGCCACCAAGTCATGGCGTTTACAGCCCCGCTCTTCACAGCCACCAAGTCATGGAGTTTACAGCCCTGGTCTTCGCAGCTGCCAAGTCATGGAGTTTAGAACCTCGCTCTCCACAGCCACCAAGTCATGGAGTTTACAGCCCCGGTCTTCGCAGCTGCCAAGTCATGGAGTTTAGAACCCCGCTCTCCACAGCCACCTAGCAGTTCAGTTTACAACCCAGCCCCGCTCTTCACAGTCACCAAGTCATGGAGTTTACAGCCCTGCTCTTCACAGCCACCAAGTCATGGAGTTTACAACCCCGCTCTTCACAGCCACCTAGCAGTTCAGTTTACAACCCAGCCCTGCTCTTCACAGCCACCAAGTCATGGAGTTTACAACCCCGCTCTTCACAGCCACCTAGCAGTTCAGTTTACAACCCAGCCCCGCTCTTCGCAGCCACCAAGTCATGGAGTTTACAGTCCCGCTCTTCACAGCCACCTAGCAGTTCAGTTTACAACCCAGCCCGCTCTTCGCAGCCACAAAATCATGGAGTTTACAGCCCCGCTCTTCACAGCCACCAAGTCATGGAGTTTACAGTCCCGCTCTTCACAGCCGCCAAGCCATTGAGTTTACAACCCACCTCCGCTCTCCACAGCCACCAATTGAATAAATAGCATACCAATGGTATTACATTTTGTGTGTGTGCATGCGCCTACGCATGTGATCGGCACTTAAGGTTTGCGACTGAGAGAGAGAGAGAGAGAGAGAGAGAGAGAGAGACAGACAGACAGACAGACAGAGACAGAGACAGAGAGAGGGACAGACAGACAGACAGACAAAGAACATGATGCTACTTTGGGGCAAGTTGTCGGGATCACGAGGTGCGATATTTCATTTGGCATTCAATGGGAGAGAGAGATTTTGTTTTCTTTGCTATACTGACACTCATTTTACCGATCAAGATTATGTTGTTTATCATTTTCAAGGCGTCTCTGCTTAAGGATCGATTATCTACTCCCAGCAGGACGTCACGTAATGACAGTTTTATCTGCATTCCAAAAAGACATTGAGTGTAATTTTCGATCCTTTTCCAAAAAACAGAAACGGGCGGGTACTCGTAAAAGAAATGTTCGATATAATCAACTTCATCCCTACAGATGGAGCATCTGTTATCATCCACTAGCTTCATTTTGTGTAGTAGTATATTTGTAGGGTAGATGTTGTGCATTATTTTCCATTGTAGTTCCTGTAATCGAACTTCCTTTGTTGCAACGTGAGGGAGTGTCCACACATTTTTTTATCAATTTTAATGTTCAGTTTTCTTTGCCAGAACCAATAGCACAGGGCTTTATATCTGCCCTTCCTTTCATTTTATTACGTAAAAATTGTAGAATGTTCTTTGGTTTGGTACAAAAATTATATACTTCGATTTGTTCTGTGTATTCCGAATTAATCGTTCCGTTTCGTTGACTAATCCATTCTTTCCATTGCTTTGGGAGAGCGTTAATTACCGCGTTTAGTTCGAAAATAGTGATGGCTGAACTTTGGTCTATTTTTTGTTGAAATTCTTCTATGTTTAAGAGTCTAGATTCGTTCAGGTTTATTAAATCTTTTATTCTCTCTATTCCACTATTTTTCCACATATGGAAAAAGACAGAATGATTCTTATATTGTATTAATCTGTTATTCCATATTAGTTGAGTTTTGAAGTTGTTTATATTTACTCTTTCCATTGTTTTTAGCGTTTTGTTCTCCAAGTAAGTGCAAAGAACTTTTTTCCAGAATTCGTTTTTGATTTTTCCAACAGCTGTCTGCATTTCCATCGGCTTACAGTTTATTTCATATATTAGGTTGCCGCTTGCTACCTGGTGGTAATACCACTTGGGAATAAGACTCCAGTTATCATCATCCCCTGACATAGTTTACCTATCCACTGAAGATAAAAACACGTTTGTAGTTGACATATGTTGGTCATTTTAAGACCACCGTGCTCATAGCTGTTTTCCATCACTTTTCTCTTGACCTTTACGAATGCTCTTTTATTTGAGTACTTCCTTTGCCAAATGAATGTATACAGAGTACGGTTTATCTCAGTGAGAATATTTTATGGTAATCCAATTGATTGCATTACGAATATAAACTGGCTTACTAAGAAACTCTTTACTATGACTATTTTTCCACGTATACTAAGATCTCTACGGCTCCATAATTTTATAAGACTATGCATTTTATCCAATCTTTTTATCCAGTTCTCTTCAATGTACTGGGCTCTTGTATTGTTTTTAAAGAATAGCCCAAGAATCTTGATTTTGTCTGTAAGTTCAAACGGTATGTTTTCTTCGTCGTTGTGAATACCAATCATGGCTTTGGTTTTCGTGTGATTCAACAGAAGACCTGAAAATTTTGAGAATTCTGTGACAATCGAAGAGGCGTTTACAATGTCTTCTTTGTTTTGAAGAAAAGTGTCGTATCGTCGGCAAGTTGTTTTATTTTCAGTTGTTCAATTTGTTGTCCATTCTGTTTACACTTGGGTAAACTTATTCCGTTTATGCTACTGTTCCTAATTTTAGCCGTTAGCAATTCAACTGACAGTATAAAAGCGAGGGGCGAAAACGGACATCCTTGCCTAATTCCGCATGTTACTGGGAATGGTTGGGAAATCCAGCCTCCGTGGTTAACACTACAAAAAGTGTTGCTAGTAAGAATTGCTATCCATTTAATAAACTGTTCGCCGAAACCAAAGATATGGAACGCGTTTAACATGAAAGTACGTGATATTGAATCAAAGGCTTTTGAGTAGTCTAGAGCTAAAAGATAACCAGCTTTGTTTGTGTTGTTTAAGTACTCAATGACATCGTCGATTGTTCTAATAACTGTTGATATACTCCGACCTTTAAGATATCCAACTTGGTCTTCATTAATTAATTTGGATATTACTTTGCTTAATCTTCCTGCCAAGACTTTTGCTAGTATCTTATAATCAGTGTTCGTGAGTGTAATTGGTCTCCAGTTATGCCACTATTCCACAGAGGCTACGAATCCTACGAATGGCCAGGAATTGATAAACTCCGGGATTCTTAGTTAAATCGTAATAAGTTCCTGAAGTTCGTAACTGATTCACATTTGTTCTTAGTCAGTTCTTGCAATTCTTGAGCATTCTGAAATTCGGGGCAAAAGTTTTGTGCTGTTCAAAATTTTGGCCACGAACTCTCGAATAAAAAAAATCTTAGTCAATTCTCAACAAAATCGTAGTGATTTCGTATGTATCGTAACTGAGTCCTAATCGATTTTTCTTCTTCTTCCTTCTTCCTAAAATACTGGTTCACTAAAAAACGAGTAGGTCACCAGCGCGCATGTTAAAAAGTAAAATAAAATAACATAAAATAGTGCGACTCAGACTGTTGGCCCCTGGAGCAAATTTGGCAACAAGGGGTCGCACTCGATATTCAAGATGTTAAAAGCAATGGCCAAATTCAGGCCCAGGTAACAGTAAAATATCTGGGGAAGTTAAAATAGAAAATCGTCAATATGCAGATCTCAAAACTGTCGTATCAATTTGTTTTTTAAATGATATTGCATTTGTGGCAATCTTGATGGCACCCGGCAGTGAGTTCCACAGCCGTACAGAACTAGGATAAAATGAATGTAAGTGGCTGTCAATATTTGATGCAGGTATGGTATAACATTGACCGCCACTCCTGGTGCTACTTTTATTCAATACTAGTTGTTCCATTGGAATATCAATTACTTTAGCTCTGCCTTTGAAGAAGATGTTAAGTTTGATAAAAGCTTTTCTCTCTTCTAAGGGTTTCCATTCTAATTTCCTCATGTTCTTCCTAGTATTCCCCTTTTCTCTGATGTGGTTCCCTGTTACGAACAGTGCTGCTCTCTTCTGAATCTTTTCTAGGTTATCAATGTCCTTTAGATGGTAAGGATCCCAAACTGAGCAACCATATTCCAGTACTGGTCTAACCAGTGTTTGGCGTCATATACTGTACCATGTCAGACAATAGCATTCACGGCAGTTAGTCTGCTCTGCCAGGCCGAAGTTTTTGTGTGGCTAATGCAGTGATAAGACAGTCACGTGGTGCCCAACCCACTTCCGCCGTAGGGAGAAGCCAGTGTAAGTCTCCCATACGTCATTCTCTCTCGGCCTGCCGTCCAAGCAGATAAGTTTGTGCTCTGTCTCGCCTTCTCTTTGCCGTTGTGTTTAGATAGCCATTTTTGGAAAGGGGCAAAAAAAAAAAAAAAATTTTTTTTAAAAAAAAAACCCCCCCCCAAAAAATTTGGGGGGGCCCAAAAAAAAATTTTTTTTTTTTAAAAAAAAAGGTTTTTTTAAAAAAAAAACCCAAGGGAAAAAAAAATTTAAAAAAAATTTTTTTTAAAAATTTTGGGCCCCAAAAACCCCGGGGCCCCCGGGTTTCAAAAAAAAAAAAATTGGGAAAAATTTAAATAAAAAAAAAAAAAAAAGGGGGGTTAAATTTAAAAACCCTTTTTTTTTTAAAAAAAAATTTTTTTTTTAAAAAAGGGTTTTTTTTTTTTAAAAATTTTAAATTTTTTTGTTTTTAACCCCTTTTTTAAAACCCCCCCCGGGGTTTTTTTAAAAAATTTTTTTGGTTTAAAGGGAAAAAAAAACCCCCCCCCCCTTTGAAAAAAAATTTTAAAAAATTTTTTCCCCCCCCCTTTTTTTTTTTAAAAAAAAATTTTCCAAACCCCTTTTCTTTTGGGGCCCTTTTTTTAAAAAAGGGGCCCCTTTTAAAAAGGGGAAAAAAGGCCTTTAAAAAATTTAAGAAAAAAAAATTTTTGGGGGTTTGGGGGGGGTTTTTTTTTCCCCCCCCCGGGTTTTGGGGTTTTTTTTTTTTCCCCCAATTTTTTTCCCCTTTTTAAAAAAAGGGGGGCCCCGGGGGGGGAAAAATTTTAAAAAAAAATTTTTTCCCCCCCCCCAAAATTTTTGGGTTTTTCCCCTTTTTTGGGGGGTTTTTTTTTTCCCCCCCTTTTTTTTTTTGGGGCCTTCCGGAAAAAATTTTTTTTTCCCTTTTTTTTGGGTTTTTATTTTTTTTAAAACCACCCCCCCTTTTTGGGTTTTTTTCCCGGAAAATTTTTTTCCCCCCCCCTTTAAAAGGCCCCCCCCCCTTTTCCCCCTTTTTTTCCCTTTTTGGGGTTTTTTTAAAAAAACCCTCTCCCCCCCCTTTTTTTTTTTTGGGGGTTTCCTTTTTTTTCCCCCCCCTTTTTCCCCCGGTTTCCCCAATTTTTCCGCCCCCCCCCCCCTTCCCCGGGGGTTTTAAAAAAAAGGGCTAAAAAACCCCCCGGGGGGGGGGGAAACCCCCCAAAACCACCCTTTTCCCCCCCCCCCCCGGGGGGTTTTCCTTTTTCCCCCCCCCCCAAAAAAGGGGGAAAAACCCCCCCCTTTTTTTTTTTCCCCCAAAGGGCCCTTTTCCCCCAACCCCCCCCCAAAACTTTTTTTAAGGGGGGTTTTCCCCCCAAAAAAACCCCCCCCCCCTTCCCCCCCGGGGGGAACCACCCCCCCGGGGAAAAAAAAAAACCCTTGGAAAAAACCCCGGGGGGGGGGGTTCCCCCCCCCAAATTTTTGGGGCGGCCCCGGGGCCCCCTTCCCTTTTAAATTTTTTCCCCCCCCCCGGGGGGGCCCCCCCGGGGTTGGGGGGGGTTCCCCCCGGGGGGGGCACGGCCCCCCCCCCCCCCACCCCGGGTGGGGGGGAACCGGGGGTTCCCCCCCCCCCGGGCCAAAACCCCCCCCAACCCCCCCCCCCAAAAAACCCCCCCCCCCCCCTTTTCCCCCAGGGGGGGGGGGGCCCCTTAATTTTTGGGGGGGGGGGGGGGGGGGGGGGGGCCCCCCCGGGCCCTCCCCGGGGGGGGGGGGAAAAAAGGGGGGGGCCCCCCGGGGGGTTTGCCCCACCCCGAAAATTTGGGGGGGAAAAAGGGGCCCTTCCCCCCCTTTTTTTTTGGGGCCCAAACCCGGGGGGGGGCCCCCCCGGGGGCCGGGCCCCCCCCCAATTTTTTTTCCCCCCCCCCCCCCAACCCCCGGGGGGCGGGGGCCCCCCCCCCCCCCCGGGGGGGGGGGGGGCCCCCCCCCCAAAAGGGGAGGGGGGGTTTTGGGGGGCCCGGTTTTCCCCGGGGCCCCCCCGGGGCCCCCCCCCCCCCCCCTTTTTCCCCCCGGGGGGGGGGGTTTTTTTTTCCCCCCCCCCCCCCTTTCCCTTTCCCCCAAGGGGCCCACCCCCCCCCGGGGGGGCCCCCCCCCCCTTTTTTTTAAAGGGGGGGAAGGCCCCCCCCCCCAAAACCCCCCCCCCTTTCCCCCCCAAAAAACCCCCCTTTTCCCCCGGGGAACCAAAACCCCCCCAAAAAGGGGGGTTTTTTGGGGGGGGGGGTTTCCCCCCCCCGGGGGGGTTTTTTTTTCCCCCCCCCAAAATTTTTCCCCCCCCTTTAACCCCCCCCCCCTTTCGGGGGGGCCCCCCCCCCGGAAAACCCCTTTTGGGCCCCCGGCCCCCCCGGGGGTTAAAAAGGGGCCCCCCCGGGGGGTTCCCCCCCCCCGGGAAAAAAACCCCCCCAAACCCCCCAAAAATTTTCCCCCTTCCCCCTTCCCCCCCCTTTTTTTCCCCCCCCCCCGGGGGGTTCCACCCCCCCGGGCCCCCCCCCCCCCCCCCCCCCCCCCCCCCAAAAAAAACCCCAAAGGGGAAAAAAGGGGGGCCCATTTTTCCCCCGGGGGGGGGAAAAAGGGGGGGCCCCCCCCCAAAGGGGGGGGGCCCCCCCGGGGGGCCCCCCCCCCCCAAAAAAACCCCCCTTTTTTTTAAAACCCCCCTTTTTTGGGGGGGGAGCCTTTTTTAAAACCCCCCCTTCCCCCCCCAAAACCCCCCTTTTCCCCCCCCTTTTTTTTGGGGGCCCCCCCGGGGGGTTTTTTGGGGGGGGGCCCCCCTTTTTTTTCCCCGCCCCAAAAAAACCCTTTTTTTCCCAAAAAACCCCCGGGCCGCCCCCCCCCCCCCCCCCCCCCCCAACCCCCCCCCCCGGGGTTTGCCCACCCCCCCCCCAACCCCCAAAAAAAAAACCCCAAAAAAAAAAAAACCCCCGGGGGGGGGCCCCCCCGGGGCCCCCCCCCCGGGGGCCCCCGGGCCCCCCCCCCCCGCCCCCCGGGCCCCCGGCCGGCCCCCCCCCCGGGGGGGTTTTTTCCCCCCGGGGGGGTTTTTTTTTGGGAAGGTTGGGTTTCCCCCCCCCCCCCCCCCCCCCCCCCCCTCCTTCCACCGGCGCCCCCCCCCCAGGCGGGGCCCCCCTTTGCCTGGAAATCGAAGGGTTTTTCCCCAAGGGCCCCCCCCCACCCCCCCCCCGGGGTTTTTTTTCCCCCCCCCCTTTTTTAAACCCCGGGGGGGGGGCCCCCCCCTTTTTTTTCCCCCAAAAAAACCCCAAAAAAAATTAAAGGGGCCCGGCCCCCCTTTTCCCCCCCCGGGGGCCCCCCCCCCCAAAAAAAAAAAACCCCCCCCCCCCCCCCCCCGGGGCCCCCTTTTTTTCGGCCGGGGGGGTTTTTTAACCCCCCCCCCCCTCCCCCCCCCCTTTGGGAAAGGGGGGGGGGCCCCCTTCCCGGGGGAAATTTCCCCCCCCCCCCCCCTTTTTTTCCCCCCCCCCCCCCAACCCAACCCCAACCCCCCTTTCCCCCCCCTTTTTTTTTCCCCCCCCCAAAAACCCCCCCCCTTAAACCCCCCCCAAAAAAACCCCCCCCCCGGGCCCCCCCCCGGGGGAAATCCCTGGTTTTTCCCCTTTTCCCCCCTTCCCCCCCCCCCCCCTTTTTGGGGGGGGGGGTTTTTTCCCCCCCCCCCCCTTTAAAAAGGGCCCCGGGGGGGGTTTGGCCCCCCAGGGAAAAACCCCCCCCCCCCCGGGGGTTTTTTTCCCCGGGGGGGAGGGGCCCCCCCCCCACCCGGGCCCCCCCCCCCCCCCCTTTTTAAAAAAACCCCCCTCCCCGGGGGGGGGGCCCCCCCGGGGGGGGCCCCCCGGGGGTTTTTTCCCCCAACCCCTTTTTAAAAAACCCCTTTGGGAAAAGGGGGGTTTAGAACCCGCCCCCTCCAGTTTCCCCCCCCCCCCTTTTTTCCTTTTTAAAAAAAACCCCCGGGGTTTTTCCCCAAAAGGGGGGGGGGGGGGGCCCCCCCCCCTCCCCCCCCCCCCCCCCGCGGGGCCCCCCCGGGGGGGGAAAAAAAGGGAAAAAAAACCCCCCCAAAACCCCGGGGACCCCGGGGTTTTTTTTTTTTTGGGGGGGGGGGGGGGGTTTTTTTTGGGGGGGGGGGGTTTTTTTTTTCCCCCCCCCCCTTCCCCCCCCTTTTGGTTCCCCCCCCCCCTTTTCCCCGGGGTTTTTCCCCCCTTTTTGGGGCCCCCCTTTCCCCCCCCCCCTTTCCCCCCCCGGGGGGGGAACCCCCCCCCCCCTTCCCCCCCCCCCAAAAAAACCCCCGGGCCCCCCCCCCCCTTCCCCCCCCAAACCCCCCCCCCCCCCCCCACCCCCTTTCCCCGGGCCCAAAACCCCCCCCGGGGGCCCCCCCCCAAAACCCCCCTTTTTCCCCCCCCGGTTCCCTTTTAAACCCCCCCCAACCCCCCTCTCCCCGGGCCCAACCTTTCCCCATCCCCCCAAACCCCCGGGGCCCCCCCAAAAAAAGGAAAAACCCCCGGGGCCCCCCTTTTTTTTAAAAAAGGGGGGAAAGGGGGGCCCCCCCCCCTTTTCCCCCCCCCCATCCCCAAAAAAAACAACCTCCCCCGGCCCCCCTTTGGGTTTTTTTAAAAACCCCCCCCGGGGGGGTTTCCCTTTTGGGGGCCCCCCCCGGGGCCCCGGGGGCCCCTTCCTTTTTTAAACCCCAAAAACCCCCCCCGGGTTTTTCACTTTTTTTCCCCCCCCCCAAAAAAATTTTCCTCCCCCCTTCCCCAAAAAAACCCCCCCCCCCCCCCCCCCCCCGGGGGGGGCCCCAAAAAGGGCCCCCCCAAAACCTTCCCCCCCAAAAAGGCCCTTAACCCCCCCCCCTACCCAAAACCCCCCCGGGGCCCCCCCCAAAAACCCCCCCCCCCCCGGGGGGCCCCCCCCCCCCCAAAAAAGGGGGCCCCCCCCCAAAAAAAAAGGGGCCCCCCCCCCCAAAAACCCCTTTTTTTCCCCCCGGGGCCCCCCGGGGCTGCCCCTTTGGGGGCCCCCCCCCTTTTCCCCCCCCCCCCCGGGCCCCCCTTCCCCCCCCCAAAACCCCCCTTTTTTTCGGCCCCCCCAAAACCCTTTTCCCCCCCCCCCCCCCAAAAAAAAAAACCCCCCAAAAAAGGGGGGAAAAGGGCCCCGGGGGAACAAAATTTTTTCCCCAAAACCCCCGGGCCCCCCCAAAAAAGGGTTTTTCCCCCCTTTAAAAAAAAAAAAAAATTAAAATTTTTTTCCCCCCAAAAGGGGGGGAATTTTAAAATTCCCTTTTAAAAATTTTTTTTAAAATTGCCCGCCCAAATTTTGGGGGCCCGGGCCGGGGGTTTTTTTTGGGGGGTTAAAAAAACCAATTTTTTTTTTTTGGGGTTTAACCCCGGGCCCAAAAACCTTGGGCCCCAAACCCCTGGCCCCCAAAAAGGGTTTAAAAAAAAAAAAAAAAAAAACCCCCTTTTTTTAAATTTTTCCTTTTGGGGGAAAAAAAAAGGAAAAAAGGGGGTTTTTTTCCCTTTTTTTTTTTTAAAATTTTTCCCTTTTAAAAAAAAATTTTAAAAAAAATTTTTTTTTTTAAAATTAAAAAATTTTTTAAAAATTTTTTTTTTAAAAAAAATTTTTTGGGGGGAAAAAAAATTTTTTTTTTCTTTTAAAAATTTTAAAATTTTTTTCTTGAAATTTTAATTTTTTTGGTTTTTTTTAAAAGCAAAAATTTTTTAAAAAAAAAAAAAATTTTTTTTAAAAAAAAACAAAGGGGGCCCAAAAAGTTTCCCCGTGGAAAACCGACAAGACGGTTTAAAAAAAAACCCCCCAAAAATTTGGGCCCCCCCCGGGGAAAATTTCCCCCCTTTTGCAAAGAAAACCCCCCCCAAAGGGGCCCCCTTTCCCCTTTTTTTAAAAAAAAAAAAAAAAAAAATTTTTTTTTTTTTTTTTTAAAAAAGTTATTAAAATCATTGAATTGTTATAAGTTGGTCTCACACCCCTTTCGCGTCAAAAACCCATGCGGGCTTTATTTAAAAGTCATATTTGTCAAAAAGGCCCCTTATGCTACTATAATTAGGGTTTTCAAGTATTTTGCTGATTTGAGTAAGAGTACGGTCTATATTTCTGCTTTTTTTTTGTACCTTTTGTGGGCATTCCCTTTTATTTTTAACTCATTCGGAAAACGTGACGGGGTGTCTTGAAAAACGAATCGGCAAAAATCTGTAAAGATCCACGAAGCACCCCGAAGCATCAAAGAAAAAATTTAAAAGTCTACAATTTACGAGGGGGTAAAAATCAGGTACGAATTAGCAGCAATGTCCATAACCAGAACCGACTATTTCAGGCGTTTTCCAAGTCCCCGGGAAGCATCTAAAATCTTTTTGGCCAATTTTCCAAAAGCATTCTCCACCACACGCTGCCCTGGAAATTCTATTTTTTCCCACCATCTCTCTTTGGGGCCAGACCCCTCCTGCCATATTTTTTCAGAGAAAGTTCCTGGGGGAAAGCACCCAAATGAAGTGGGGTGGTTCTCTGTCTCGTGGGGGCATGGGACATTTGTCAGGAAATTTTATGGGTTGTCCCGTCGATGCACCCCATTCTGAAGCACCAAACAGTTACCCGTCGGTACATTCTCCCCCAGGTCTACCCAGATGAACTTGTAGCCTGCATCCACAAGGCAAAAAACCCCGAAAAGAAGCATTTAAAAATTGTAAAGACACTGCCTGATTAAGGGCTTCCTGAAGCAAAATGCTTGCCATCCAAGGCCCCTAGGGGATGAGGAACATTCCACCCCTCTTTTAACGCTGGGCAATGGCCTTTCCTTTCCCCCGGGTCGTGGGGGTGGCTGACTTCATCCTTCAGTTCCTGTAATATCTGACAAAATTCCTGCCACGCATTTCCCCATGCGAAACCCCAACTGAAGTCATCTGAAGGAGGTACCGGGCCCTGTAGCCAGATGCCTCAGGGTCATGACCACTTCATTCCGGGATAAGGGGGTGGGCTCATGTGGGGGATCTTTCTTGGGTGAATGGGCCGATCCGTTGAGTGATCTCAAACAGGGGGGGTGGCATTTTCCCCATGTTGGCAAAAACCATTCTCACTTCCACCCTCAGCTCCTGCATCCCTTTCCATAGGCTCATACTCTTTTCTCGCTGGGGTTTAGCCATGTCTGACCCACCACCTGGGGGGCCCTTTTTCCTTCTTCGAACCAGTCTTCTTCTATTCATCACCAGCTCTGTTCATCCCCCGTTCAGGGGCCGAGCAATAGCTCCCTTACGTTGGCAACCATTTTTGGAATGAGCCCCAGCAGGGATGTGGGGGTTTTTTATACTGTATTGAGGGAAACGTCCACGGATTTTCAAAACATCAACCAAATTAAACCGTACCCAAATTTGGATTTTTGCC
>CM031596.1:80737040-80750976 GCA_018398815.1 Conus ventricosus | reverse complement strand
TCCGAAAAAGTGATCGTACCACTGCTTTGAGCTTATTTTGTTGTATATCACTGGTTTTCTACCAATCGATCTAATTGTTGACCAGAATAATTTGGAGTCGTTAGAAGATGTTCTTAACTTATCGAGTGGTTCTCATCGAATTCCTTTTCTTCTCTCTTTCATTGTTGTGTATTCTTTTCTTTCCTTAACATAGATTGTTTTACGTTCCTTTTAATTCTTTCGCTTTAGCTCTTTGGTATTGTTTCAAGCATCTTTTGACCACTTTTTCTTCTTTTTTCACACTCACTGTCAAACCAGTCATTCACCTCTCTCTCCCTTTTCATCATAGATCTCACCATACAACCAGCACACTACATAAAGCATTCACAAATAACTCTAAGCATGTATTAACTCAACATCAAGAAATTGTAAAGCTCTAGCGATACACTGTTTAAACATATCCGACGTTAATTCTTCCCTATGGTTTCTGTACGTTCTTCGACCATATGATGCGTTTCTCTTCGCAAATTGTTGGATATTCTTCTTTCTTATCATTATTACATTTCATTCTACAATTTTTGAATAGTCTTGTGATGCAATGAATAATCTATAACACTGCTACCATTAGTGACACAAAAGTAAATTCTCCTTTTGATGTGTCCCCCACATGTCCCTTTCACAATTTTAAGTTCAAGCATCAAATATAAATCCAACAAAGGCTTACCAAACGTATTATCAAACCAAATCTTTAGAATCGCGCACAAAAATATTTTTCACGTTTGTATTAACATTTTCTAAACTAATGTTGTCACGTTCATCGTCATCAGCATCAGCATTATTCTCATCATCGTCAACATCAACGTCAACATCATCATCATCAACATCATCATCATCATCATCAAACAACAACAACATTATTATCATCATCATCACTTTCAACACCAGGAAGGAAATTAGACATGTGCTCGAGTTTGGCTTGTTGGCTGCCTGTACGGGCATTCAGATCACCACATACAAGGATATTGAAATCACTATCTTCCGTTATTTCTAGCAAAGTGTCTTCCAACATCAAATACTATCTTGACTCGATGCTTGAATCGCTCCTCGGCACCATATAACAGCAACAGTAACAGATCTTTAAATTAATCGTTTTATTTAATTTCAAACCACAATGTCACGATTAACCCGATTGGTAACAAATTCTTCATAGGTTTTTCTAACCTCATAGACGCCACTGAATCACGACCCTCTGGACAATTTCCAGCAGGCGCTTGAAATCGATTTGTCTAGAAAGTTTCTGTTAACATACAAAGTCAAATCATTATATAATTATAAACGATACATCACATATTACTATAAGATTTTCAACATTAATTTAGAATATAATTCACCTCAAGTTTATTTGATGACACGCAACTGTCACAGCATTCATGAGATATCCTGTCTTCACAAGCTTCGTTCATGAGTTCATCTTCCATCACACCCGTACCCGCCGTAGAAGAAAAGACACCGAATCAGGGACCCAGAGACACTGTACACTGCCTTAGACAGTCGTACCCCCTTGAGGCCTCGAATTGTTACGATGGACACTCCATAGATTAGGGACATAAATGTCAACATTATTTAACTAAGTGCACATCATAACAGCTAAAGTAGCATCCCATTATCTTACAGCCAGTATTTCAACTTGCAGATCCCACCGGAAAAACATCCACCCTCCGCTGCCGAGCACACCCCATGACCAAACCCTTCCCCGGACAGATGAAGCAGTGCACTCCGACACGCCAACTTTCGCCATACGGCTTATTCCTCAAGAGAGAATCAAGTTGTAGTCTTCCCACTGTCAACAGCTTTCCCTGCGTCATGTGGTCTTTCCTCACCGTCACGTGACCTTTCTCCAGGTCAGCTGTAAGGCAAAAAGAAAACACCCGAAGGTGCTGGGAGGACCCAGAGAAGCACTGTCTCACCTGCCTTTAGAGCAGTCCTGTACCACCCTTGGAGGCCTGCGCTGTGTTGACAATGGGTACAGGCACCGCAGGACACTCCATTAAGATATCAAGGGACATAACTGCTCCTGAACAGAGGTAAATTAGACTACAGGATGCAGCTCATAACAGCCTTAAAGTAGCATCCCCATGGGTGTACCAGCCCGTATTTCATGACTGCAGAGCCCACCGGCGAAAAACACCACCCTCCAGCTGCCGAGCAACCCCACAGACCCAACCACCCTCCACGACGGACAGTGAAACAGAGCCATCCAGACACAGCCAAGCTTCGCCATCGTCATATGGTCCTCAAGATGAGAATTTGGGATATACCTGTCCTGTGTGCACGACCCACCTCTCGTGACTTCACGTATGGTCACTCTTCCATGACACGCCGTGACCGCCGAAGAACCCTAAGGCAGGTGTTCCCTGCCGCCCCACCGCACTACGAGATACTGTCCACCCTCTGGCCGTGACGTGAGCTGGTCACGGAATCCCGCCATTACCAGTTAGTCGCTAGGTCGTCCCTGCTGTTCGGCGTCCTCACTGAAGACAGCCACCGGACTGAAGGTGAAGGACCACATGCCCCTTGTTTGTCCGACGTTGTCTGACTCGACGCCGACTCCCTTTCCGCTCACGTTGACATGAGAGAAAAAACCCCTGTCCCACCGCCACAGCGCACGCTTATCCCCGACAGCCGCACTGCTACCGCGTGCTTTCCTCGATTGATTACTACGACTGGCACTGACCACATGACACCGAGGGGAATCACTGCCATACGTCCCCCGCTGCTACTTCGATTCGTACCAACCTGTCCATGCACTTCGTCCGCCTCCTTGCTGCACCCCGCATATGTAACTGGATCGGTCTGCCGGTGCCGACAGTCATTTCCCGTGACAAAAGTTGCTTTGTTACCCCAAATGTCCCACTGCACAAAATGTACCAATGTGGATGTTGTGCAAATGTGACATTTTGTGCAGTGAACGGACTGCACTTATTTGTCACAACTCATGGCAGATAGTGGTAATTGTGCACCTATGCCCAATCTTTCCGAATTCACATCGTGACAAAATGTCCAACCTCTGTCAGTCTGTTGCCACTGCTTGCAAGAAGTGGAAGCATACCATTAACGAAAGACTCGTTCTGCTTTGTGTGTGTGTGTGTGTGTCGTGTGTTGTGTGCCCCCCGTCGGCCAAACGGCACATTTTTGGATCAGTCTGCCCTCAATCACTAGACAATTTCTCAATTTGTTTATTGTAATAAGCTAGCTGACACTGCTCGCAAAAAATCAAGGTCCAAGTCAAGTCAAGGTCACGTGACTGTTTGAACACTCATTTCCTTTTTCCTGCAATATTTTCCACATCTTTCAAGCTAGATTTTCCAAACTTGCTACACAGGTGCATAGCCTTAGGGACAATAACTGGCGGTATCCCGTGTGCACCAGTTGGGCGCAGCGCAAACACACCCAAATTGCCTACTTTTCGTTTTAATGACATTGGCAATATTTCTTGAACCACTTAATACAACCTTTTCAGATTTTGTTTGTTGACTAGGTAAGGTAGGCTAATACTGCTCGCAAAACATCAACTATCTACGTTACCTTGACCTTGACCTTGGACCTTGAGCACCCATTTCCTTTCTCCTGCAATATTTTCCACATCTTTAAAGTTAGAGCCTCCAAACTTGCTTCACAGATGCACTAGCCTTGGGGACAAGACATGACAATAAGCCATGAACTGCCCCTGACACTCAGTGCCCCTAATGCCAATATCCCTAACGTCTTGCGCAGAATTAGCACGGTGGTCCACAGCTGCCTCTCCCTGTCACCAAGACGGGAGCAGTGCGCTGTGCGCCCCTCATGGTTACTGCAGGGCCACTCTGGGCACTGAGCACCCCACCTGGACGCTGCGCGCCCCTGCATACTGCACGCCCCCTGTCACAATTTTCAGACCTACAGTGTGCTTTAGCCCGAAGAGCTATCATATTCATATTTAGCACAAAAAATGAAAAACACCAAGGGACAAACTTGTGTGAAATTTTAAGGTAATCAAGGCATAAATACCGAAGTTCTCTGCGTCGACGTGACGGAGTGAAGAGGACAGAGACTACAAAGAGCTGGTCTACATTGAGCGGCGGACTTTATTGCCGTACTCGGCGATACCCTTGTTTTGTTTGTTTATTTGCTTTTTATGCACACTGAGGGAAAATCTATAACTTTACCTCTGTCAGTTTGGTATTTATGCACATTAAGTTTGTATTACTTTACCCTCTGTCAGTCTGTTTTGTTTTTTTTCGTTTGTTCTTGTTTGTCTGGAACATATCTCAGGCACTGCTAAAAACACATCAACACAAAACTTGGAGGTTCAAAAAAAAAGATGGAGGGAAAGACGCCAAGAGACAACATAGACACATAATGACGTAATAAATCCAGAGAGAGAGAGAGAGAGAGGAGAGAGAGAGAGAGAGAGAGAGAGAGAGAGAGAGAGAGACTCGTGACTCGTGACTCGTGACTTTAATGTGAGGCCATCAGCCTATTCACATGAGTACGCAACAAGGAAAAAAAAATCAATTTTATATAGTTAGAACAAAATTTACCATGACTGTAACAAAACATTCTTTCATGACAGTATGTACATGCAGAGTTCTATCTTAATTATACATGAATATTTCTTAGTACGTTTTTCCTTATGAACATAATATAAGTATATATATTATTATTTTAAAACTCATGAAATGAATACTGTTGATAGTAGCATGCAGAACACATGTTATCTATTTCATTTCCCTCGTCGTATTTTCATGTATAAAGTGGAAACCTTACTACACCTGCGTCATATAATTCTCCGGAAAGCCGTACTATTTTAAGCATCTTTGTTTATTACGTTTACGCATGCGCCAAATTATCACCCCCTACCGTGCAAAAGAAAGGAAAACCCCGAATCTTGGGTCTGAATAACGATAGCTGCCATGTTAACCTTTGACACTCAGTGTGTGTTCTGTGGTCGTGTTCGTGTGGTGCTGAACTTGTGTTATTTATATTCATTGGATTAAACAGCCCCAAGGATAAATTACTAAAACCTTGCCGCTTTCCTGTATCAGGTTAGTACATATAGTACTTTCCGTCGGAAAATAAACAAAATGCATATAATAGCTAACATTAATCAAAAAGTTCAAAACCATACTCATATAATATGATATATGGGCAGCCATTACTTAGCAGACGATCCAGCTTCCGCCCCGTCCCTGTCGCCCCGTCCGCCTCACGCTCCACTCCCCCCCCCCCCCCCCACCCCCCCACCCCCACTGTAAGCGGGAGCGAGAGAGAACGAAGGAATGCACTAGCTCCCGAGATGGACTGTTGTGTGTTACAGTGTGTCACTCGGCTACATGCTGATTTGCATGATGACCAACTGAACTAAGTTCTTGACCTAGTTACCATTTCCTAGTGTATCTTATTTGTATACTTTATCACTTCATGGTCAATTGTTTATCTATGTTTCCCTTTGTATTAATTTCGTAGTTTTGCATGTGTATGTATATACTTATTCTAACCTTCCTCTCCAAACATGTTTCCTTATACAGTTGATTTTTGAAAATATTATATGCACATTTCCATGCTCATTTAAGTTAAACCATTCATATTCCTAGACTATACCCCCCCCCCCCCCCCCCCCCCCCCCCCCCCCCCCCCCCCCCCCGCCACGGTGGCCATGATTATTTCCCATATGGTGTTAACCGGTCACCACAGTTGCTTCCTCCATGACCCCTCCTTCCGCGCCTCTTATACTTGATCAAACATTCTTAATTCATATCTGTTAAGATTATAATTACACTTATTCCTGTTATTTACCTTAATTGTCTATGCTCTTGCATAATTACATATTATTAGTTTTTCAATCAGTTTTACACACCTCTTGATCCAATCAGACTCAATCCCTCTCAGCCCCTCACAATCAAAATACACCCACATTATATACATACACACACATACATACACACAAATACATATATATGTGTACATTTTACAACCTTGTACATGTTCATATAAGTATTCCTACTCCATCATCCATTTATAATAGCCTCATTCTCTCTTATTTCCATTCATTTTTGTACAATTCCAATCATATTCATTCATTACACATATTTTCCTCAAAACATATTCATTTCCATAATTGCATTCCTTCATATTATATTGCATTCACGTTCCCACTTTTATATAATTAATTTTCCATCATGCATATATGTACATGATCCTTTTCCTGTTTCACACCTGAGTATACATTTGCATATAATCTTATTGGGTTCATATAACATCTCTTTCATAAATCTGTTCATATCATCACACCAATCACAATTTCATACTCATTCAGGTATACATATTACTTTCCATACTCAGAAACAACTTCCGAGTTAAATCCATGATTCAACCATCACTATGTTTATGTTATCACCACACGTCCATGTTTGTTTATTATACATAGCTTCTCATGTTCATATGTTTTATACACAAACATTCACATTGTAATATATGCATATATATACACACACACACACACACACACACACACACACCACACACATACATACATACATACACACACACATATACACATATATATACACACATATACATATATATATATATATATATATATATATATATATATATATATATATATATATATATATATATATATATATACATACATATGTATATACATACACATACACATACATACACACACAGGTGTACATGCACACATACACATGTATACACATACACACATGTACATACATATACACATACATACACACTACATACACACACACACACACACACACACACACACACACACACACACCTGTATATATACATACATATACACACATACACATGCACACACATGTATGTATACATTATATATATATAAACCTACACATGCTCATATATCACACACACACACACACATATAGATCTGTACATATAGACATAGTTTAAATTCATCTGTACATCCACAGAAGCAAAACCAAGCCTCTTTTCTTTGTTTTATAATTGTGTTTCTCTGTATTTTAATGCATAAAAGGTAAACATTGCTAGGTCACGTGTCATTTCCATATTTCATTTTGTAATAGGTTCCTTAGTGTAATTGAATCCTTATTTCTATAATGTTTATATAATATATTTCTCCCTTAATTGTCTATAACATGGGCATATCTTAAAAAAGTGTAATTCAGTTTCTTCTGCTGGACAAAAAGGACATGTTGTAATTGCATCCTTGTCTGTGAACTTTTTATTTATGTGTAATTCATTTACCCCTAAACGTAGTCTGGTTAATGCTTTTCTGAATTTCACTATTGTGATGTCGTGAAGATATTTTTCAGTTTGGTGTACCAATTTGAAAGAGCGGTAGGTATTAAAGCGTTCACTATTTACTAATTTATCATGCCAGTTCTGCTTGTGACAATCTATCATTCTTTGTTTTAATACTGAAATAAATCTGTTCTCATCTCCTACCCTTCATTTAACCATACTTCTGAAAAGCCGTGCATGTCTAAACAGCGTTTTAATTCTAATGCCCAATTATGAGTTTTGTTTATTTCGGTCTTTTCTCTTTCGTATGCTTGTTTAGGGAGTCTGTTTGGTTCCATTTTTATAATTTTAAACCAATACCTAATCGCCCTTATTGTGCTGTCTATGCAGATAGGGTATCTACCCAACTCTCCATAAATTAGATATTTGGGGTTTTCTTGCCCACACCCAAATATTTTTTACAGGCGAACAAGTGTATATTTTCTATAGCTTTATATCTAGTTAGGCCCCATGCTTCTGCTGCGTATAAAAGTAAGGGTTTAACTTGAGTGTCAAACAGTTTAAAATAGATAGCTATATCTATATGTCCTAAACTATACATAGTTTTCATTATTTCCATAATTTTGCCTTTCGCTCTACCTGCATATTCAGAAAGTGAAATGTCTACTGAGAGTTTAGTTGTCAAGGTGAAACCTAAGTACTTATAACTGTTTACTACTTCTAGTTCTTGGTCTTTGTAGTACCATTTCTCCTTCTTGCCCAAATAGCCCCCTTTCCTAAAAACCATTATTTTTGTTTTTTGTAGGTTTACTGTTAATCCTATAGAATCCGAGGGTTGTTGTAGATTCTTTAATTGATTTTGTAAGCCCGCTGGTGTTAATGATATCAGGGCTATGTCATCTGCAAATAGCAATGTGTAAATCTCTTCCGCACCTGGTAGAAATTGATAACCATGTCTGCCTTTACTTGTGACATTGTCCGCCACTTCTGTAATTAATAGAGAAAAGATCAAGGGGGACAACAAACAACCTTGTTTCACTCCTGCCGGGCATTCGAAAAATTCTGTTAGTTCAGTTCCGTATTTAACACAAGCTTGTACTTTTTTTGTATATACCTTTTAACATGTTAAGCATTTTTGTAGATACTTTATGTTTCTCTAGTATCTTCCATAATTTGTCTCTATTTACAGTATCAAATGCTTTCTGGTAATCTATGAATGCTACATAAAATTTAGTTCTACGTCTGCCATAGAGGCAATTTGTTATCATAGTTGTTAATGTGAAAATGTGGTCTATTGTCGAATATCCCCTTCTAAATCCTGCTTGTTCCTTACTAATTTTATTTTCATCCTCTGCCCAGTTATAAAGTCTTTTGTTGATTATTGCTGTAAAAATTTTACTTATAATGCATAGAAGTGAAATCCCTCTATAATTTCCTGGGTTTTGCTTATCACCTTTCTTGTATAGCGGTACAATAACTGCACGTGACCATTCTAAGGGGAAATAACTTTCTTGGAACAGTTTATTAAATAACTTAGTTAGATACGGTATTATTTTGCTGTCTATTGTTTTTAGAAGTTCCGGGGGGATTTCGTCTATTCCTGGGGATTTTCCTGTTTTCAGTTTGTTTATTGCTGATCCTATTTCCTGTTCAGTGATGTCTTCATCTAGCTCTTGTACCAGAATCTCATCAGAATACACTTGCTGTTCACTTACAATAGCTCCTTGCCTTACTGTTATTTGAGGGTTGAATATGCTTTCAAAATGTTCTTTCCATTGTTCAGATGTAATAACTGGTAATTTATTTTTCTTTATTCTAATGTTTTTTATTATACCCCAGAATTTCTGGCTATCCTTCTGATTTTGCATAAGTGTATCATATATCTGCTTCCTGTATTGTTTTTTCTTTCCTCTAATCAATTTTTGATAAGAAGCTCGGTTGTTATTATATATTTCCTTTCTTTCTACATATTTAATAGGGTTTTTAATTTTATCTATTAAATTAAGTCTGCATAGTGCTTGTCTTGCTTCTTTCTTTTTCGCCTTGCATACTTTATCATACCACCCATTTGTAGGTTTATAGTCCCCTCCTGAACTAGTTGTTTTGCTCATACATTCTCCAGCATTTTTTAGTAATTGATTAAATTTATCAATACTTGTATCTATATCTTGATCAATTTCCTCCTTAATTTGTTCTAATATTGCTTGTGCTCTTTCAGATTCCATGTAATTTATGTAGACTTGTGCTTTGGCTGGGTCCCATTTGATTTTCTTTGTAAATTTTCTCTTATGTTTGTCTGTCTGTATATCCTGTACTGTGCTCAGGAGCTCCATTCTAATTGGCATGTGGTGGGACTCAATTCTTTCATCCACTAAACAGCTGTCAACATTTTCGATTAATTCTATGGAGCATACATAAAAATCTATAGCACTATTTCCCCTTTCCGAAAAGAATGTGAATGCACTGTCAAAGTTTTTCATATTTAAACCATTCAGGGGAGTTAAATTAAAACTTGCGCAAAGTTCGATAAGCCTTTTTCCGAATCCATTGATGAGTTATCCTTTGACTTACGTGCACACACATTCTGTTCTCTGTCGAATATATCATTTTCATCCTCGATATTAGTCCCCATTCCCAATACGAGCGTTCAAGTCTCCTCCTATAATATATGAATATTCATTCCCTTGTTCAATTTGTGTACAAATGTATTGTTCTATCATTTCTATGGTACAATCATAATCCTTGTCTGCATAAAAACGACTGTCAACCGGATGTACATACACACCAAGAAACAATACATCTTTATCACTTTGTGAAAGGTTTTTTTGTAACTTCACACACAATACATTTTCTATATTAGTATTAATCAACTGAACATATCCAGATAATTCCTTCTTAATCAGCATTATCAATCCGCCAGAGGGTCTGCCCATTCTGGTATATTTTCTGGCTGGCAGTAAAGATGTAAAAATTCCTGGAACTTTGTCTCAAAATCAAAATGTTCTAGAGTGAATGTCTCAGATAAACTACAGATGTCAAAAGCAGTAATGAATTCAAAAAAATCAGGATCTGACAATTTCTCCAACAGACCTTCAACATTCCAACACATGAATGAAATCTTATTCTTACCTTCTGCTTCATTAATACCTTTTATAAAAATTTGTGAATGGCCTTGGCCTTCCCTTCATTTTTTGTCTTTTTTGCCCTTCCTGTGTGTGTTAGCTTGGGTGTTCTGTACTTGTTTATTGCCCAACTTTGCATTGCTTGCGATAGGTATTGGTGTGTGCTTGCTTGCTGTGCGTGTTATCATTTTGTCTTTGTCACCCTCTTTTGGCCTATCATCCTTTTTTCGTTCTTCTGTTCATCACTCGTATCTGCCACCCTTTCTTTGTCTAAACTGCTCTCTCTTTCATCACCACTGACCGCCTCTCTTCCTTCCATTCTTCCTTCACCTCTTTTCTTCATCTGAGTTTCTTCTTCGATCTCTGCTCCTCATCTGAAAGACACCCCCCCAAATCCGTAACAATTTCATTCCATACCAGCTGCATGTCAGGCTCACTTCCGCTTTCACTTTCACCTCCAGAGTTTCTTCTTTCTCTTCCAGCCTTCATACTAACAAATTTTTCATTCTCGCCATTCATTCTCTTATGGTTCCGCTCTCTCTCGCTCTCTCTTTGCTGTCTTTCTCTTTCCATTCTTCCCTCCATCTCTTTTGCTCTGTTACTTTCACTCTGTTTCTCTCTCACACCTAATCTTTCCTTCTCACTCTCCACCTCTTTCCCACGCCGTCCCTCTCTCATCCTCTCTCTCTCCCTTCTCCACTCATTGTCCAAGTCCCTGAACTCATTTCCTTCGAATCCTCCCCCATCGGCCTGTCTCTCTGTCTGGTTCCACGTTGTCCTCGTTCCTCCTTCCATCCTTAGTTGATTCCTGGAAGTATACTCTCCCTCCTGTCTTCCCTGCTGTAGTCTGGAAGCTCCGCTGGGTACAAACGATGTTCTGGGTTGTCCTTTGACGTGCACCTTTCCCTGTAAATGTACCCTGTTTTGCCTTCTTCTCTTAGACTTTTCAAGGCAGCTGCCTGCCTCCTTGTTCTATCTTGGGCCACCCTGATTCCATTTTCCCTCATCCTCTCTCTTGCTTCGGTGTTCTGCATTATCCGGATCGTATCTTTCCACCTCAACAGTTTTACTATTAGGGGTCGCGGATTGTGGCTTGCAGTATTGGGTCTTCCCAGTCTATGGGCCCTCTCTACAACATCTTCAGCCCACTCCTCGTCCGGCATATATGTTTGCAGTAGCTCTTTCACTATTTTTTCACAGTCCTCGCCTATGGTTTCCTTAATTCCAAACAGCTTCACATTATTTCCTCCTGGAAAAACTTTCCAGCATATCCAGTTCATCTTCGATGCTATCCAGTTTGTCCCACGTGTATTCCAGTTTTCTTCCTAACTGCTCTACTGCTACCATATTTCTCTGTGTGTTCCTTTTAGTTTCTGCCAGTTCTTTGTGTAGTTGCATAAGCGTATCTGCCATTTGTGTTTGTTTTTGATCCATTCTGTTAATCGTGACTGTCTGGGTGCTGAGTGAATCGGAGAGCGCTCTCTGAGTGTCTGTGAGGTTTCTTATGTATGTGAGTATCTGTGCCATTTGTGATTCCATATTTATGAATTTAGGTTCTAGGATACGTTGTAACTTCTGAGCCTCTTCTTCTGACCTCTCATTGATGTTGCTGCTGCTTGGGCTAGGATTCGGTCCGGGATTCCGTTCCACATCGTTGCTCAGCAGTAATCTTTTCCGTAGGTATGAGAGGTTCACCGTCCACAGGATGGTCCCCAAAGCACACATAATCGCACTTGGGCTGCCCGTTTCATATACTTGTGTTGATGTTAACCAGCGTAGCAACGTGTTGTCTACGTCAATCCATGACGTCATCATATCGTGTGTGTTTACGTTTCGAACACCGTACGAAGTACCAGAGGGAACTGTTTTCTGATAGTCGAAGCTGACTGTGTGCCGGCCAAACGCGGCAGTAGTCAGAGAGAGAGAGAGAGAGAGAGAGAGAGAGAGAGAGAGAGAGAGAGAGAGAGTAAAAAAAGGAGTAAAATACAAAGATAAAGAAAGGGAAAAGAGAGAGTGAGAGAGAGAGGGGATAAGAAAAAAAGAAGGAGGAAGAGGAGGAGGAAAAAGAAGAAGAGGGACTTTCTCCCCTGTCAGAAGAATAAAGAAAATCCTGTGCTCTCTAAATTGAGAAAACAGCAAAATGTATCTAAAACTTGTATCAGAAAAAAATGGACTATTATAAACACATGTGAGAAACAAATACATACTTTGCATAGTACGGATGTATATGAGAACAATTGCTCAAGACTAACAAAGTGCAAAAGAGATGAGCATGGGAATCAAGACAAATCGTGTGGTTTCTATTAGCCTCATCAACCAACATGGGCCACCTCGTAAACATGTGCAGTGAATACATACAGACTAAAAGTAAATTATTATTTATAAAATTATAAATTATAAATTGCAAGCCAAATTGAAAAACGCAAAAAAAAACAATAACAAACAAACAAACAAACGTGGACATCATCGAGTATATCCACCCATCCATCCACCCACCTATACACCCACACACACACCCACACACAGATAAGAGAGAGAGTTGTGACAATTTGTACAGCAGTGATTTTGAAAAAGGCATACAGATGCACAAATTATCACAATTGTGACATTTTGTGCAAATGTGACAATTTGTGCGGTAACAGCCTTCTCCTATTGCTTTGCATTTGCCACTGTCTCTGCCTGTCTTCCTGTCAGATCGTTTGCAAACCTAACACCTTTCTTCTCCAATTCATGTCGAAATTCACGGTCGCGAAGTAGATTCATTTTATCCTTCCACTGTCGAAACTTCACAATCATTGTTTTAGAATTGCCAGGTTTTGTCTGACCTACCCTATGTGCACGAGCAATGTCTTCTTCAGTCCATGCTTTATATCCACTGACACTGTTTAACATGTCAACAATACATCGGGCATACGTGTCGTAATTTCTTTGTCATTGAGGGGGATGCCAAAGAAGCGCAGATTGTCTCGTCTCGAAAAACTTTCTAATCTGTCGAGCTCTTCTGTCATTTTCATTATTTGCTCTTCTAATCAAGTTCTGTGTCTCCTCCCTGCCCTCTGCCATCCTGTCATACAGTTGAACCAAATCAACAGACATGCTTTCCACAGCAACTGACAGTCTGTTTTGCTCTGCCTCCACTTGGCCACAGCGATCGTTGATCTCCTTGCATTTCTCAGATACTGCTCCTAACTCTGTTTTGATATCGAACAGCTCGCTACGTATAACTGCATCCTGCTCTCTCTGCTGTTCTCTGTCCTGTTCCAACTCTTCTTTTTGTTCTCTGAGTGCTGACAGGATTTCCGCTGTAATTTCTGGGCAAATGGCACTGCTGTCTTTTGTCGGTATTTGAACTATGTTGACCGTGTTTTGTTCGTCACTGCTTTTATGAGAACTGGGGCCTGGATTCTTCTCTATGTAACCACTCATAACAGTTTGAGCAGCAGAAAACGTTGGCGACACAGCACAGTACAAACACACCGGGCACATGTAGGTCACAGTGACCTAGTCTCTTAGAATGGCCTGCGTCGAATAAGTCGGAA
>CM031596.1:80717040-80734540 GCA_018398815.1 Conus ventricosus | reverse complement strand
CGCACACACGTCTACAGTATGCGCTGGGGCCCCTGAGAGATTCGAAGTCTTATCTCAGTTGACATGTGTTTCATCTTTTGTGTCTGTAATTGGAAAGGCCCAGTATGCGTTTGCCCGAATCTCTAGGAGTCTTCGCAGTGTTGGCCTTGAGACTATTTCAATGTTTGTTTGGTTAGAACCCCAGATATCTTAGACGCTGCTGGGATCACAAAAACTCAAGACAAATATGGAGAAACGGACAGCTCTACGTAAACGTTTCGTAGAACAGAGTGATCAAAGAATTTTGGAGGAAAAGAAGAAATATTTGACCAAGTTAAATCAACACCTAGCTCAAGACTGGCATTGATGATGAAATCACAGCATCTGAAGTGGATGACGCAATAGCTAGATGCGCTAAGGATAGTGCTCTAGGTCCAGACAAAGTACGGTATCCAGGTATCAAACAGCTCTCAGAAGAGGAGAGAGCCCAACTCTTCAATCTCTACCAGGAGAGTTTTGATAAAGGCTATGTCCCAGAAGACTGGACACACAGCTACCTGGAAGCTTTACCCAAACCAGGAAAAGATCATCATCGGCTAAATGGCTATTTATAGTCACTATGCAAAATATAGCAGGAAAGCTCATGGAACGAATCAAAGCAAGAAAACTCGCAAGAAATCTTGAAAGTCGACAACTCCTCCAGTCAAATCAAGGAGGCTACAGAACAGGCGAAAGTACATGGGGAAAATGCGTCCGCTTTTGCTTATGATGTATACGAAGGATTCCAAAGAAAGGAAGAAACACTAGCTGTTGCAATAGATCTGGAAGACGCATAAACAAAGCTCAGTTCTCGCTTCTCATGGAACTGCCCTTGACTATGGAGTCGGCAAGACACTTACACGATGGATAGCAGCGGCACTTCGGGAGCGAACCGTCATCCTATGATTTGGAGATTGGACATCTCAGCCTCATAAACTTTCCATGGGATTACTTGAAAGTTCTCCTCTTTCCCCTGTTTTGTACGATGTTTACACTAAAAACCTTGTAGACCTCAACAGAAACGGAATTGTTCGAGTGTTGACGTTAGTAGATGACGGCCTGATCTAGAAAACAACAAAAAATGCTCATGAAAGAACGAAAGCAGTTCTGCAATAGTTGAACAACATTGTTCAGTGGTGTCAAGAAACTGGATCGTCCATCAACCCTACAAAAGCCCAGACATTAGTCTTCACTCTCAATAACAAGACAACAGGACAAGTACCCTCATCAGTTTCCTTCAATTGAATACCAATTGAAACAACTAACAGCCTACACTCTTTGTGTGTAGGCTTTGACAGAATGCTAATCTTTAGAAAGTATGTTGAGAATATTGTTCTTAAATGCAAAAAAAAGCCTATCTGCCTTGAAAGAAATGGCAGCTAAAGGCATTGAACAGCGCCATCTCTACCGACTGCATCACGCACTTGTACTCAGTGTGATAGATTATGGATTAGGGCTTACAACACTGTCCAACAGCAACCTTCTTAAAGAAAGAATTCAAAATGAAGCAATGAGATTGATCCTGGGAACGACAAAGGACACACCAGTTGAAACTACGCGATACTTGCTCGACCTTCCTTCAATGCAGACAAGACACAAGCTAGAACAGGTGAAGGCATATTTCAGAGCACTTGAAAATCCCCAAAACCCACTTCATGCGGTGGTCAAGGAAACAAAAGGCACTCGGCTAGGGCGTGGAAAATCATGGATGGGACAGGCAGAAGACAGTATACAGCTTGTGTGCCAGTTAGCAAAAGTCAAAGAAACCAAGGAATGGGAGAAACATCCAGACCACTTGAAACACCTCTACCAAATTGCCATCACTCCAGAACTTGGAAGACATTGTCGAGAATGGCCAGAAGGCAGAAATTCAGATGCAGGTAAAAGTCTTTGCACAAAAGATGATATTGTAATATACACTGACGGTTCTGTCACCAAAGGTAAGTCAGGCTGGGGATACACAGTGAAGCAAAATAGCCTAACTATCCAGGAAGACAATGGTGCGCAAAGTTTAACAACTTCAAGTCTAACAATGGAGGTAGAAGCAGTGACACAAGCACTCCACTGGCTTTCATTCACAAGCCAGTTTCAAACTCAACAAGCAATGATACTGACTCCATGAACCTACTTCAGAAAGTAAAAAGTGGAATGGTAAGCCCTGCTTGGAATGAACTAATGCGCAGCCTTTCATTGGAGAGATTCATATGGATGTACTGCCCTGGACATGCTGGAGTTAAAGGAAACGTGAGAGCAGACACACTGGCTGGCAAGGCAACGATAAGAACTGGATTACAGCTTGGCCGATCTGATGTAATAAGAAATATGAAGAATCACTTATCCAAACAAGAGCAAAACCACTATACCATAGACCATCTTTCAGATCTGAACATCAAGAGGCCGCACATCCATGCTTCAAGAATTGCGGGCAGTCTCAGACTTGTACATTCAGTGTTTTCATTGCAGTTTCATTATTTGTTTATTTATTTATTTATTTGTTTGTTGATTCGTTTATTCGTTTGTTTATTCATTTAAATATTCTTTTGTTCATTTATCTATCTATCTACCTATTTACTTATTTGTATTTATTTATTTGTTAGCTTATCTAGTTATATATTCACTTATTTATCATTTATTTATGTATTTATTTTTTTACCCATATTTACGACCCAACTCAGACTCTTAAGCATAGGCTCATTTAAAAGTGAATTGAAAAGTAACAACTTGAAAAACATCTTAAACCTGGCTTAATCCCAAACATAATGCAAATCAGATAAAGATTGGGGTTAAATGTGTTACAATTGCTTCATTATTCAAGAAAACTAATCAGATAGATACAAGCAAAAATCGATTGAATTCAAAATTTTCTGGTAACCTGTAATCTTGAAGATGCTTGATTAACAACTAATGGACACATACTGCTTTTGATGCAGAATTTGTCAAATTGTAACCCTTATTTTCTGTTTATGCTATGTGTGAAACTTGAAAACAACCAGCACAAAAGCCATCACGGAAAAGCTGTCCAGTTCTCAAAAACTATGAAATGTTGGCAAAAGGTACAACGGCAACTATATCAGAATCGGTGTTAAAAGATGAAAAGTCGATCAGTTATACAGGGTAAATAAAATACAGTATAGAGATCAGTGGCTTTGTTTTTATTTCTTGAAAATTTTGTAGCTGCGTTAAAAAGTACTACAAATACTGATAATAAGGACACACACACACACACACACACACACACACACACACACACACACACACACACACACACACCACGTGGCGCACGCTCGCACACGAGAGACATGTCGTATTCTTTATGATAATGCATATTTCCGTAGAAAGGCACAAGGAGAGCTGCACAAATATATACCCACACACACTAAACATAAACACACCCTATTCTTCCTCCCAGAGAGAGAGAGAGAGAGAGAGAGAGAGAGAGAGAGAGAGAGAGAGAGAGAGAGAGAGAGTGGCAGCATATCAACAGATCTAACCTTTTCATTCATAAAAAATCTCGTCATCATTCGCATAACGTCATCTTTCAACTTATGCATTCGACTGCTATCAAAATCTTCAAAAAATGTAAAGATTTTTAATATCTGCATTTCGCTAATCATTCTTCGATTTTGAAACTTGTGATGATGGAATTCCTTCAAATTTTAAATCACTCACAGGAAATTTTTATATAATAAAAGCTTGCTGCCATGAACACCACCAATCATAATTCATAGCAACGCGCAAGCGCAGTGGAGCAAATTTTTCTAACGGTTCACTCGGTGCCTGGGACTTGCCGTCAGGAGTCACGTTGTAATGGTCAAGCAGGGTGACCAAGGATTTCAGCCACCTCAAGATCTTAGCAAGTGTCAGTACCAGGCCAGTACTGAGTGGAGGTGCTGCATTGAAGAGTTGAGGAGTCGTGTGTACTTCATCTGAAGAGGTGGAACCGGCGGTAATGTAGTTTGATATGGGGTAAGCTGCACATTCATTTCTTCCTTTCAAATCCGCTTGCATCAATAAATGCTTGAAATATAATCGTATTTTCTTTGTCCGTGATCACTACAAAATTCTGAAACAAAATATTTACCTCAAGCTGACATTTACAAATTTAGATCTGATGGTCAGCATATGTTATTGATCGTGGAGCAGTCATTTTCAATTTCATCTCGCACCCACACCATACTCACCCTGTGTCGTGATGTTTAACCATGCCATTCTTTTATCTCAGCACATCGTCGCCGTAACGCTGATTTATTTACATGCTGATATGTGAAATTGTTGGGTGAAAGATGTCTGAATGCTGAACTGATATAACGCAATGTTGAAGCTATTCTTATTATTATGTGAGATTACATGAAAATGAAAATGATGTGCATTCTTAAAAGTTAAGGAAAAGGAATGTTGTAATTGCAAATGTAAAAATGCAATAATGTCGAGATGCATCTCGTGTTGAGAACATTGTAATAAAATGTTAAGATGCAGAGACGTCGAGAATTATCTGGTGTTGATGAATTTTCTTTATTCATGAAGCCTAGGCATTTAAGGACATGCTAAAAAGGAATATTGGTATAAAGTAATTTTTCTACATAATGAGAAATGGAAATCGTAGCACAAGATAGTGTAATTGTAAAAGTGTGGTTGGAGTGTGATTGGTATCCAGGGAATTGTTATGTAGATGGAGGACTTAGCCAATTCGTCCTCTGCAGGTTTCGTGTTTGCTTCCTTTCTTTTCGTGTCGTCATTCATCCGTGTACAATCATCAATCCCAAGTCCACATCAATAGTAGAGACGAGGCCCAATCTAGAATGCTGGAGTAGACGGTGTGACACAGAAGATCCCTCTATGGAACATCATCAAGAGACAAGCTAAGACCCCTTTATTTCTTGGACAAACACCACATCGCATGCACTTCATAGCGCCACAGTTCAGCATTCATTTTTTTAGCCTACTTTTTTTAGACTACTTTTGTGACATTTTTTTAGACTACCTTTTTAGACTACTTTTGTGACATATAATAGCAAGTGCGGCAAATAAGAGTGGACATTCTGAGGAACTTCCCCACGCAGGTCTTGTGTATTCTTCTTTTTTACACCATCATCGTCACCACCACTCATCATTTGTTTTAATTTTAATAAATCTGAATTATTGTTGAACTTTAAATCACCTCTCTGTTTTACATCTGAAGGAGAAGGGAGGGAGAAAGTGTTTGTATCGTTACCATCTTCTAGTCTATCGAATTTGTCACCAACCGTTAGAGAGAGAGAGAGAGAGAGAGAGATAGAGAGAGAGAGAGAGAGAGAGAGAGAGAGAGAGAGAGATAGAGAGAGAGAGAGAGCTTGAGCTTCGGGACAACACGGTGTCAATAGGCGGGCAGATATTCCTTGTCTGTCTTGTGTCCTGACGTTGATCCTCGTCCAGTCAGCTTTCCTGCCAACAATCCAGCGTCCATCTTTTACGCTGACAGTTCGCAGCGTCATGGAAGGAACATTGATGCCGACAAAAGTGTGAAGAAACAATTCAATGAGAGAAGGGCCCAACACGTATCTCTCTGAAATTGGAATTATGTAGATATCTGATATTAAATGGATAAGGAGAAAGCAGCTACTTGTAATTTATGAGGTATTCGGGAACTGAGCAGATATCTGTTATCTTCAGTGCTAGCAGCAGGCTACTGTGGCTTGTTGCAAAGTGAGGCGACTGCAGGCGGAAATCTAAACAAATTTTTGGATATTTATATTAACGCCTGTCTTGTGCTGAAGTGGATGAAGATAAGTGAATGCTCGTTCATTTTCGTTGTCCTGATTGTTTTGTTTCTCGCCTGAACAAGACCTAAGAGGTCGAAGCGCGTCGTGTTTTGTCTTGTGATTCGTTTGTCCACGGTGTTTTGGCGTTGCGCCAACATTGACATTTAAAATTTGTTCTGTTGCTTGGCTTTGAAGTTCTAAGGAAGTTCAGCATTGTCTTAAATTCGAGTAAGGAAGAAGAAAACGGATCGAAGAGACTACAGAACGCATAGCTTCTTCCTGGTCTTAGGACGGGATGAGAGACCTGTCTTCGGGCTTCCTTATCTTGTCACATCCTTTAACAGGAATTGTCGATAGGAAATATTGATATGGGTCAGTTAATTGAAATGTTTTCATAAAAGTAAAATACGATAATACACATGATTATGCGACTGGCATACACAGTCGATATTTGTTGTACTCTCAGTTCTTAAAGAACAGGGAGACTTCACTCCAAAGAAGTCTCACTTGGAATGACATTTGGCACATGGCCCCTCTCGGGATCAGCTTCATTCTCAGATCTGCATATGACCTTCTGCCCTCAAATGCAAACCTGGTATAGTGGGGAAAACAGACGACCATGCATGCCCCCTCTGCCATGAAAACCAAACAGTGGAGCATGTCCTAAGCTCATGTAAAGTAGCCCTGGATCAAGGAAGGTACACATGGAGGTACAACCAAGTGCTCAAAGAGATGGTACAAGTAGTCTGGGCTAGTACCAACATCACAAAAAGGAAAATCAGGACTCCAAAAGCACCCGCAACATTCTTCACGGCAGGAGGCGGTAAATCATGGCCAAGAACAACAGTGCCACTCGGAACATGCAGGCAGAGTGTGCTGGACGGGGCAGATGACTGGGAGTGCACTGCAGACCTCCCAGAATGGAAGAGTCACCCAGAGATCATCAGCAAGAGTGGAATGAGACCAGACATAGTAGTCCACTCTCAGTCAACCAAGCAGCTGATCATGATCGAGCTCACGGTGCCATATGAGAACAGAATGGAGGATGCTCAAATCTACAAGACTGAAAAGTATGCTGATCTGGGGACAGCAGAGGGACATCCGGAGTCATGAATCGGGTGTGGCCCAACCCCCCTAGAGTGTCAGGAGATAAGGGCCGAAACACTTACTTGAAGGGGGCTTCTCTTCTGAGGACTGTCTGCTGCCACGCTCTCCACGAGTTTCTTTCTACTGGGAACGAAGAAATGCTGTCTGTGTGTCTGTGTGTCCGTGGTCAAAATGTGTTCCACTCGCTCGAAATTTGTAGGTATGTTCACCGTGAGTCAAGGATGATGCCCGATGTTTTAGTTTACCGTTACAGCCGTTACTAACGACTGTAACGGTCTGTAACGGTTTTTCTTCTCCATGGAATATCTCAGAAAGTACTTAGCTGATCTTTGTGAAAATTAGCAAGTATGATCATTATGGTTCACGGATGGCCCGATGGGCCACACCCGGTTCATGTCCAGAGTCATGAACCGGGTGTGGCCCAACCCCCCTAGAGTGTCAGGAGATAAGGGCCGAAACACTTACTTGAAGGGGGCTTTTCTTATGAGGACTGTCTGCTGCCACGCTCTCCACGAGTTTCTTTCTACTGGGAACGAAGAAATGCTGTCTGTGTGTCTGTGTGTCCGTGGTCAAAATGTGTTCCACTCGCTCCAGACAAAACTACTGGGCCGATCTTTCTGAAAATTTGTAGGTATGATCACTGTGAGTCAAGGATGATGCCCAATGTTTTAGTTTACCGTTACAGCCGTTACTAACGACTGTAACGGTCTGTAACGGTTTTTCTTCTCCATGGAATATCTCAGAAAGTACTTGGCTGATCTTTGTGAAAATTAGCAGGTATGTTCATTATGGGTCACAGATGATGCCCGATCTCTTAGTTTAACCCGTTATAGCCGTTACTAACGGCTGTAACAGCCTGTAATGGTTTTTCTTTGTGGAATATCTTAAAACGTACTTGGCGGATCTTTCTGAAAATGTGTAGGTATGTTCATTATGGGTCACGGATGATGCCCGATGTTTTGGTATACCGTTACAGCCATTACTAACGGCTGTAACGGCCTGTAACGCTTTTTCTTCTCAGAAAGTACGTGGCCGATCTTTGTGAAAATTAGCAGGTATGTTCATTATAGGTCACGGATGATGCCCGATGTTTTAGTTTACCCCGTGATAGCCGTTACTAACGGCTGTAACAGCCTGTAACGGTTTTTCTTCTTTATAGAATATCTCAAAAAGTACTTGGCAGATCTTTCTGAAAATATGTAGGTATGTTCATTATGGGTCACGGATGATGCCCGATGTTTTGGTATACCGTTACTGCCGTTACTAACGGCTGTAACGGCCTATAACGGTTTTTCTTCTTTATAGAATATCTCAAAAAGTAAAGGATAGGTAAAGGGAAATTGTATTCACATAGAATAATACAAAAAATCATGTATGTAAGAAGGGTTATTTTTTTTCATCAGAGATGTCAAACCTATTACAGTTGTGACAGCAGTCAGTGCACTCAGAACCCTTCCATCCTTAGTGGATGAAAAAGAGGATGGGAATACAGGTTGGCTTGGAATGAGTAAAACTGGCCGAGCCTGACAACCACATCTCTCTCTCTCTCTCTCTCTCTCTCTCTCCTCTCTCTCTCTCTCTCTCTCCTCTCCTCTCTCCCTCTCTCTCTCTCTCTCTCTCTCTCTCTCTCTCTCTCGATTTCGATTATCACCTACACGTGCGCTCGCACGCACACATACACACACACACACACACACACACACACACACACACACACACACACATTGAGGGCGAGCGAGAGAGAGGGAGTGTGTCCGTGTGTGTGTGTGTGTGTGTGTGTGTGTGTGTGTGTGTGTGTGTGAAACTTGAAACTTTGAAACTTAAAACTTGAAACTTTTTTTTATTTTCACTAAACACCATTAAAGGATTTATGGACACAAGATGGCGATGATTAAACAACTCATCGTCCAAAGAAATAATAATTTGTTCTTTTTACATAAAAAAGTCATTATGTAAAGCAGTCATATACATATTTCGCAATTTCAACCTGAAGGTCATCATTAGACATCAAAGCACTTATTTTCAATGAGGTAGCGTCGTATATATACATTTTGTTTATGATACGTTTTTTTAAACGTATTCCTGATTTTATCGTAATGTTTACAAGAGTCTAAATAATGTACATCGTCTTCTATTATATTGCAAGTTGTACATTTCCTGTCTTCACGCTTAATATGGGAATATCTACCTCTTTCTATTGCGAGGTCATGTGCGTTAATTCTTAATTTACAAAGTTCTTTCCTGTAATGTTTATTTGTGCATTTGATGAGGTACGGTTCAAGCCTATGTTCATTACTGATGTCATTATAAAATTTTAACCTTGGTGCTCTTTCTTGTTCTTTTTCCCAAAATTGTATATATTCACTTTGTAACTTTCTCTCTAATGCATAACGCAATCTTTGAGGGTTAAGTGTACTTTGGTTAGTCCGTACATGTGTCATTCCAATATTACTTAAGATCATCTTTACAGAAGATTTTCATGAAGATGATGGGTCAAGATCTTCGTATGCTTCTCTTAGATATGAGTGTTCCTTTGATTCCATTATATGGATCCAAAACATGACTAATTGACTCATTATTTCTTGACACAAAGGAAATCTTCCAAGTTCAGCTAGTACTGGCAATTTCATTGCTTTTCTGTGTACGCCTAATATATGTCTGCAAAATGTTACACGTACGTTCTTGATCGGATTATTGGATAATAGGTATTTGTGATGAATGTCGAACATTGTAGTCTGCTTTTCAACGTGTCCTATCTTTTCTGTAAATGGAAACCAAACTTCTGCGCCATAAAGCATAACTGGTGAAATCAAAGCATCAAAGAGTTTTGCTATTAATGATACATTGACATGTTCTCCCTTTACTTTACGTAGTAAGGACTGTACAGCTTTGTTACCTTGTTTTGCTAGATGATCTTGTGCTTTATGTAACTCTCCGCTTTTATGAAGAATTATTCCTAAATACTTGTATTCATTTACTTTCTGAAGAGGATCATCTCCACATGTAAATGCGGTTGAAAATTTTGAGTCAGTTTTAGTTAATAAAAATTATGACAACTTTTGTTTTATCTTTATTTAGTTTCATGCCCCATTCTGTACAATAATTATGAAGTTGATTAAGTTTTGTTTGTAATCCCAGTTTTGTGTTTGACAACATAACTATGTCGTCAGCATATAATAAATGCGATATTCGTGTTTCTTTCAGAATCATTGTTATCAAAATAGTTTGAAATATCATTTATAAAGATATTAAACAGCGTCGGGCTAAGCGAACTGCCTTGAAGAAGTCCTTGTTTGACCGGGACTGATCTTGTAAATCCATTATTTGATTTTCCACAAACCATCGCGTTTGTGTACATATCTTTTAAAACCCGATAACAATAGTCATTGATACCTATATTGTATAGTTTCAGAATATGCTGTCAAATGCTTTTCTAAAGTCTACAAAACAACAGTATAGTCTGCCATTCTTTTTTCTTATTTCACTGTCAATGATCTTTTTTAAAATGAATATCTGGTCTGTTGTTTTGTAGGATTTTCGAAATCCTGCCTGTTCATTTATAAATAAATCTCTGCTTTCTATGGAATTTGTTATCCTATTGTTTAATATTTGACAGAAAGCATTACTGAGGCAGCAATTTAAAGTAATTCCACGATAATTGTTAGGATTTTTGTAGGATCGCCGCTTTTATAAATGGGCACACAAATGCCATGTTTCCACAGAGTGGGACACTGGCCATATCTTAGTACCCAGTTAAATATATTCTTAAGAGGCATAATTATATTAGGCACACTGGCTTTGATTATTTCATTTGAGATTCCGTCCTTTCCCGTGGCTTTTTTTATTTTTAAAATTTCGAAATGTCTTACGGATTTCTGATATACTAATTGATTCATCAACGTTTGGATTATATATAACATTTCTTGCTTCAGACAATTTTTGCTCTATCAGTTTTTTCCTCTGTTCTGTTATTTCAATATTCCTGCTAATTAATTTTTCTAAGTGAGATATCCATTTGTCTTCGTGGATTTCCTTCCTTTTATTTTGATTCGTGTTTTGCATGTTTGTTAATTCGTTTAGTGTTCTCCATACTTGATTTGGATCCTTTTCAAAGGCTTCATTTAGTTCTCTAACAAGTTTGTCTCTGTATATATTTTTTGTCTTTTTAAAATACTTTTGTATGCCTTCACAGTTGAAAGTACTTTGCCTGTAGGTATCGATTGAAAGGGTGTCTGTTCAGTGCATTTAAAAGTGATCTTACTTCTTTCCTTAGAAGAAAACATTTTTGATCAAACCATTTTTTTGTGTTTCGGATTTTTTTCTCTTTTTTTGCGCATTTGTCTTTGTTTGAGTGATAGGAATGCTGCGTCTTTTATTGTTTGGGTCAGATCATTAACCATGTTGTCAATGAAGACCGAGGTCTCCGTATCATGACCTTGTGTCTTCTCCATACGTTTCTCTATTTCATCTATACGACTCTTCATGATAGGGTTATTTAAAGCAATGTTCAGCTTTACTGCAGATTCGTCATCCCAAATAAATGACGTAATGGTTGTGGTAACGTTTGTGTCATTTCTGTTTGACGTAAGGGAGCACTGTCAGCATGCGCATTTGTTTTCATATTAGGTCTATCATTGCTAACAGTATGAAGTAAAATTGACAATTCTATAGGACAATGATACAGTGAGTTTATGAACTTTGTATGCAATAACATCTTTCATTAGGTCTTGTGATACAATGAAATAATCTACAACGCTATTTCCTTTCGTGTTGAAACATGTAAAATTTCCTTGAAGATCGCCAAGTAAGCGACCATTAAGATATACATATTATTTTCCAAACAAATATCTACTAATTTTCGTCCATTTTTGTACTCCCAGTTCTTATAGAACAGGGAGTACTTTAGAATGGGAACGAAGAAATGCTGTCTATGTGTCCGTCTGTCTGTCTGTGTGTCCGTGGTCAAAATGCGTTCCACTCACTCCAGACAAAACTACTAGGCCGATCTTTCTGAAAATTTGTAGGTATGTTCATTATGGGCCACGGATGATGGCCAATGTTTTAGTTTACCGCTATAGCCGTTACTAACGGCTGTAACGGCCTGTAACAGTTTTTCTTCTTTACGGAATATCTCAGAAAGTGCTTGACCGATCTTTGTAAAAATGAGCACGTTCGTTATGGGTCACGGATGACCGATGTTTTAGTTTACCTCGTTATAGCCGTTACTAACGGCTGTAACGGCCTGTAACAGTTTTTCGTCTTTACGGAATATCTCAGAAAGTACTTGGCCGATCTTTCTGAAAATTTGTAGGTATGTTCATTATGCGTCACGAATAATGCCCGATGTTTTAGTTTACCGTCATAACCGTTACTAACGGCTGTAACGGCATGTAACGGTTTTCTTCTTTATGGAATATATATATGTATATGTTATATATATATATATATATATATATATATATATATAATATATATATATATATATATATATATATATATATATACAACCGATGAAAGTATGAAGTTCGTCATTTGTGGAAGAAAGAATTAACCAAACAATGCCAGAATTACTCGTTGGGTGAAACTTGATTAGAGTTCTTAGTTCCTTCTTGATAAAACTGATATTCCCCCTGATACTCTGGGAGCCTTGTTCCGTTTTTTTTCCTGCAGTAATGAACACCAGGGGCAAAGCCTGGTATAATGATATCGTTAATATCTTCTCGTTCAAGATGAGTTTCTTGTAATATTACTATGTCATAATCAGAACACATTCTGTGTATTCTTCTTCAAAGAATTTGTTAATCATACTACCATCGATTGTCTCCCTAAATCCTTTAATGTTCCACGAAAATATCTTAACTTTTTTTCTGTACCATATGTGTTGATATTAAACAACCTATGTTATTAAGATTATATTATCCAAACACAATTTCATACTGTGATTTGAACTCAAGTGAAAAGGAATAAAGTGAAAATTTCTAAACACTTAATTCAAAGAAGCGCATCTCCTGTGGTGCTATGTATGTAGACTGACACTGTCATATTACATAGAGAGACAGACAGAAAAAAAAGACAGACAGACAAACAGTGAGAGAGAGAGAGAGAGAGAGAGAGAGAGAGAGAGAGAGAGAGAGAGAGAGAGACGGACAGACAGACAGACACACACACACACACACACACACACACACACACACACACACACACACACACACACACACACACACACACACAAAGGGACACAGACAGATTGACAGGTAGACTGGCTCATAGACACACAGACAGAGAGACACAGACAGAGAGGAACAGACAGAGGGACAGACAGACAGAAACAGACTGACAGACAGACAGGTAAACAGACGAGCACACACATGTAGATAGATAGATAGATAAATAGATAGAGGTGTGTGTGTGTGTGTGTGTGTGTGTGTGTGTGTGTGTGTGTGTGTGTGTGTGTACCCAGTGTTTGAAAGATAAAGGTATGTGGAGCTGTGAAAGGAGCCACTTAAATCAGTCGATCTTTAACATCGACAGGTCGGGGATTTATGTATGCCGGCCCCCAGAGACTGGAAGTACGGTCTTGACTGGGATGAGAAAGAACAAAAGGGATGAAATACGTCACATAGACAGAGGAGGCCAGCACTGTTTCTCTGCCTTTCAATTTCTTTTATTGATCGTCACAGAGACACGTACTTTCAGTCTTGTACGATGAATGATGCCAGACTAAGCTTGAAATGAACTATTTAAGATGAACAAAATAGATGAATATATAAATAAATGAATAGATAAATAGAAATTAAAAATGAAACAAACTAGCTAAAAATGAGAAATGAAATAAATAAATGAATGACTAAATACATAAGTGGCTAAATAAGTGGCTAAATAAGTAAATAATAGATAAATAGATAAATATATTAATTAACGAATGAATGAATGAATAATTAAATGAACAAAAATAGATTAGTTGCCTGATAGATAATTAACACATAAATGAATAGATAGATATATAAATAGATAATAAATAAATAATAAATAAATAAATAGATAATGAAATAAATAAAGCGTATTCCCTTTTCAGTGAACTGGCCTTAGAGGAGAAAGTGGGGGCGTCCCATTGATCTTGATAGCTATCTCCATCTCAGCCTGACCTCTGAATACGGAAAAGGTCTGGAATGTTCGGGCTACAAGTCTTGGCGTTGTCAGGCTAGGTCTTCCTTTCCTACTTCTGTCTCCTACAGTACCCTGTATGATGATCTTGATAAAGAGTTGTGGTATGGCACATGACCAGACCACCTATATCTGCCTTCTTATTGATTGTATCGAAGTGATTCTATAAAACATCAAGGTTTTTTCACTTTCTTCCAGATGTTTTGTCAGTGATATACTGATGAATCATCTAAAACGTGTGAAGATAACAAAAACGAGTCGTACAAGAGGTACAAGTGGTACCTTCTTGTACTTCGATATGACAGCGAATTCGACAAACGGTCGTTGATTGATCCTTTCTGCTTACGAGGGAGAGGGGCTGTGTTGCTTTAGTTCACTAAATCACTCCCAGACTGATTCTAAACACCTGCCTGAAAGAGGCAGGTGGACACAATGCTGCCACTTTGGGATACTCAGTACTGCTGCTGGATCAAGCAGACTCTTTGTTAGCATTCTCTTGAGTCACCATGCACATGACTCTATACTCTTTGTTACCGTAGTACATTCTACGACTTCTGTTAAAGGTACAATGGGCAAGGTCTAATTATGGGGTTGTGAAAGTCCGTCGGGTTTTAGCTGTTGTTCCAAATACATTTCTTCACAGTTATGAATCTCCAAAGCTAATCATTAAACAACGTAAGTGGTGATTTTTCTTGTCCATTTTGTGTTTCCTGGTCAACAATGAGTTCGGTCTGTTTGTTTCGGACATCTTTAATTCCCATCTGTCTCCTGGTATACAATATTTCTTTTCCTCAACTGAAGCAAGGTTTTTTTTTTTATCTTACTATCACTCCTTATCTGCTGGCAACAGACACTGGTTAATGTGCTGTTCATTTTATGAACCTGTGCGTGATCTGCATTTCATTTGAACTCTGAGCACAAACGCTTTATTTATTTCAACAAAATTCAGTTGATGACTGAAAATGTAGGCTGTTGCTCTATTTATTTATTGATTGATTTCTTTTTCTTTTTCTTTTTTTTCTTTCTTTTATTGATTCATGTATCTATCTGTCTTATCTGTTTACTGATAATTCATTTGTTTATTTTTGTTCGTTTATTCATCTATTTTTTAAATAGATTTTGTCCGTTTATTTATTTACATATGACAAATCAGTTCTAATCTTACGAGAATGACGCATTTGTTAGAGTTTCATTTTAAAACGAACATCAATGCAGGACGCTGAGGATATTACTTCATAACTATAGAACACAATTTGCTGTGTTAGTAGAGTCAAGTGACACCAACAAATGAAGGTTTGTATTTTATCGAATGAAAGCAGACATGCTGCAAAACAGTCTTCACGTTTGTTCTTTATGAAGAGTCAAATAGAAACAAGGGCCAGAAAGAATGCAATAGAAGAGGATGGTGCCCACTGTACTATTTATTGTTCCAGATTTGGTACGCATTACTCTGTATTACTATTACGGTGGAATAATTCCACATCTGTTCAGGTTTGGTACGCATTACTCTGTATTACTATTACAGTGGATTAATTCCACATCTGTTCAGGTTTGGTACGTTTTACTCTGTATTACTATTACATTGGACTAATTCCACTTCTGTTCAGGTTTGATATGCTTTACGCTGTATTACTATTACATTGAATTCATTCCAAATCTGCAACATGATGATGAGCATTTCCGGGAATCCAGGGGTACAGCAAACACATGGAACTCTTAATGTGCTGCAATTTGTAAAAAAAAAAAAGAGAGAGAGAGAGAGAGGTGGAGAGGGAGAAAGAGAGAGAGAAAGGTGGACCGAGAGAGAGGGAGAGAGAGAGAAAGACCGACAGACCGACCGAGAGGCAGACAGAGAGGAAAAGAAAGAAAGAAAGACAAGACAGTCAGACATACAAACACACAACAGACAGACACGCACAAAAGACAGACACACTGAGAAACAGACACACATGCAGAGATGCACACGCATACACACATTCGCTTGCATGCTCACACACACACCACACACACACACACACACACACACCACACACACACACACACACACAAACACAAACACACACACGCATAATCGATATAGATGATGAAATAAATGTATGAAAGAATTTTTCGAGCTGTAACATCAAGAAAATTCTTATTTTTGAAAGTTGAAATAACGTTTGGGAAAAACGTTCGCAAAAACTATCGAAATGGGTGACCAGGAAAGATTATTTGTCGATATAACTTTGTGAGTATTAACTTCATGAATGACTGTATAGAAGGCAGACTGAAGGTTACTTTTCGCCATTTTTGTCGCGAAGTTATTATCATGTATTTAGTTTTGGGTCGTTCAGTTACATGTGGTTCAGCTCAATCCAATCAATTAAGTGATTAACATTGTTCATGCAGAGTCGTGATAATTGCTTCAGATAGAATGGCTCGAATGAATAGACGCACCATATACAAATAGTTCACATACGCCTCTTGTAACGTATAAGGGAAGATCATTAATATAGAGAGAAAAAGGTAGAGGACCAAGAATGGATCCATGGGAACACCACATTTTTGTATCTGGAATTTGGATTGTTGGTTTACCCAAGAGAACCTTGTGATGACGGTTAGAAAGAAAAGATCTAACAAGAGAAAGACTTAGTCGGAAAGTCTATATAAGGCCAGCTTACGTAGCAACAAATTATGGTCAATGACGTCGAAAGCTTTGCAAAGTCGACGAACAATACTCGCGTGGATTTGTTATCATTGATATTAACGAACCAATCCTCGACGAGGTTAATTAAAGCAGGTGGCATGGATGGTTTTCTCTAAGTCCTGATTGATTTGGATGAAGCAAATTGTATCCGAAACATGTGACATTAGATGTTTATAGACATGTTTTTCCAAAGGTTTCGACAGGACTGATAATATTGAAATAGGTCTGTAATTTGATGGGTTAGTTTTCATCTTCAGATTTATAGACAGGAATAATTTTGGCTTGTTTAAAAATATAAGGACAATAGCTTTTGTCAATGCCGAGATCGTACAAATAAGTTAGATTCTGTCATGATAGGACCACATGATTTAATAATCTAACCATCTAAATCATCAAGGCCACGTGTGCCTGTCTGTTTGAGATGTGTAAGATGAACGTGAACGTCAAACACCGTAATAGGAGGAAACGACAGCGTCCGAGGTTATCTTTTTAGAATTCCAAATCGATCGATTAGAATTATCAGAACCTTCCAATACAAGATCTCGAAAGTATTTCTTTTTCGTTGAACGTAACATTGCCATAACTTTATTTCGTCTTTTTTTTAAATCTCTAAATTGTTTTACTTTTAACCGCATATCTCTTTACGCATCGCATCCTGGATGACATCAGTCAACAAGGAGGCTTGGGGGAACGTTTTATTCTTTAGTTTATAAAGGAGCAAGTTTGTCATAGAATATAAGTAAATGTCTTGTGCCATAATTGAAATGCTCATCAGGATCAGTGAACT
>CM031596.1:80707040-80712040 GCA_018398815.1 Conus ventricosus | reverse complement strand
CTCTGGTTAATATCACCCTTGAATTTAAACATAAAGAAAGATACAGACTTTTTTTAATTTTAACTCTTCTCTCCTGGAAGATATTTTTACGTGGAACTCATAAACGAAACAAGTAATCGAGTCCAAAATCAATATGCAGCAATGTCATATAACTGAGAGATTATAGACCAAATTCCAAACAATGAAATCCGGATCACCATTTCAGGTCAACCCTTTTGAATGTTCTTCTCATAGACATAAGGGCACAGACTATTTCATATAGCATAAAAGACAAAAGGAAAGCATATAACACAGAACAATAACTAGAAAATTGAATTGAATTATGGATCGTATAATACTGAGATCGAGAGCTAAGTGTGCCTCAAAGTGTGAGAAAATAAACAAACATTTTTGTTCTCTTGAAAAAAGGCATTTTGTTAGTTTAAAAAATGATGAAACTAAAATCAAACAGAGAAGAAGTATTAACTGAAACCGAGGATATGCTTAAAGAAACAAAGAATTTTTTTTTCAGTCACTGCATACATACTTACTTAGGCCCATTGCTCTTGCCAGAGTATTGGCCATCAACAACTGCCCGCCAACGTCCAGGGTCCTGGGCAATCTTTTCTAATTCGCCCCAGCTGTAACCCATCTGCCTGGTGTCCATTTCCTTTTTCCCGTCTCCAGGTGTTTCTTGGTTTTCCTCACTTCCTTTTGCCTTGGGGATTCCAGGTCAGGGCTTTTCTGGTGGTGTTGTCCGGGGCTTTCAGAGCGTGTGTCCTATCCACCGCCATCTTCATTTGCGGATGTCTTGCTCTACTGGCAGTTGGTTACATCTTTCACACAGCTCTTTGTTGCTGATTGTCTCTGGCCAGTGCATCTGGAGGATCTTTCGCAGGCAGCTGTCTGCAGTTTTTGAATGGTGTTTTTTTGTGATTCGTCAGGTCTCTGATCCGTATAAGAGGACGGATTTGACGTTTGAATTGAAGAGGCGGATTTTCGTCCTAGTGGTGATTAGTCGAGATTTCCGGATGTTTTTCAGAGTGATGAAGGTTGCTTTTGATTTTCCTATTCTGGTTTTCATATCAGCATCAGTTCCGTCTTGCTGGTTGACTACGCTGCCCAGATAGGTGAAGCTGCTAACTTCTTCCAGTGGGGCTCTATCTAGTATCACAGGGTCTGGACTGACTGTGTTAAGTTTTAGTATTTGGATTTTTTGCGGTGGATGGTAAGGCCGACCTTTGCTGCGAAGATTGACAGGTCTGATGTTTTGTCCTGCATCTGTTGTCTGGTATTGGAGAGCAGGGCCAGATCGCCCGCGAAGTCCAAGTCGTCGAGCTGGGTCCAGATTTGTCCACTGTATGCCATTCCTCTTTTCTTCTGTCGTCCTCTTCATCACCCAGTCATTGGCCAGAAGGAACAGGAATGGTGAGAGGACGCAACCCTGACAGACTCCTGTCTTCACCTCAAATCGACGTGTTGTCTGTCCTTCGTGAACCACCTGGCATGCTATCCCTTCATAGGATTTCTGGATCAAATTGGTGATCTTTGCTGGTACTCCATAGTGCCGTAATTGTTGCCACAATCTGTCTCTGTGCAAGCTGTCGAAGGCTTTCTGAAAGTCTACAAAATTTATGTAGAGTGAAATGTTCCATTCTAAAGTTTGTCCCATGATGATCCTTAGCGTGGCAATCTGGTCTGTGCAGGAGCGTTCTTTCCGGAAGCTTGCTTGTTGGTCCCTAAGTGTTTTGTCTACTTCATCCTTCATTCTCTCTAAAAGAATCCTGTTGAAGACTTTGCCTGGTACTGACAGGAGAGTGATACCTCAGTTGCTGAGATCTCCCTTCTTTGGTAATTTAATGATGTGTCCATCTTTCCAGTCTGTAGGGACCTCTTCATATGTCTATATCTTCTCAAAAAGGGGTTGAAGAATGTCTGCTGTAGTGTCGATGTCAGCTTTATTCAGTGCTTCTGCTGGAATTGCGTCTGGACCTGCTGCTTTTCCATTCTTCATTTTCTTGATAGCACTGACGATTTCTTTTCTGGTTGGTGGATCACAATTGATTGGCAGATCTATTCTGCCGCTGGGATATGTGGAGTGTCTTCTGGTGCTGATCTGTTCAGTAACTCTTCGAAGTGCTCCTGGTCTATTATAGTCTCTCCCTGTTTGCTTTGAAGGGGTCTCTCTGGGCTTGAAAACTTTCCTGCGAGTTTCTTGGTCGTATCGCAGGGCGCTTTCATGTTTCGGCTGTTGGCAGTCTGTTCTGCTTCTTCTGTAAGCCGATCAATATACATTTTCTTGTCTCTTTTCACACTCGGTCTCACTTCCTTGTGGGCTTCGCTGTGGTCTGTGTGGGCTGCTGCTTTCTCTGCTCTTGTTCTGCTCCTGTTGATCTGTTCTTTCCTCTGTTTTTCGTTCATCGATTTTCTCCAGGGTTTCTGTTGTGATCCAATCTTTGTGATGTTTCTTTTTTGATCCAAGAACCTCTTTTCATGTTGATAGAAAGGCTTCTTTTGTTTCTGTCCAATGGGTGCCTGTGTCTGTATCTTCTATGCGTAGGTCTTGTAGGGTTGGGAATCTGTTCTTCAGGGACAGTGTGAATGAGTCTATATAGTACTGTTCTCTAAGCAGCCTGACATTGAACTTTTCTCTTTTTCCTATTGGTTTTCACTGGGTTCTTCTTCAACTTGAACTTTATTTTTGCTGTCAGAAGTGATGGTCTGGTGCTACGTCTGCCCCTCTCCTCACTTTAACATCCTGCAACGACCGTCTGAAATTCTTGGAAATGCAGACGTGGTCGATTTGATTTTCGGTTTCATGATTTGGTGACACCCGTGTTTCTTTGTGAATCCTTTCGTGTGGAAATATGCTGCCACCGATGATTTGGTTGTTCATCCCGCAGAAATTGGCCGTTTTCGTTCATGGGTGCATGGGTGGCCATAACATCTTTGTTTCCCGATTGTCTCCTCCTACCTAGATATTCATGTCTCCCATAAGAATGGTGATGCCTTTGTCCTTCAGCTTGTTCAGTATTGTCTGCAGTCTTTTGTTGAAGCTATGTTTGTCCTCTTCATCATGGTCATTGGTCGGGTATATAGCACTGTACAATGTTTAGTTTGATGTCTTTCTTCTTTGCTCTGAAACTTGCAGTCACAATCCTTGGACGTGTGTTTCTCATCCAATTTGTGCTTTTTGTGCTTCTTTTGATAACATAATTGCTACTCCCTCTGTATGTGCAGAGTTTTCATCTTCATGGCCTGAAAAGAGGATCAACTCTCCGGAAGATGACTTGTCCGGATTGTAGCCATCTCGTCTCGCTAAGTCCTAGTACTGTCAGGTTGTAGTTGCGCATCTCAGCTGCTACTTCTCGAGTTTTCCCCTGCTTCATACATGGTTCTGATGTTCCACGAAGCGATGGTGATGGTTTTCCTAGTCGTCAGAAGGTGGGTCGGCGCTGAGGCTTCCTTTCGGCTTTCACCACAATGCGTCATGAGTCCTGCTGATGCAGCCCTTCTTCTTCCAGGAGTGGCGTTTCTTTGGCAATTGTTGATGTTTCTGTAGCAGGCGTTTGTTTTACAGGGTGAGGTTGCTAGCCTCACGCCCAACCCTCCTCCTTTATCCGGGCTTGGGACCGGATGCTAGGTCTAAAGAGACTACCAGGCGGAGTTCAGTTACTACATGCAGTAAGAAATTCACAGAATTGGACCTGAATACATATGCACATAACTTTTCAAAATTAATGAAGACTAAATCTTGTGCCCAAGAAGCATCCATAGCTTTGAAAAATATGAAAAATGATACAAGCCCTGGAACAGAGGGAATGCTTGTATTTTTTTTCTATTTTACATTTTTCTGGAAAGAGCTAGGCGTTTTTATGTCCACTCTCTTAATGAAGGCTACCTAAAAGGACAGATGTCAGTTATGTAGAAGGAAGAGATTATAATCAGTATTCTGAGATGAGATAAATCTAGAGAGTATCTTAAGAACTGGTGGCCATAACAATTTTGAACATGGTAAATAAAATTGGGTCAACTTGCATAGCTCAGAGAATAAGGTCCGTTTTACAAAAACTAAACAATGAGGACCAAACTAGTTTTGTACCAGGAAAATATGTTATCTTGATATGAAAGATTTTACCAGGTTTATCAATTTGAATATACTTCGAGAAAGCTTTTAATTCAGTCAACTGGTCACACATGAATAATGTACTAACGACCTTTGGTTTTAGAAAAGAGTTATGCAAAGGGATCTCCACTGTTTATGAAAACATAAAAGCGTATCTAACTGTAAATGGAAAAGCATCGCAAAGCTTCGAAATAAGGAGAGGTTGTCGCCAAAGTGATCCGTTATCACCTTACCTATTTGTTTTGTGTGCTGAGATACTCGCTTGCAGGAGATATAAAAGGCGTAAAAATAGCAGATTCTGATTTCAAATTAACCAGTTTGGTAACATGTCATTTGCTTTAAATGGGGACACAGAATCTTCTGAATTTCTGAATGTTTTAAAACTCTGACTGAATTTGAATCTTATGCAGGGTTAAGACTAAATTTTGAGAAAACCTTTAACGTGTGGCTCAGAAGCAAGAAAAGGTCTACAGTTATATTTTTTAACTCATAAAGAGATGGAATGGAATCCCTCAAAATTCAAAATCCTAGGACTCAGGTTTACAAATGATCTTTCAAATGTCATAGAAATAAACGTAGCAGATAAATTTACCAAAGTAAGAATCTTTTCAAGGTATGGCTGCAAAGAACTGTAACACCTCTTGGGAGAATTGCTGTATTCAAGTCTCTAATTCTGTTAAAACTCACTTATCTGGGGACACTACATCCAAATCCTCCAAACTCTCAGATAAAGCAAATACAAAAATTGTGCTATGAATTTGTATGGGACAACAAAATTAATAAGATTAAGAGGTCATATTCCTTACACAGTGTTGGAAAAGGTGAGTAGGTATACCTAATATTGAAAAGTAATTAATGCACAAAAACTTGCTTGGATTAGGAAGATTTTACTCAT
>CM031596.1:80657040-80702040 GCA_018398815.1 Conus ventricosus | reverse complement strand
GCCTTACGGAGGGCAGAGAACAGAGAGGAATGGAGAAGGATGGTTGTCACTGCTTCAGGGTGCCCCCCACGGACCGACGTCTAAGGGATCAATTCAAGTCAAGTCAAGAATATAGGAATCTATCACTTGCAAAATATTTCATGAAATGTTCAACCATGGAAGGTGTAAATGAAACGGAAATATCTATAAACCCAGAGAGTGATTATCCAAAAAGAGCAAAAAATATTCCCTCTCTGTGCACTATCAGTTCATACACTGCTGATTTGTTTAAGAAAAGTAATATAGATGTTAAGTCTTTGTCAAAAACGTCCCTTATAGATCCCATTCCAACGTGGGAAAGAAAGAGGGCGAAGTTTGAATCTTGATTACACTGATACAAAGAAAGCAAATCAGCCTTACATTTTGCCATATTTAACGAAGATGCAAATGCAAGACAGATATTCCAACCATCTTAAGGTGTACACAGATGGATCGTTGACGAGTAACAAAGAGACCGGATCAGCATTTGTTATTCCATCGCTGAAAGTACAAAAAGCATATTTCATTGGAAAATATCGCTCCATATTCGTAGCTGAAATGATAGCGATACTTATGGCGTTGACATTTTTAACTGATTTACCGCAGTCAATTTTTCAAGTATTGTTTTGTGTAGATTCGCTGTCAGTGTTACAATCGATCAAGTTTTTTTAATTCAAATTCAGATAACTTTATTTTGAAGGAAATTCAACATTTAATCCACGTCTTGATATGTAAAGGAACAGATATAACTTTCCTCTGGTTCCTTCACACTGTGGAATTTCGGGCAATGAACTTGCTGACAGATGTGCGAAAAAAAGGCGCTGAAAATGGAACGAGGGTACAAACTATTTCCATACCGTTCACTTTGAAAGAGAGTCAACAAATTTTAAAACATACAGCTTGGGAATAATTTATTGATCATTTCAAAAGCATCCAAAATCTGCATCAATACAGAAACTTCGTTTCAATATTCCATCGATTGAAACTGGATGCTTTTAGAACTAAATATAGCTCTGCAACAAAATGAATATGCGGGAAACAAAATTGACAAGAGATCATGTTTTGTTCGAATGTGTGCCTCTCAAGGCATTTCTGCCATATTTATCAGGCATGTCTGTGACAGATATTTTTTCTGATATTGATTTGCTTTGAAAGTTACTTTCTGCTTGATTTGTAGTCAAGTCAGGTATTTGCTTTAATCTGATATTGTTAGTGTGTGTAGTTTTGTTTGTTTATTCGTTTGTGTGTCTGATTGTTTTCTGATTTTATGTACACCACCCTCCGCTCACTCCCATCTCCACCCCCACCCTACACACACACACACACACCACACACACACACACACACACACACACACACACTTGTATGCAACATGAACAAACTCTATCTATCTCCCTCTATTGCCTGTCTATCTCTCCTTTCTTGTCTAATATCACATAGTTTGTGAAAAGGCGTAAAATACTACTACTACTACACACACGCACACACACACACGCACACACATGCTATTGTTGAATTGTGCGTTTTATTCTCATCATCTCTCGCAGTGTCTGTTTCTTTTTGACAACACATTCTAGTTCTGTGGAGAGAGAGAAGAGAGGGAGAGAGAGAGAGAGAGAGAGAGAGAGAGAGAGAGAGAGAGAGAGAGAGAAGAAGAAGAAGAAGAAGACGAAGAAGGGATAGAAGGAACATAGAGGCAGAGTAAGAAACGGAGAGCATTCAGTCATTTCCTTTCATTCCCAGTCAACTGCACCTTTATGTCACTTCAAAGATGAAAATCGTCAAGAGAAAGAAACTTCTTCTTTCTTGCAATAAGTCACAGTTTTCCAAGTCTTATTGGTGTTCCCTTTTTATATCAGTGACCTTGTCTCTTTCACTCTAATTTTTTTTAGAACGTTTTTGCTTTACCTTTTTATTTTCCTTTACCTGTTATTTCTGTTTTAATACGGGATGAATAAATTCAAAAGAAACTATTCTTTCTCATCTTTTTTTTTTAATATACTGATTTATCTCGGTTTTCGTGTGCGTTTCTCTCTCTCTCTCCTCCTCTCTCTCTCCTCTCTCTCTCTCTTGTTTGTGTGTGTGTGTGTGGTGTGTGTGTTGTGAGTTTGTGTGTGTGTGTGTGTGTGTGTGTGTGTTAGTGTGTGTGTGTGCGCGCGCGTGTGTGTGTGTGTGTGTGTGTGTGTGTGCGTGCGTGCATGCGTGCGTGCGTGCGTGCGTGCGTGCGTGCGTGTGTGTCGTGTGTGTGTGTGTGTGTGTGCTGTTTATTTGATCCTTTTTGTGACCGCAGTTCTCGAACATATTTTTGTTCTGTTTTGGATTTTCCTAAGTCCCTCCAGGGAATGATACATTCCACTTCATTTCTTAAAAACGTTCTTTAAAGGGAGTTTGATTTCAGTTAGCTCCTCTAAAATATCTGTCTGTCCGTTGGTCGGTCGATCAGTCAGTCGATCAGTTGGTCAGTCGGTCTACCTGTCTGTCCGTCTATCTGTCTGCCTGTATGTCTGACTCTCTCTTGGTCTTCCAGATGCAGTGCTGCGTAAAATTAATACAGCGTTAAAACCGATTTGTATGGCAGAAAAAATTCAGTAACAGGAAAGCATTCGAGAAAGTGAAGAGGAAAGTAATGGAAGCAAACGTAGACGGGGGTGGTCTGAACATGATCAACATGCTTCAGTTCCAGAAGCTTCTAAAGTTACAATGGATGGGAAAATTATATAACCCCAAAGAGAGTGAAAACTGGAGGTTGATCCCATTGTGGCATTTGAACAAACTGGCAAACGGAGGTTATTTCTTCAATGTAAACACAAGGACAGGCAGGGTATTGATAGAATTGAAAATGAATTCTGGAAAGACATATTGCATGTTATCTAGACAACAAAACTATAAGTAAACAAAGTGAAATAAACAGTGGTAATTTCCAGTCACAGCTTCTCTTTAACAACTCTCTCATTAAATACAAAAATAAAGTACTATTCTTTCCAAACTGGCACAACACAGGAATTGAACAGATGAAAGATATAATCCATCAGAACGAACATAGATTTCTGTCTCTTGAGGAAGTACAGAATATGGTTGGGCGAAGTAAGGCTAACATTATTTTTTAATATAATGCCCTTATTAACTCTATTCCCAAAGAGTGGTTTCAATGGAATAGAGAGAGGAGATCTTTGCACAATCCGACAGGATTGTGATGCAAAACATTTCAATGCAAAACCAAAGAACATCAGGAAAATGTTATCCAAAGACAACGTAACAAATTTACCAACGCCCATTATTTCTGGAAAGGAAATTTGGCTACACCCTAGACAAACAGGCCTGGTCTAGGGCTAAAGAAACCACCAAAGAAGCCGACTCAGAGTCCTTCACTGGAAAGTGTTACATAATATTTACCCTACAAATATAATGTTAAACAAAATGAAAATACGAGAAAATAATCAATGTTCATATGTGTTGATAAGGTGGATTTTATTGAACATTTTTTCTAAAAATTGTCCAGTTGTAAAGAATTTTCGGAATTTCATTGAGCAAAAAATTTATGTAAACACAAGTATTAAGCTAACGTTGTCAGTCACTGACGTTCTGTTTGGTGTGAACAATTCATTCTTCCCACGTGGAAAATATGTAACATAAACCTCATTCTATTGGTTGGGAAAAAGTCCATAAGCATTTTTAAAAAGACACGGTCTGCATTCTCATTGCAATCAATCTTTGAAAAAGAATTCAACATAAGGAGCTAGTCTATATCTCACTTCATCTTCCAGCTTCTTCCGACCCCGTCCACCCCCACCCCCCCACCCCCCGCCTTCTCCGGCGCTCGCTGTCCTTTTTCTCTGCCTTCTTTTTCTCTTTTGGCCTGAGTCGGTTCATTAGTAGCTGGCTCTCTCTCTTACAACGGTTATTTATAATCACTTTGAGGTCATGTTTCCAAGTTTTAAATAATTATTTTTATTCATTATTTCATTTATTAACGTATTTCATTTCCTTTCGGTGATGGATGGGAGTGGCGGAAGATCGTGATTCACTGTATCTGTGCATATTCTTTCTAAAACTATGTATATTTGCGGATAGGATTTATTAACTTGTATGCCTTTGACTTTGACGAATGATTTCGTAGGACCACAGATTGGTGCGCGCGGGCGGACGCGCATACACGCACACAAGCACACGTACACACAATCACACACACACACACACACACACACACACACACACACACACACACACACACACACACACACACTCACTCACACACACACACACACACACACACATACACACACACGCGCGCACTCACGGATACTTGTCTCGCTGACGCTTCCTCACGTCCTCCTTGCAGCTACATCCCCCCCCCCCCCCCCCCCCCCCCCCCCCCCCCCGTCTCTCCCCAAATATTTCATCATTTCTTCTTCATTGCAAGGATGGCGTTTCCGGGGAACTGGCAGGTGCGAGACTACTTATAATTGTAGTACACAAAATTTATTGATCCTTTTGTTCCATGTTCGCTCGTTCCTTTGGTCATTCTTGGATGTTTTCATCTTTCGTTCCAAGGAGGGCTTTCGGGGAACATTTGGACACAGGGAGAGAACGGAGGAGGCGAAAGGAAATCTTTGTTGTATTCAGTCTATTCAACCAGGTCACAATAGGCCGGAAGATTATCGTGTTTCACGTGTGTTTACAGCTGTATATTTATTTTGATATTTCGTTTGTTTTACACAGCAACGAATTCTTTTTTCGTTTTTTGTCTTCTTTCCTTCTTCTCTTCTTCCTTTCTTCCTTCGTTTCTTTCCTCCTTTTTCTCTGTTTGTCCGAGTTTCTTTCCTTTCCTCCTTTTTCTCTGTTTGTCCGAGTTTCTTTTTTTTTTGTATGAGCAGACATGATCAGAGTGAGTGTGCCAGTACACCACACATTAGAACATTAACAAACCCAGACACTTTGTAAACAAATGCCAAAACACTAAAATCAGCAAACGTTTGTCCATTTTGAAAGAGAACATGCAGACTATGCATGGTGTGTAAGAGACTGGTTGTTAAAAAAAAAAAAAAAAAAAAAAAACTAGTCGTGGAAAATTGACTTTGTTTTCCGCTTTGTGTTTCTTTTTTTTTTTGTGTGTTTGTTTGTTGTTGTTTTTTTTTGGGTTTTTTTTGCAGATGAAGAGACAGTGTGAAGCACCAAAAAATGAAGAGGTGGATTTTGGCCTTAGGAAAAAAAAAAGAAAAAAAAAAGAAGTCGCCGCCTTAGGTGCTCCATTGATCCGACAACTGATGCCTAAAAAAAAAAAAAAAAAAAAAAGACTCTCTCTCTCTCTCTCTCTCTCCTCTCTCTCTCTCTCTCTCTTTCTCATGCTGAATCGATTGCTTGAAAATTGCATCTTTTCCTTTTGATTTTTGCTTGTTTGTTTTTGCAGATTCTAAAACACACACACACACACACGCGCGCACGCACTCACGCATATTCAGAGAGAGAGAGAGAGAGAGAGAGAGAGAGAGAGAGAGAGAGAGTCTGCTTTGACTAGGTCCAAAGGAAAAAGGTGAAGCTTTACAACAATCACGAAAATGACGGCTGTTTAAGGCTCAGGTTTAGCAATCACACTGCAACTGGAAACCTGACGACCAGTCATTTGTCACTTAGAACACCACTGTGCTTTACGACTGTGGGCGATTATGGATTCAGTCCTTTCTTTACACCTGCGCCGATTTTGGAATAAATCTGGTAAAATTGCTATGGATCTACGTTCCCTTCCTGACAGGCTACGAATGTATAGGCTACGTATTCATGGGTATAGGAGTAGCCTGAGAAGCATGGCAGTGCTGCATGACAGTTTTGTTCTTTGCTTGTCATATAATTTCCTACGGTCTTTTTGCCCGGTCTGTTGTGTCTTTATGTTAATTCGAATATTTCTATTTCCTCTAATTGCGAAGAGAAACAAATCTCTGCTTAATAATCAAATGGTGGTGAGGGGGGACGGGGGTGAGGGGTGTGTGTATGAAGGGAGACGTGTGCAGGCTAAGAATTCCTTCATCATTGCTTTTCAATCAAATGGTAAAAGATTAACAGAAAAAAGGCAAATCTTAAAATGTTTATGCAATAAATCGCCAAAAATGAACAAACGAATCACAAGACAAAAAACAATGAGTTTCAACCTCTTAGGTCTTCTACAGGCAAGATAAACAATACTCAGGACCACGAAACTGAAGAACGCGCAATCACTTATCTTGTCAAATTTGGTGCAAGATGGGCGCAAGATGGGCAATGGAATGAAAAAGAAGGAAGGGGACAATGCGTCGGGAAGGAGACAATGCGAGTTCAAATAGTACAAATAGTAATTATGATAATAATGATACTGATAGCAATAACAATAATCATAATGATGATGATGAAAATATTGAGAAAATAAAAAAGAGAGGATTACTATCACTTTTGGTGATAATATGACAATAGCAGTTGTATGAGAGAAACGAGACGGGTTGTCGAACAGCATGGTTGTCGTGGCAACAGTGTAAGTGGCGATGATGGTGGTGATGATAACGGTAATGATGGTAATATCAATGATAACACTGGTATCAATAATAATGATAGTGATATTAACAATAGTAATGGTAACTGTAATGATAGTAATAACAATAAAAGTACTCGTATAAAAATATAATGAAAAATAGCATCAATAATAGTAAGAATTATAATAGTACTAATACAAATACTAATGATAATGTCCAGGGCAGGGGAAATCGTGATTAAGTGCTTAAGTGCACTAAGTTGATGTATTATTAGTCAGGCTTAACACACCAAGGTTATCTTTGCACTCATAAATGCATATGCACGCACACTCATGCGCCCACCAAACATTCACCTCTCTCTGGGAGTGGGATGTCGCGCATTCGTTTCTTTCCTAACACGACTGAGAACAAGAATACAATTTCTATGCTACTTAGAATTACGCATGAACAATCCAATCACACAAAATGGAATAATCAACACATAAAAGATCAATACTTCTTAATCCCGGGTTATATTAAAATGGCTTCTTATCTGGCCAGGTTTCCACACACACAACTACACGTTCACACCACACCACAGTTCTTGAACAAGTCTCTTCAAGTTTTCTTCAGCACTGGATAATGGTGACGCCCTTGGTTGACTGGCTCCACGTTTCAGGACTGGGTCTTCGTGGTCGTCTCTGGGAACTCGACGCAGAAATCTTCTTCGTCTCTTTCACCCATATTTGGGCTTCAAACTCAGTCTTTTCTCTTCCAGCTTGTCTTTTACCCTAACTTGCTGTCACTTCTGTCTCCCACACCACGTTTCTCTCAACCCTACCCTGTCCTGCTCACTCTCCCCTCCTCTCTCTCCTCTGTTCTTCTCTCTCTCTCTCATGGTGTTATTCTCCTCTCCCATCACGCTGTTCTCCCTCCGTTTATATAGGGATGGACACAAAGGACTTCCCTTCGGGCTATGCCTTTGCCCATGCTGCTTCTCCACTACCTTGTTCACAAGTACCCTGAATTCCCCTTTCACTACATTCTTCCACACATCAGCATTTACACACTTCCCTACCTAATTGGCACCAGATGGACATTGAAAATTCCCGCCGACTTCGGGGCCACTTAACGCAGTAATTATCTTAGAGCTACGACAACAACGTCCACACGCATTCAACTAGCCTGACAATAGTACCAATACAGTGCCCCATGGCAATACCATCTGAACGAGCCCAAGACTCCTGCTCTTCAAAGACTGTTTACAAAGCGACCTCAGCTGACTGAGTATTTAGCGCCTACTAGACGCTCTGAGGTCCTAGTGGTTACATCCCTCCCCCCCCCCCCCCCCCCCCCCCCCCCTTTCGCTATCAGGAAGGTTCGAACCCAGGAGGGTCCTTACTACCTTAGGTGCCATCTGTCACCTGACCACTTCGTCCTCCTTGACACAGTTCGACCGTGTGCGGTAGGTAAGGCACACTGCAAATGGGTCTATTACCTATTTCTCTACTACGTACAACATTCCTTGCCTCTAAGCGCTTATGGTCTTTTGTGAGAGGTTTCACTGCCTTGACAAATAATAAGGGAAGGGAAGAATAAAAAGGAGGGAAGGAAAGGGAGGATAGGAAGAACAAAGAGGAGAAGGAGGATACAAATTACGGAAATGCTCGCCCTTTACTCATTGATCATTTCTATTCCTTTTCAGCTTGTATTGTTATTACTAATATCATTACACTTATCATTGATACTATTATTATTATCATCATCCAGTAGCATTGTTTGCTTTGTATTCATTGACCATTTCTGTTCTTTTCCACCAACTATTATTATTACTAAGATTACTTTACCATTATTACTATCTTTACTATTATTGGGGGCTGGAATGGCTCAGTTGGTAGAGCGCCAGGTGATCCTGGGGTTTCGGGTTGAAATCTCCACATGATTTCGGGTTGAAATCTCCACATGGTACAGGAAGATTTTTCCCTCAGAGTCAACATTGGTTCTGACTTCATTTCCCAAATAATCGTTCGAATGAGACTATAAACAGATTTTCCGTGTGTGTACGCATGCATAACATATTGCACACACGTAAAATCCCATCTCCTACTTTCGGAAGAGAAGGCAAGTTTGGCCGTTGGTACGGATGACGTGTTACATCTAGCATGCACTCTGCGTGAAAAATCGAAAGAATGAAAGAGTTGTCAAACTGAATGAATAATATTGACTGAATGACAAGGGAAACGACTGAATGAATCGCCAGCAGGCAGCTCTTCAGGCAGCTCTTCAGTCGGCTCTACCCAACAATGGGATTGTAAAGCCCTTAAAAGCCCTTAGAGCTTGGTCTCTGGTGGAGGATAGGCGCTATGTAAGTACTCGTAATAATATTATCATTACATCATATTTATCATTACTGACATCATCATTATCATCATCATTATCACTGATGTCATTGTTGCTGCTGCCATGGATTCTCGATGGATTCTCCCGTCATGTTGGACGGATGAGTAGGCAGCCAATGTGGTTCCTCATGTGGGAATGAAGACCAATTCTTGAGGCACAAAGTCTTCCACAGACGCTGCACGGAGTCTTGCAAGGATGTATGCTCAGTCTTCTTCCATTCTTCCTTTCCTGGATGGCAGCTGCTATGTTGTGCTCAATTGACTTTGTGCCCACAGTACACTGTTGCTTGCACTGTGTTCTGTAAAGGGCGACATCTTCCCAGGAAGCAGTGTTGATGTTGCAGCTTCTGAGGCTGGCCTTCAAGGTGTCTTTGTATCTCTTGAGAGGCCTTCCTTGGCCCCGTTGTCCTTCCTACAGAAGTCCACAGAGCAGCATCTTTGGAATTCTGCTGTCATCCATACGGACAACATGTCCTGTCCATCGGAGCTTGCTTTTGATGAGTATACACTAAATGCTGGGTAAGCCACACTTCTTCTGGACCTGTAGGTCTTGCCATTTGATGCTGCATGTCTTGCGCAAGCATCGTTGATGGAACAGTTCAAGTTGTTGTATGTGTCGGCAGTACGTGGTCCACGTCTCACAACAGTAGAGGAGAGCACTAAGAACCATAGCTCTGTGTGCCATCTGATGCCATGATCTTGCCATAGACTCTTGCCATAAAGCCGGAATAGCTCAGTTGGTAGAGCGCCGGACTCGTAATCTTGGTGATCCTGGGTTCAAACCTCCGCCGGGGCGTTTCGGCACAGGGGGATTTTTCCCTCGGAGTTAACATTGGTTCTGACTCCATTTCCCATACAGTCCTTCGAATGAGACTATAAACCGAGGTTCCGTGTGTGAACGCACGCATAACATCTTGCACACACGTAAAATCCCATCACCAACTTTCGGAAGAGTAGGCCAGTTTGGCCGTTGGTATGGATGACACGTTACACATAGCATGCACCCTGCGTGAGAAATGGAAAGAATGAAGGAAGTAAGGAAAATGAGTGATCGATATTGAACGATACTGACTGGATGACACGGGAAACGACTGAATGAAGCGCCGGCTGGCAGCTCTTCAGTCGGCACTACCCTGGTAGGCAGCCCGTTGTGTAAACGAGTGTTGATTGTAAAGCGCTTAGAGCTTGGTCTCTAGCCGAGACTATTCTATATAAGTATTCATTATTATTATTATTACTCTTTGGGAGTCTGCCAAAGGCAGAGCTAGAGCTGGCCTTTGAGATGCGCAACATCATTTCTGCATCCAGAGGTCCATTGCTGCTTACAGTGCTGCCCAGACATCAGAACTTATTCACAGTTTTGATCTCTGTGTTGTTGATGATGACTGGTGATGGTGGAGCACTGCCAGCAGCAGACGGTGAAGGTTGGAACATGGCCTCGATCATACCAAACTGATTTACAATCGATCTGTGATGCATTGGATGCCTGCATGGGAGTGGACGACCAGGGTACAGTCATCTGCAATGAGGAACTCTCTCAGAAGGGCATTACATGCTTTGGTCTTGGCCTGAAGTCGTCGAAGGTTAAAGAGTTTGCCTTCTGAATGTAACTGGATATATACCCCCTTGTCACAGTCCCAGAATGCATCAATGAGCATTGGAGCAAACAGAATGGAAAAAGAGGGTGGGAGCTCAGAAGCATCTCTGCTTCACTCCATTTTTCACTAGGGATGGGTCAGAGGTATCTCCGTTTTCTTGCACCCTCGCCATCATGGAATGAAACTATCAGTGAGATGTGCTTTTTCCGGGCAACCAAACTTGTGAAGGATCTTCCACAAGTCACTCCGATTAACGGTGTTGATGGCCTTGGTCAGATCAACAACCATCAAGTGGATTTCATGATTCTATCACGACACTTCTCCTGTAGCTGGCAAACAGCAAATACCATGTGGTGCCCCTACCTGTGCGAAAACCGCGCTGTGATTAAGATATTGACGAGACTTTTCAAAAGGGCATTCAAGTGCTCAGCCCAGCGAAGAATGTCAGTCTTATCTGTCAGCAGTGTGATCTGGTCAGAAGCACGAATGAGTGTTGACCCAGTAATCTTTGGTCCATAGATGGTGCGAGGGCCCTCGTGAAATGTCTTCATGTCGTTGGTGTCAGCCGTAGCTTAGAGACTTTCTGCTGTCTTTTCCCACCAATCGTTCTTCATCTGCCGAAGCTTCTGTTGGGTGAGCTGTTTGCCTTGCTGGTACTTCTGCTGTTTTTTCTCGCAGGTCTTGTCGCTGAGCATGAGGTGATCTCTGTGGGTCTTGTAGAGCATGTCTTTGAGCTTGCTGATCTCTGGGGCGTTTTCAACAACACAGTCTCTATGTTTGTGTTCAAGAAAGCCCAGAGAATTCTGCTTTGATTTTCGTCGTTTCCACTTCCAGATGTTATTCCTAACATAATCTCTATCTGATTGTGTCGTTGGAGCAGTGTTGCCTCTTTTTATGCTTGTTTTGAGCCTTGTGTTTTTACTGTACAACATTGTGTGTTCTTTTATTTTTATTTTAAGGAGTTCCCACTTTAAATGTGGAGAGTCTGTTGATAAAGTGGCTTCCGCTTCTTGTATTAGATAATTCATTTCTGTGATATATTTCGTGTCTTTGAGTAAGCTGTTGTTGAACTTCCAATATAAGGTCCCTCTTTTGAAATTGTGGGAAGTGAGTGTTGTTTCGATTGCTCAGTGGTCGGTCAGAGGTACTGAGATAATATTAGGGCTCACTGCATAGTGAAGTAATGATGAGGCTGCAAACATGTAAATTATGCGTCTTGCAATAAAGGGATTATTTCTGTGCCAAATGTATTCTTTTGTGTCTTCATGTTGTATCCTCCATATGTCATGGAGGTTCAAGCTTGTTGTAAGGTGGTTGAACTCTTCTACTTCCCTATTATTATGTATTTCTCCTGATATTATATCTGTTTGATTGTCTAAGACTGAGTTGAAGTCGCCCATTATCAGTGCATCATCTTTGTTAATGGCACTATTATCAATAACATTTCTAAGGTGGTTGAAGAACAATATTTTTTCTATATAGTTGGTGGTGCATATACATTGATAAAAAGAGTTGCTGTCTTGTCTCTATGTTGACACGAACAGCGACTATTTTTCTTCTTCATGAACGAGTTCTGCAGACTGCATTAATTTCCTGCTTATAAGTATTATCTGTCCAGCTATGGCCTGTTTCTTTAGAGTAAAATGATTTCCTTCCCCACTGGATTTCCCATTGATCTGCTTCTTCTTTGGTTACTATGTGTGTTTCTTGTAAAGCTACAACATCGTATTGCTCTTTGTTTACAGCGTAAACATGCAATATCTCTTTTACTTATTTTTCAGTCCTCTCGCCCTAAGTGAGTGTAGTAATCATATTCAGTCTCAAGTCCGTGGGCGTAGCCCAGTCGTCGACAATAATGCAGCCGGGAGTAGAAGTTTTCACTGCTTCGCCCCGACTGCGCTCTTGCACTTGCTCTGGTTCATGTCCGTTTTCTGTGTGTGTCTCTCTCTCATGTCTCACAGCTTTCTTTCCTTTACGGTGTCCTTTGCGCTTAGCTCTGGGAAGGAAATTCTTCTAAGAGTCACCTTAAAGGATATACAGTGGTTGATTTCCCCCCCTCCCCCCCTTCCCCCACAATGCATCATCTATAACGAAATGTACTGACACAAACTACGGCGCCCACAGGTACATCAAAATACCTACAAACATACTCTATGCTGACAATGCGTGCGTATGTGTGTGCCTGTTTATGTGCACGTGCAATGGTGTGCATGTGTGTCTGCGTGCGCGTGTGTATTTGTAGACAAGCGCACAGAGAGAGAGAGAGAGAGAGAGAGAGAGAGAGAGAGAGATGTCTATTTGTCCATCTGTATGTCAGGTTTTATGGGTTTTTTAAGGATTCATTTTTGATTGTATCTGTTGATTGAGATCAGTACCTACTGTCAGTCGCGTGGTGACACCATTCTTCAGCTTAGCGATAAGTTTTCCGTTGGTTGACCAGGCTGGCATTATTGCAGAATGGTTGGCTGCTTGCTTTAAAAGTTTATAGTTCGCCATGGTCAAGTCCTCGTTGACTGATATGCCAGTTTGTTTAAGTTTCTTTCTATTGTGTATAACTTTAGACTTTTTTTGCCTGGAGAAAAAACGAAGAAAAATGGGTCTTGGTTTGCTGTGGTCGAGCGCAGCGACGTGTTGTCCCTCTTCAGCGGTTTCACATCCTCCACCAGCCTGTCCTTATCTTGCTGAAGTTCAAATAGTGTCCCCTCCAAAATGTCCACCCTACGGGTCAAAGTGTCCGAGATTTTGGATATCTCTTCTCTGAGCGCTTGGATGTCATCCTTCATACACACGAACGCTAACTTTTCCTTTATACATTCTAAGTTTGCTTTCAGTTCCTCCATGTTTAAACTGCAGTCTGGGCTCAGCTCTGTTTTCTGTTTTTTCGTTTCCTGCTTCTTGCTATCAGGAGGGTAGGATTCTGTTGGACTGCACAGCTATCTGAGGACGTAGAGGACGGCTTACGCTTGTAACTATTCACTTTGGTTGTGAAATATTTTGAAACAGATGAACTCATGCTAGTCCAAATAATAACACAGGCAGTATTAAAATCCCGTGTTAATGTCCGGTGTGCTTTGCGAAATATTCATCTTGAAACTTCTCATCAAAACTAATCACAGTGACACCAAATGGCACACTTGAGTAGAAAATACACACAGACACACTAGACAGTCATCAAATGAAGTTTCAAAAACACCGCCACATATCTCCGTCACAAATCACAATCACAGAAGCACATTCACTCCAAGGCTTGCTGCACTGGCTGCATAGTGAGGCGAGTTCACAGGGAGTAGGCGTGCAACACTACACACGTCCGCCTCGGTCGACGGCCAAGCGTGAACTCCAAAATGATTTTTTTGTAGTTTGGAGTGTACCAGGCGGTCACAGATCTTAGTGTCATGTTTGTAGGTAATCAACGGTGATTTGTTGAAAATGTATGCCACATGCTCACGGGACTGTAGCAGGGACCAGTTAGAGATAAGGATATTGCGCACCTGACGAGTGGTGGGATGGTACAGAATGCTCACAATGGGCCTTTCCTCTGTGTCTGTTCTAACATTGGGTTTGAGGACATCACAGCGAGGGGTACAGCTGGCTCAAGTAAGAACAGATTGAATTACGGCATGAGGGTAGTTTCTGTTTTTGAAGAAATCAGCCATCTCTTGGGCTTTAGTGTGGAAGTCAGTGTCATCACAGCAGAGCTGAAGACATTGGGAATAAGGAATACTGTACTTGGTAGCAGGGTTATGAGAAGAATGGTAGTCCAGGTATGAATGAGTATCAGTAGGTTTGTCTGAAGTCAGGAGTTTTCCTTCTGGTAAGATATCTCAATATCCAGGAAAGTAACAGATTTGCTGGAGATAGTAACTGTGAATTTAATAGCTGAGTGAAAGTGCTGAGCACGGCAAACCTGTACCTGAGGCGTACAAGCGGTACGTTGATGATGGTACTGGCTTCACTTCTGGATCATACAACGAGCTCCTGGACTTCATTCACTTTACTCAGGCTTTACGACCCTTCTGTGGAGGTAGGAGAAGTTACGTTGAGTATTGGTGCGCACAGCGTTGCAGGCAAATTTCAGAGCTGTATGGCCACTAGTCTTACGCCATAAGTGAGGGTCTGCATAATTGATTATTATTACGAGCGTTGCTTGGGAGAGAACGTAACTTCTCCTTCCTCCAAAATAGGCTTGTAATAGTTTCAATTAAACTGCAACCTCCAAGAGTAGGTCTAGTTTAATAACTCGCTTATTGCTCCCGGAACGGAAGCTATGCTGAGACTTTAGAGAAAGTAAAGATAGTGGCCAACTTTGCAACATAATAGATCAGCCACATGATGCCAGAAATTAAATTTATTTATAATTTGTACAATGGCTTGTACATGTCATTTACAATTCACATATCCATCGAGCACTTTCTGACTGAAACTTGAACTGCTTTGCCTCTTACAAAATTTGTCTAGCTAGCAGATTTCACGATTGTTTTCAATGAAATCTCGCTTTGGCAGCAGCACTACAGTTTGCAGCCCTGGTTGAGTGTGCTGTGTTGTGGTATCAGTGCCGGAATGCGCCAGCACCTCTTTCACCCACCGCGCGGAGTCTGCTTACCCACAGGCGCGTGAGGTTTTGTATGAGGAACAACTGTTAGAGTTATTTAGTTGTTTCTACATAATGGTTCAAGTGTTTTACAAGGCAAAGATTCTCATTCTTTGTGAATGTTCTTATCCAAGTACACTTGGATTTGTTAGTTTTAACAAAATTGGAAAATTCAACACACACATTCATACAGCTTCACATCACTTCTCTGTTAAAGAGTGCAAGACATGGCTTCTCTGTGCCTGTAGCTAAAGCTAATAACATAAAAGTTTTCAAAGTCAGTTCTTTCAAAGTTAATTCATCTAATGGGGATAAGCATTCAAGGTGGATAAGCTCTGTATTTACATCCCAAGTGTCATCAAATTGGGCAACGAAAGTCTGCTGTCAAACATCCTTTTTACGAGTTCTTCTTTCCTTCTTCTTTCCTTTGATGCCCACGATCTTGAGGATGATCATTCTGGCAAATAACAGGATGACTACCCAATTAATATCCATTCAATAATGGCAGATATGCTCACAGAGCATAACGCGCAGAGTTTACAGCACTGTAGCTTGCCCCAATACTAAAAAGACTGGCTAGGAAGTTTGCTGCCTGCATAATGTCTGGCGCATCAGGAGGGATTCCGTTTTTCGTGGTGTATTCTTTCCACCTGGCAATGTAGGAGCTGTACACTGTGCGTGTCTGTGGCCGCAAAGAACTGACGATCAGTATTTCAGCTTGACTGGAGCATCCCTCTCTTTGGTACGGCTCCGGATACTCTGCATCCATCAAGAGAGGGTGGGTCTTCTGTTAACGCACAAAAAGTCACCACTGCACAAAATGTCACAATTGTGACATTTTGTGCCAGTTGTGACATTTTGTGCAGTGAAGGATTGCACAAAATGTCATAACTCGCAGTTGTGACAATTTGTGCACCTATGCCCCATTTTCGAATTTACTCTTGCACAACATGTCACAACATCTGTCAGGCTGTTAAGTTCGTTCGTGTCTGTTTTTTTTTTTCACTTCTGTGTGTGTGTGTGTGTGTGTGTATGTGTGTGTGTGTGTGTGTGTCCCATGTTGGTCAAAACGGACATTTTTGGCAATGTCTCTTCAACCACTTAAGACAGCCTTCTCAAATTTGTTTGATTAGGTAAAGTATGCTGATACTGCTCGCAAAAAAATCAAGGTCAAAGGTCAAGGTTAAGGTCACGCTGATCGTTGAACACCCATTTCCATTTTCCTGCAATATTGTCCACATCCTTCGAGCTAGATTATCAAAACTTGCTACACAGGTGCATAGCCTCGTGGACAACAACTGCCAACAACATGTGTGCGCTGCACACCCGTTGGCGCAGCGAACACCCCCCCCCCCCCCCCCCCCACAATTGCCCAAAAAACTTGTATAAGAAAAAAATGGACAATTAGAAACGCATGTGCAAACTACATACATACCATGCATAGTATGGATGTATATGAGAACAATTGTTCAAGACTAGCAAAGTGTAAAAGAGATGAGCATGCGAATCAAGACAAATTGTGTTGTTTCTTTAGCCTCATCAACGAACCAACATGGGCCATCTCGTCTGGGCTGTCACCCCGTAAACATGTGCAGTGAATACAGACTAAAAGTATATATTATATATAAAACTGAAAACTATAGATTACAAGCCAAATTGAAAAACGCAAAAAATACATGGACATCATAATTATAGTATATAATATTATAGTGACAATTTGTGCGGCAGTGATTTTTAAAAAAAGGCATACAAATGCACAAAGTGTCACAATTGTGACAATTGTGCACAAAATATCATTGTGACATTTTGTGCAATGGTGACATTTTGTGCGGTAACAATCTTCCCTGGTTGAGTTGGGAGGGAAACTATGCTGTTCTGCGTTGGTAAAAGTACCAGGTCCCTTTTCAGCAGCTGTGTCAGTAAAGGCCACCAGACCTGTGTTGGCCTGCAGGTAACCACTAACTCCCCCACCCCCCACCCCCCTCCAACCCCTGTCGCTCGCTCTCTCCTCACTTTCGCTAACACTGCCGTGACTGTTCTAAAAGGGGGGGGGGGGGGGCATAATAAAAGTCAAGGTTACTCCAGGGAAGTGAAAAAGCGTCTACTGCTCAGGCGCTTGGATCTGGTCTGCAAGAAACATAGCACTGCATTTGATTACTTAACCTGGAGGCAAAGAGGTCAATTGTAGGATCCATCTACAATTGTGTCAAAGTACATCTATATGGGTCTTTCCAGTGGAAGGTTTTACATTACTTCATGCCAAGCCGGGCTTCCCATTCCTCTGTACACTTTCCGAAACAAGTTCATGGAGTCAGTCAGTATCATGACTTGTTGTTTTAAAGTGGATGAGAACACCTGAGTGCTTTTGTCACTGCTTCTACATCTATTGCTAGACTTTAAATTGTTAAACTGTATGCACTAGTGGCTTCCTGGATAATTCGGCCATTTTGTTCCACTATCCCCAGCCTGACTCAACCTTGGACTCACACACACACACACACACACACACACACACACACACACACACACACACACACACTTCACTCTCCTTTGTTCTAACACGTGAATCTTTACAAGGATCATGACAATATTAGCTGCCTTAACGGCTCACCGTTCTGGAATCAGAAGGTGATGGGAAGTCTGATGACCGGCCATTCGCCGCTTTGAAGACCCCCAATGCTGTGAACTGCAGGCGACTTGTCATCATTCCTTTCTTTGACATCCCCACTGATGTCGGAATTACTGTCGGTAATGGCGCTTCCTCACTTAAGAGGCTCCATTGAGGACAGGCAAAGGGTGTTTTCGTTGTCGCTGACATTTTTCTTACTTGGTCATTATGTAGGAGAACTCGCAACATTGAGCTATTTAAATTCCCGCTTGAAAATCAATTGACGTTTTTAACTCCAGTTTTTGTCTTTCCAGTATCCCAACCTATCCCTCTCATTCCCATGAGATATGATCTTAGAGGTTATGTCATCTTTTGTTTTGTGACGGTATGTTTGTTAATAGATATGTATCATGTTCCTTCTTTGAACAGATAATTTTGATTTGTTCGTTTTGTTTTTTCTTCTGAAGCATTCTCTATGTCCTAAGACATGATGTTACACCTGTCGTACTGTAAATACTCAGGTGGACGTCGATGTTTGTGTATATCTGACACTTAATTGGTCCCACGCTAACCTCCTCCCCCTCCTTCCTGTACCACCTATCCGCTCCCACGCCTGTGCCCCTTGTTTCAATACTTTCTGTTTCATTCAACATCTTCAAAGTATCCTTCAAAATCTGCTTGAATGTTTTGTATTCATTGTATGTATTTCTGTACTGTTTTCATTTTGTTGAGAGAACTTGGGCACTGTGAAGCATGTTTATTGTTGTTTGCTTGGTTTGTGTGTTACCATCAAAATAATGATGAATTGATAAATGAAGATCAGACGGGTTTTTATTCCAGAACGATATATAGGAGACAACTTAAGAACAGTATACGACATTATGTATTACTCAGGAAAAAAAATCACAGTAAACGGACAGTATCTGGAAGCTTTGAAGTACGTCGTCAGGGAGACCCTATTTCACCCTACCTTTTTGTCTTGTGCTCACAAAAGAAGAGAAGATAAAAGCATAAAAGGTATTATTATCCATGACGCTATTTTCAAAATAAATCAATTTGCAGATGATACATTTACACTGAACGGTGACAGGGAATCCTACAAAAATCTTTTCAGAACTCTTGAAGAGTTTGAAGAAATTGCAGGACCAAAATTTTAGTATGGAAAAACTGTTGATGTGTGGCTAGGTCAAAAGAAATATTCAGAGAACAAATACAAGAAGAAAAAAAAAGAAATGGAATCCCCCCAAATATAAACTCTTAGTTATATGGTTCATGAATGACTTGTCAAAAGTGACTGAAATTAATGCAACGGAAAAATTAGCAGAAGTAAAATATCTATTCGAAATTTGGTTCAAACAAATTTGCACACCCCTTGGTAGAATTGCTGTATTTAAGTCGCTCATACTCTCAAAACTTATAAACATGGATTCTCCTTCCAAACCCTCCAGAATAAATAATAAAACAATTACAAAACTTTTGTTTCAAATTCATATGGGATAAGATAAGATAAGATAAAAAGAAAATATTCATTTCATCACACTGATAATGGTGGCCTAGGTATTCCTGACATACAAGTGTTTACACAGGCCCTAAAAATGACATGGTCGAAAACGATCTTCACGTGAACATCCAAATGGAAAACCCCCCAACTATTTATGGATTGTCCTGAGATAGAATCGTTGGAATGGTGTGGGCCTTTGAGATTACTTAAAAATAACTGTAAATTTTGGAAAGATGTGTTCGCAGCTTATGCGAAGTTTTGCAAACATGTATCTGTAAATGAAGCAAAAGAAGTATTAGCGGAACCCTTGTTTGACAATGACGAGTTTAGAATTGATAATAATTCTATTGGAAATGAAATGAGGCAGGGAACAGTAAACAGTAAACAAGTGGGGTAACGTTTGCTCCCATAAGAAAACCTAACACAGAGCAACTTTTATTCAAGACTGGCACAGCCTTTTAAACTTGAATAAAGTCAGACAAATACATACATAAACGAACAATCTAATAGTGGGGGAAAAACAAGCACAGGCCAACAACTCAACTGTCTTCATAGTAATGACTTGGCAAAAATTTAGACTTAAGGGGGGGAGGGGGGGGGGGGGGGGGGGGGGGGGGGGGGGGGCGAGTTTGAAGATGGAGAAACTGGGAACATGAAATTAAGAAAATGTATTACAGATATGAAAACTCTTCACTAGCTGCATAAGGGAACCATCGCAATCCCTTTTGAAGGCAGATATATTTGTATTTGCTCCGAGGCCTTTCGTCCGCTGGATCGGAACTCATCAAGGAGACACGGCTGGTTGTGTCTGCGCTCCTAGAGACACACCACAGTCCATAATATAACAATATGACATAACATGGGCAGTGGGTCACTTGCATGTGTCAATTAACACTACGAGGAATACAACCAAAACCAAAATGAACGCTTTGATGTATCCGACTACTTAAAACTCATATAACTGAACAAAATAATGAGAACTTGACCGGATGAGAAAACACTTCCTTGAAAATCTGATCAACTCACCTTCATTCACCGATGGAAGATGTTGCTCTCGCCAAAGAATCACGGTGTCTCAAGTTCTGCGCATGACGTCACACAAGAATTTGCGAGAAAAGATGTCCACATAGTAAGTGGAAGTCTATTGATGAATAAGTGGAAGTCTATTGCCGTGTGTGTGTGTGTGTGTGTGTGTGTGTGTGTGTGTGTGTGTGTGTGTGTGTGTGTTACTCAGAACTCAGATGGTTTACTTCATATAAAGGCCATTGCTCCTTATGAAGGGGGTATAGAGGACATAGCATCAATTGAAGAATTATAGAGAACACAAGAAAAACTGGATGGACTACTCTGTCACGAAGTCATGACTGATCTAAACTGAAAGGCCTTGAATAAGTAAATTGTGAAATTTCTAACTATGCTTTCATTCTGAGATGCCATTGGCAGGCTTAACCGAAACTGACAGGGATCCTTGGAAAACTTTGTCGGTTTTAGACTGGATAATTTACAGCAACATAAAACAAAATGAAGCTCGTTCTCTTTTCCATTTTTGCATAATAGACAAGTCAAATCCACCTCTGCATATTTACTGTAACTACACCGGTGTTCTGCTATGTCTAAAATTCAAAGTCTAAATTTGGTCATTGTAACTTCAAGTGTTTATCTAAATCCATTTGCAGAAAACGTTTGACATCGTGTACCGAACAAAATGTCAGATACATGGTAAATCTATCACTATTTTTGACATGAAAGTCCCATTCCTGCCACCTGCATACAATCAATCTGTCTTTAAATTCACATAGAAATGATCTATCATTTTGCAAGCCTTGGTTTATCCAAGCATAACCATATCCAAATTGATATAATTTGCAACGGACATTTAAAGCCCAATTTCTTTTGTCTCTTGCATCTAGGTCGTATAACATCATATAGGCTTTCCGAGATAATCTGTGATCCTTGTTTTGTTAATTTCAACCAGTATCGAATACAGCTTAACACAGAATTTAAATAGATAGGATATCTATTGGTCTCCCCATATACAAAGTCATTGGGTGTTTGCATTTCAACTACTAAAAATTTTCTTTAATGCAAAGAGGTGTACTTTTCACAATAGCGGGCTGCATCATCTAGTCCCCAAAGTTCTGCGCCGTACTGAGCAATGGGTTGAACCTGTGAATAAAATAACTTCAAAATAAATCTAAACTAGTGTTCTTCAAAATATAGTTTTCTCATAACGCAGAGCAGAGCTTTCTCTGCTTTACTTACCAGGTCATTGCATGCCAATGTGAAACTGAGTTTTGTTGAAAACAGTATACCTTAGTATTGATAAGCATTTACGACAAGCATCATAGCAAGATTACATGTCCAATTTTCTCTTGCTGCTACGTAGCCACCTTTTCTAAACACAATTATATTGCTTTTGCTTAAATTGACTTTCAAATCAAGAGAAAAAGCTGCGCATTGCAAACTGTTTAACTGTGTTTGCAATTTAAAAAAAAAGCTTTTCCAGTCTTTATCTTTCTAATTGCTAAAAGAATTTGCTTGACTGTTTCTGATAATAGAACAACATCATCTGCTAATGATAAGATAAAGAGCTAAAAATAATCAATCATAAAGATTGCACCATGCTTACGGTTTTGAATTATTTCTATGGTAAGTTCATTAATAAAGAAAATAAAACAGGACTGCACACGTCACCTTGCTTAAAACCATCAATGCACAAAATGAAATCAGTTAGCTTATATCCACACCGTATCTTAAATTACTTTTGATGCAGTTGTATAGATTACCATTTATACATTTTTAAAAAAACTAAAACTGACCAAAGATTTTTCCTATGTATGGAATCAATAGCCTTCTCAAAATCTATGAATGCAACATATAATTTTCTGTTGAAAGAGAACTGTTTTCGTATGAGAGCTAACAAAGAAAGCATGTGATCAATAGTTGAATAGTTCTTTTTGAACTCTGCTTGATATTCTCCAGCAATGTTATTTTCCTCAACCCACCCTTGTAAACGATGATTAATAATTGTTCTATAAATTTTACTACTAATGTTGCATAACGAAATGCTCCTGTGATTGTTAGGGTTGTTGACATCTTTTTTGTACAGAGGAAGCACAGTACTTCCTGTCAAAGTGTCAGGAAATGTACCTTTCTGACACAAAGCATTAAAAAATGTAGCAAAGAAATCTGCAACACAATCACTTGCATTTTTTAGCAACTCGCTGGTTATTCCATCCGGCCCAGCAGCTTTTCAATTTTTTATCTTTCTAATTGCTAAAAGAATTTCTTCTTTTGGTATTGGTCGGTTGAAATAAATATCATTACCATCAACATTCAATTCGTCCTCGTCTGATTCACTTTCTTTTTCGAGTAAAGGTTTGAAGTGTTCAAACCAGTTGTCCAGAGTGGTGTTATTGCTAACGTGTTTTCGTTTACATAAAAGTTTATTTACATTTTCCCAAAATTGCTTTTCATTGTTTACAGACGATAACAATTAATCTAAAAACGATTTGTGGAAATCCTTCTATTTGCGCTTTAACAAATGTTTATACTCTCTACGTGCAATACAAAAATCATTTCCATTTTCAGAATATCCTGTTCGACGGGCTATTCAGTCAAGCTTTCTTACATTTTTCTTTGCTACCTTACATTCATGATCATACCAGTCATCTGATTTATCACCAATTCGTATATGCCTATTCTTGCATTCAGCACTTCGTTTAATGCAATCGTTAAAAGTAGACAAAGCTTCGTCAATATCATAATCAATTAAACTTACAGCTAGCTCTTACATTCTACAAGATTCATCAGAGTGCATTGAATCAATAAACATCGGTTCTGCATTATTGTTCCACACTATCCTATTTAATGTTTGTTTCTCTTCTTGAGGTTTCATACTGCCATGCTCTCCCGAAAAAGTTAAATGTAACTCAAGTGGCATACGGTCCAAATAAAACATATCTTGAATATTAAGTTCACAGAAAGATTTAAACATGGCAAACTTGTCACTCGACATTGAAAAATAATCGTCAACACTACTGCCTGGATCTAAGATATATGTGTAGCAGACAGGAGACAAGGTGGTAGAAGCAATCAAGCCCCAGCTGAAGACAGGCAGAAAATGGAAAGTTCAAGAGGCGATGGATTCTGCAAAAGAAAGTCTCAAGATCAGAGAAATAACAGGACACACACAGACCAACAGACAAGGACTGGGGGTGACCAAAACTGAATGGTGGTCAAAGGCCAAAGAAAAAGCCAAAAGAGACATGATGATTCAGGAGATGAGAAAAGAAGAAGACCAAAAAAGACTCCAAAAAGCAGTCCAGCAGAGCCAGCAAGGGCAATGGACAACGTGGGAGAATGCACTCCAAAGAAGTCTAACTTGGAATGACATTTGGCACATGGCCCCTCTCAGGATCAGCTTCATTCTCAGATCTGCATATGACCTTCTGCCCTCAAATGCAAACCTGGTGAAGTGGGGGAAAACAGACGATCCTGCATGCCCCCTCTGCCATAAAAAACAAACAGTGGAGCATGTTCTAAGCTCATGTAAAGTAGCCCTGGCTCAAGGAAGGTACACATGGAGGCACAACCAAGTGCTCAAAGAAATTGTACAAGTAGTCTGGGCTAGTACCAACACCACAAAAGGGAGAATCAGGACTCCAAAAGCACCCGCAACATTCTTCACGGCAGGAGGCAGCAAATCATGGCCAAGAACAACAGTGCCACTCGAAACATGCAGGCAGAGTCTGCTGGATGGGGCAGATGACTGGGAGTGCACTGCAGACCTCCCAGAATGGAAGAGTCACCCAGAGATCATCAGCAAGAGTGTGAGACCAGACATAGTAGTCCACTCTAAGTCAACCAAGCAGCTGATCATGATCGAGCTCACGGTGCCATATGAGAACAGAATGGAGGCAGCTCAAATCTACAAGACTGAAAAGTATGCTGATCTGGCAAACAGCCTGAGGAGAGAAGGCTATCAGGTCAAAGTCCTCACTGCAGAAATTGGAGCTAGGGGATTTGTAGGAACGTCTGCATACAGCCTCATGAAACAGCTCTCAGTTGCAGGGAAGGAAAAAACCAGAGCCCTGAAAGCAATGGCAGAAGCGGCAGAGAGGTGTTCAAGCTGGATCTGGTCAAGGAGGAACAAAAGTGAACTTCATAAGGCTTAATTTCCCTACAAATATCAGGTGTCCCTGTGGCTCAGTGGTTAAAGCGCTAGTCATTAAGTAGAAAGTGAGCATGTCCAGAGGGTCATGGGTTCGAATTCCAGCCATGGCTCGTCCCAAGATGGGGGGAAAAAAAAAGGGGCAGCAGAGGGACATCCGGAGTCATGAACCGGGTGTGGCCCACCCCCCTAGAGTGTCAGGAGATAAGGGCCGAAACACTTGCTTGAAGGGGGCTTCTCTTCTGAGGACTCTCTGCTGCCACGCTCTCCACGAGTTTCTTTCTACTTTCTTTACCTATTTCTCTTTCATAATTTTTACGGCTTCTCTTAACAAGTCTGTTGCTTAAATTCTTAAGTAATCCCGTCCTGATTTGGTGCACAAGTATCTTTTGAACATCTTATATTTCTTTTTGATTGTTTTAAATTCTTTTCCATCCATTTATGTTTTTACTGAACCTATTTTCACTTTTGGAATGCACTCTTCCATACCTGTTGTTAGTACTCCTTTGAGGTGATTCCAACTATCTTCTACTTTCATTTGGTCCATAGTTGTCCAATCGTGGTTACTTATAATACTTCTCAGTTGGTTATAATTTCCTTTGTTTAGATTGAAAATATATCTTGCCTTTGACTTCACGTTGTAATTTGTTAATACATAAAATTTAAAGGACAAGACATCGTAGTCACTTTTTCCAACTGGATCCTGGTGTGTAATATCTTAAATAAGATTATCCTCATTTACTAATATCCAGTCATCCAAAGTTGGGTTCTGTCCTGGTCTCCTTGTTGGTTTGTTTACTTTCTGCATCATATATGCATCACTGACTCAATTGCTCACCTTTCTTCCCTGACCACTTTCCATCCCATATGACAAATGGGTAATTGAAATCACCCATAATCAATACTTTGTCAGAACTCTCATTTGGACTTTTATAGATGCAGCCAAGTAATACTGTGTTTCTATTATTGGTATTAAATGTGCACCATACACTTTCCTGGAACTCAGATGTGTTTAAGTCTTCACATTCACGTGCGTTTAAGGATTTCTCTGTATATAATGCTACCCCTCTACTTATTTTGTTATTTAAGAACATATCGTAGTTTGGAATATGGTATTCAGATTCAATAAAATTCTTAGCATTCTTGGGTTTTTATTTCAGTGAGACCAGTTATACTAGGTTTAATTTCGTGTATTCTTGTAAAAAAAACTTTTTTTTTTTTCAAAAAGCTGTCCATATTGGTGTGCAGTACCGAGCATCCATTCACTCCATACCTTGCACTCTCACGACTCCCTCTCTTACTGTTCATTCTTCCATTTTTGTTTGTTTTATTTACACTATGTACATGTACTTGATCCAGTCAGTCCCTGTCACTCCCACCACTGTTTCCTGCACCAGTCCTGTCATTGGTCGTTCTTGGTTTTATGGTCACTATCTTTCCTTGGCGTATTGCTAAATTTTTCTCACCGCCTTCAATGCGTTTTTATAACTCATCCCTCAACATCTTGTGGGTCTCGCGTTCTTTCATGGTGTAGTCCGGATTCACAAAGATCTCTTTGTCCTTGTCCCTCAAATCTCTGTTCAGTTCAGGAGCCTTTTTTCTGGATCTCTTGCTTTTTGTTCTCCGTCTTGATAGTGACTCTCATCAATCTTGGTTTATTCCCACCTTCTTTGCCCAGTCTGACTGGGTTACTTACATCCTCCTCATCCAAAGTGCCTAGCTTCCCCAGCAGTTTCTTGGCAGCAGACAGGTCGTCTTCAATCCCCTCTTTGATATCAGTCTTTGAGCTCTCTTTCAGGTTTACTATGATGAGATTTCCTTCCTCGTTTCCTCCATGGCCTCGGCCATTCCCATAGGTAATGATTAATGGAATCTTTCTCTGTATTACAAAAGTTACATTTGTCACTATCGATAATTTGCATACTTTTCAGCACACTGTTTGTTACTAAAATTCTGTGGCATATCTTAATTTGAAACCATTTTAATTTTGTTTCTTTAATTTTGCTGATCCTTTTCAGTACCTCTATCCAGTCAATAGGTATATTAAGACGCTGTTCCCACTTAACAAAGGCACTAATGTTAAGAACTTCATTGACTTCCACCATAATATCATAATAAGTACGAGTACCTTTAGTAACGCTACAAATTCTTTGAAGTGCTAAAGTTTTATCTTCACTAATGTTACTGTCTAATTTGAATCTTCTTTTCTCTGCATAAGCTTTGATCGAATGCACGCAACTTATATAATTCAGAAAATTGATCTGAAATCCCATTTTCTCTGACAGTTCGTAAAGGCTTACAAAATTACCATCATCATCAAGTAAATGTTTAACAAGAAATATGTTTTTCTGCATCCATTTCTTGTAAATGAATGTTTTTTCTCCCACTTTAAACTTCTCATTACAGAAAATAGGTTCAGTGGCTAAATCTGAAATTTCGTGTAATTCTACCTGTTTGCAGAACCTTTGATATGATAGAAAAACTCCTTTCCAAAATTTGTTACGAATATTGCTTTCAACAAATCTGTTAGGACCATAGGCGTCAAAATTACTTATTTCGGGACATAATGAATGCAATACTATCTTCCACTTATGGTTGTACATGTACGCTTTCCTTATCCAGGCTATTTTTAAGGAGCTGATATATATTTTCAGATCGGGTATACCTATCCCTCCCTTTTGTATACTATGTATTGAATACTTTCTTTTAATTTTATCATTTTGTTGTTCCATACAAATTTGAAACACATATTCTGTAATAAAGCAATCTGGGAATCAGGAGGATTCGGTAAAAGGATCCATAAGTACACCAGTTTTGATAGCACTAATGATTTTAGCACAGCTACTCTACCTAATGGTGTTATAATCCTTTTTGTCCATATTTTCAACAGGTTTTGGACTTCCGAAAATTTATCCTTCATATTAATTTCCGTCATATCCGATAGACTATTCGTAAACCACATCCCTAGAATTTTGAATTTTGAGGGTTCCATTCCATTTTACAATGTGACAAATATGTGTTCGTGGAATTTTTCTCTGTACCTAACCAAACATTAAACGTTTTCTCGTAGTTCAATTTGAGTCCAGATATTTGCTCAAAGTCATAAAGGTTTGCAAATAACTTTTCGTATGATTTCTTGTCGCCTTCTAACGTAAAAGTGGTGTCGTCTGCAAATTGATTTATCTTAAATTCTGTGTTTTCTATCTTTATGCCTTTGATATCATGATCTTGCCTTATTTTGGTCGCTAGTACTTCAACACACAAAACAAATAGGTATGGAGATATTCGGTCCCTTGACGGCAACCTCTTCCAATTGAAAAGCCTGAAGACACTTTCCCGTTCACTATTACGTAAGACTTTATCTTATCGTAAAAAGATTATATCCATCGTTGTATTCCTTTTCCAAATCCAAAAGCACCCAGAATTTTATTCATATATGACCAGTTAACTGAATCGAAAGCTTTCTCGAAATCGACAGAAATTAACAACCCTCGCAACCTGTTCACTTCTAAATAATGAATTAAATCATATATTGTTCGTAAACTATCTCCTATATATCTATCTGGAACGAATCCCGTCTGATCCTCGTTTATGAGTTTTGGTAACACAATTTTTATTCTGTTTGCAATACAGGCTGAAGCAATTTTGTAGGTTACATATAAAAGTGAGATAGGTCTCCAGTTCTTCAAGTATTCTCGCGGTTTCTCTCCTTTCGGGAGACCAATTATTATTCCTTCTTTTTGTGTTACAGACATTCCTCCATTACTGTATCCCTCATTTAGAGAACGGACTACAAAATCTCCTAATTGTCTCCAGAAGAATTTAAAGAAATTTACTGTCATCCCGTCTGTTCCAGGACTCTTTATCATTTTCCATATTTTTTAGCACTTTGGTAGCTTCTTCTAAAGTAATTAACCCCTCCAACTGTTCGGATTCTACCTGATTTAGTTTTGGCAGGTTTTCCACATATTTTTCAATCTCAATATTACTTACTTCCTTTTCCGCGTATAGCCTTTCTACAAGCCTTTCTACAAACGTTCTGACCATATCATTACAGGCCCTTCTACAAACGCTCTGACCATGTGACTACAGGCCCTTCTACAAACGCTCTGACCATGTGACTACAGGCCCTTCTACAAACGCTCTGACCATGTGACTACAGGCCCTTCTACAAACGCTCTGACCATGTGACTACAGGCCCTTCTACAAACGCTCTAACCATGTGACTACAGGCCCTTCTACAAACGCTCTGACCATGTGACTACAAGCCTTTCTACAAACGCTCCGACCATGTGAGTACAAAAGCTTTGACCATGTGACTACAGGCCCTTCTTCAAACGCTCTGACCATGTGATTACAGGCCCTTCTACAAACGCTGTGACCATGTGACTACAGGCCCTTCTACAAACGCTCTGACCCTGTGACTATAGGCCCTTCTGCAAACGCTCTGACCATGTGATTACAGGCCCTTCTACAAACACTCTGACCATGAAACTACAGGCCCTTCTACAAACGCTCTGACCATGTGACTACAGGCCCTTCTACAAACGCTCTGACCATGTGACTACATGCTCTTCTACAAACGCTCTGACCATGTGACTATAGGCCCTTCTACAAACGTTCTGACCATGTGACTACATGCTCTTCTACAAACGCTCTGACCATGTGATTACAGGCCCTTCTACAAACGCTCTGACCATGTGATTACAGGCCCTTCTACAAACGCGCTGACCATGTGATTACAGGCCCTTCTACAAACGCTCTGACCATGTGATTACAGGCCCTTCTACAAACGCGCTGACCATGTGATTACAGGCCCTTCTACAAACGCTCTGACCATGTGATTACAGGCCCTTCTACAAACGCTCTGACCATGTGATTACACGCCCTTCTAGAAACGCAAAGAAAAGAATCACATGGATTGTTCCGCACCACGGCTACACCCTTTGCCTGAGAAGGGCGGCCCAGATAGAGCACCCACATTTACATTCTGACTATAAAATCGTGCCTTCCAAAGTACACTACATCTGTTGCGTGCGTTCTGGTAATGAGTAGCCTTGACCTTGAGAATTCATCGTTGAAGCACAACAGCAAGGGACTTGGGAATATTCTTAGGTTAAAAGACCAGTGACCCCCGCCCTTAAACCCCCATGGCTTGCTGATTAGTGTTGGTTAAGTCATCGTGTGCGTGTGGTGATTGTCGGAGTTCTCTGAGGTCGTGTTGGCATCATTATCGCGGAGATCTGATTTTGTTACATGGCATATTTGCTCAGTCCGCTGTGTGTGTGTGTGTGTGTGTGTGTGTGTGTGTGTGTGTGTGTGTGTGTGTGTGTGTGCGTGCGTGCGTGCGTGCGTGCGTGTGTGTGTGTGTGTGTGTGTGTGTGTGTGTGTGTGTGTGTGTGTGTGTGTGTCCGCGTGCGCGCGGGTGTGTGTGCGCTTATGACATGAGAGCTTTGAATTGAGGACAATCAGTAGAAGAAGAAGAAGAAGAGCTAACAGAAAGAACTAACCAGACCGAGAGACAGACAGACAGAGCCAACCCAATCCTCTTACCAGCGCTCAGGCAGCGAATACAGGTAGGGTAATGCACAAATCATTTTCCCGCACCGTCAACCACCAGCATCCACCAGGGCTAAGCCATGGCTACACGCATATGGACCTCGCCCTTCTCCACTCCATGCCGTTAATTCCTGCCCAGCCCATGGGCAGGGCAGGGGAGCGGGGTTATAAAAGCAATGGTGCAGACTTCTCTGGGGGCTTTTCACAGAGGACACAACGCTAGTGCAGCCTTTGCTTTGTTGCGTTGGGGAAGAATTCATCTGGTTCCCAACCTCCTCCTCTTTTTGTCTGCGTCCTGAATTTTCTCTATGGTCAGTTGTTACTGTTGCGTGTTAACTTAAAAAAATATTTATCTATTCATTATTTATTCATTCATTCATCTATTATCTAACTCTTAAAAGTTCCTATTGATTTTCTGTGAGATTCCATTATTTGTGTCTTTGTTTTTCAATCTTTGCTGGTTTAAATACCTGTTTTCTCGCTTAAGTATGTAAGTATTATTCTCACAGCACAGCCGACGGCAAAGGGCCATATCAGGGCTGTGACCACGTTCAGGTAAACTCACAAGTCATTCATTCACACAATCCTTTAAAATACACCTAAAAACACACCGGAAATTTTGTTAAAAATCTTTCCACTGTAACATCTTACATAAGATGAAAAAAAATGTTGATCTCTTTCAGAAATTCTAAAATCACATCAGGTAGAACATCTCTGAACAAGGTTTTCATGGAGTCTGCTGTAAAATGTTGATGTCTCACATCATGAAAGTCCCGCTGTCTACTCGTTTGTTTATTCATTTACTGATTTAATGTGTTCTTAATTTGTGCACCTCTGTTTGTTTGTTGCCACATACATGTTCATTAGCAAGCGCAAGACTGAAAGTATCACGGAGCGTTCGTATTAGATATTTCATTCCGCCTTAAACAATTTTTGTATTGGTGCATGCACTCCACTACTTTGGTTCTTGAACCACACTTTGAGCAGTGATGTTTTGATATTAAATTTTTTATGTTTGCAGGTGGGGGGGGGGGGGGGGTTTCGTCCCTGATTCCTGCGAAACGTTCCGTGTGTTCTCGTTTTGATAGCTAGGTTTTAACAGTGTGTGGCAGCTAGTTGAACCGTTTCTGCTGCTGCTGCTGCTGCTGCTGATGATGATGATGATAATGATGCCTACAAGTTATACACCTTTACTGTTACTCCTGCTGTTGCTGCAACTGGCGCTACTACTACCACTGTTGTCATCATTTCCATGAACTATATCATCCTCATGATCGTCATCATCATCATCATCATCGTTGTTGTCGTCGTCGTCAAAGCAAGCATAACTTTTTCTGCAGACCTCATCACCATGGCGACGACAGGCCTGACCACCACGGCTTCAGCATTGTCCAACACGACCCACATCTACGATACCTACGACCTGTTCATCCACCCTCACTGGAAGCAGTTTCCCCTCATCCCGGAAACCTGGCACTACGCCATCGGCGTCTACATCACCGTGGTGGGCATCAGTGGAACCCTAGGCAACCTCCTCGTCATCTACATCTTTGGCACGTGAGTGGGATTGATGTCAGTGTCCTCACGGTGGACTGGAACGAAGATTGTATAAGTTCCAGATCCACCCCACCCCTTCCTCCTTGAAAAGATTACCATTGTATTTTTGCCAGATTTGATACCGACACCTCAATGTCCTGAGGGCAGACTGGAGCGAAGATTCAAAGGGCTCCCGACTCCTCCAACCCCTCTCCCTTAAGAACTACATAGTGTTATAGTGTTTTGTGGCAGATTGATATTGCCAGGTTATCTGTCCCACTTTTCCCGCATCTTGTTTTGTACACGGTTTTACAATGATTGTAGATACCCCCGCTCCTCCTTCAAGAGAAAAAAAACCCGACAACTTATAGTGTTTTATACAGATTAATTCATCCTCTCGCTATTACGAGGCTCGTATGCGTTACGTTCTGCCCTCTCCTCACTCTTTCCCCCAACCCTGCTTCTAAACGATCTTTGACGCTTTCTCCTTCAAGCTCATATATGAACTGACGTCACGTGCGCTGCTAAGTGTACACTTCCCACGGACGTCTCCCGAAAGGCTGTCACGCTAGGCATACAGCTAAAAGTAGACATTGAAGGAAAAATGATTTGAATTTTCACGTTTTCTCGGACTGATGAGAGCGGGACGCTGGGGTCTAAACGGTCCTTAGATAAAGGGCAACGGGAAGAACAACTTTTATTGAAACTAGCCAAATCACAACTAAGCAACATAACGGAATACAGACCAACACTTACTTAATGCAGAATGCGAAGCAGACAAATAACTTTTCAGTGAATTTCTCTTCTTCAGGCGTCGCAACCAGCAGACAGGAAAAATGCAAATGTTAATTAACTACCGTCTGGCCAGTAGTGTATTTTGTGCCTGTTCTGTCTGTGAAGAAAGACTGTCGTGTGTTGTGTATCAAAGAAACATCGCTAATCTGTATCTCGTCTTGTTTTCAAACCCAATACCGTATTCATGCATAAAAGCGTGTTGGACTTTCGCTTGTGAGCGTGGACACAAAACCAGACAGACAAATATGAATTAAAATTTTTTTTTATTGACAATTAGGTATTTGAGCTATTCACATAGGGTAAGTTTTATAGTACAGTCACATAATTATTTTCATGCAGCCACGTTTCAATACTAACTATTTACGAGATCATCATAACTCACAAGTATTTTTCTACGACAAACTTGCCTTAAACAGTGTCATTAAAGATGTCTCTTGGCCAGCAAAATGCCCTTGTCCTCACAGGCCTAGACGTGTGTGTGTGTGTGTGTGTGTGTGTGTGTGTGTGTGTGTGTGTGTGTGTGTGTGTGATTTCTTTTTACCGCATTTTACCTGGAGGTTTTTCATAGGCTAGTCGTGGCCTTTATTTTCTTTTAATTTGATACTGAAGCCTCCCACATCATTAAAATAGATTCAATAACAACAAAACCCTTATGGGGCCCATGCCATTGCAACGCCTCCATGTAAAATGCTATTGATCATGCCAACTGACCAATCAATCACCTTGTGCTATTTGTCTACTACATTCAATTTATCTCAGCTGCATGGTTTCTGTCACTAGGTGGGCTACGACACAAGAGGACAAACAAAGACTTCAAAATATCCTTACGTTTCAAGAGTACATACTCGTTTCATATGCCAACAAATATCAAATGACTAGAAACTTCGACACATTTTTTGACACAGCATCTTCAAAGGAAACACTGTATTTTCAGCACCAAGTCTCTCCGGACGCCATCGAACATGTTCATTGTGAACCTGGCTCTCAGTGACCTGACTTTCTCTGCTGTGAACGGCTTCCCTCTGCTCACCTATCCTCCTTCAACAGGCGATGGATATTTGGCAAAGTGGGTGAGTGAACTATACGTGCTTTTAACGACTTCAACAGGCGATGGATTTTTGGCACAATGGGTGAGTGTCTTAGCAAACAAAATGCCCTTGAACTCATAGACAAGCCTAGACGTACTTTTTACTGCTGGACGTGGCTTTTAACGACTTTAACAGGCGATGGATATTTGGCAAAGTGGGTGATTGAAGTGAACGTCCTTGAACGACGTTAACAGCTGATGAATGTTTGGCGAAGTGGGTGAGTGAACTACATGTAATTTTTTTTAACGATTTACAGGCGATTAATATTTGACAAAGCAGGTGAATGAACTACACGTGCTTTTAAAGACAGGCAATGGATATTTGGCAAACTGGGTGAGTGAACTACACATGCTTTTAAAGACTTTAACAGGCAAAGGATGTTGGAAAAGTATTGAATGAAGTAGACGTCCTTTTAACGACTTTTACAATGGGTATTTCAAAAAGTGAGTGAGACAGACTTCCTATCAACGACTTTTAACAAGCGATGGAGAACTTGCAAGTGAGGGAATGACTTGGATGTCCTTTGGAGGCTTAAACAGGAATCTGATGTTCAGGAAAGTGGGTGAATGAAGGAGATTCTTTCAACGACTTCAATAGGTCACGCTATTAGGGGGAAAAGTTGAAATAATTAGAAGTGTATAATTAGTAAACCCATCAACGATGGAGTTTTGTGTGTGTAAAGTTGGCAAGTCAATGAATTTTTTTTCAAAACAAAGTTGAAACTTTTGACAGAATAACTACCAAGATTTTGGCTAGTTTTCGGAACTTGCAAGCGATTTTCAACAAGCGATGGATGTTCGTGAAAGCTGATCAGTCAATGATTTAATCTGGAACGCTGTTTCTAGCGACCATGACGAATCACTGACAATTGTGGAACGTAACATATGGGGGAAACGCAGCTAATAAAGATGGATGATTTTTCGGCCACAGTGGCAAGGCTTCTAGCATTAGATGTAAATACTTAAACAAACGTGTGTGTGTGTGTGTGTGTGTGTGTGTGTGTGTGTGTGTGTGTGTGTGTGTGTGTGTGTGTGTTTGTGTGTGTGTGTGTGTGTGTGTGTGTGTGCGTGCGTGCGTGCGTGCGTGCGTGCGTGTGTGTGTGTGTGTGTGTGTCTGTGTGTGTGTGTGTCTGTGTGTCTGCCTATGTGTGTTTACAGCCTGTGAGCTGTACGGCCTGATAGGCGGTATCTTCGGCCTGATGTCCATCAACACCATGGCGGCCATAGCCATTGACCGTTACAACGTCATCACCAAACCAATGAAGGCTGCCCACAACCTCAGTTACCGCAAGGCTTTCATCATGATCGTCTTCGTGTGGATGTGGAGCCTGACGTGGACTCTGCCGCCACTCTTTGGCTGGGGGGCCTACATCCCCGAGGGGTTCCAGACCTCCTGCACCTTTGACTATCTCACCCGCACCGACTACTTCCGGTAGGGCTTCTGATTGTTGGTGTGCCTCCGACACGGAGTTTTAAATCGACTTGATCTCCGTCCTCCTCTGCACTCCAATATCTCTCCCCTCTAAAGACTGCTCTCACTTTGTTTTTCCAACGATTTCCTGTGTTAGCAAAACAGCAACTGAGACATCAAATTCTAATACTTATATGCAACTTTCGTTTTTATTTCCATACTGACTACTTCCGGTATATTTCCATCTTTGTCGTCACCACATAGGAGTTAAATATTTTCCATGTGTGCCTGTCACTGTGTATTTGCTAATCGGATTATCTTGCTTCTATAGGTATAGGTATCTGTCCGCTACTTGTCTTTTGCTGTGTTTCCATCGTCAACACGTCTTCTACATTATTTCTTGACAAGATTTTTGATAACTCATCTTCACCAAACTTGTCAGCCATGGAATGTAAGGAAATCATAACTGATAAAATTTGTGAGAAAGAACGTACAGACGTAGTCAGGTGACACGGAAGTATGACATGTAATTCGTTGTCTTTTCCAGCCATATATAACTGACGATAGCAACGAGTGAACTGCCATTTTGACTTTTTTCAGTCGATGTACAGATTACTTGCTGCAATGTGTCTGTACTTGCAGGTCCTGTATTATGTACCGTTACTTACAGGTCCTATATTTCGTCTTTTTGAACTGATGTTGATCATGTGCATGCACGTACACGATCTGTCTTATGTGAATGTACTTACAAGTTCTAAATCACGTCGGTGTAGTTGCAAGTGCTCACATCATTTGCCATTTCCAGAAACTAAATAATGTGCATAATTTGCAGGTTTTACATCATGTGCCCGTATTCTTAGATCTTATGTTATGTGCCTGTATTGCATATCTTACATCATGTGCCTGTGTTTTTAGATCTTACGTTATGTGGCTGTACTTGCAGATCTTACATCATGTGCCTGTACGTCTGTGGTTTCGTGGTGCCTCTGTCCATCATCCTGTTCTGCTACTTCTTCATCTACCGCGCGGTGGCTGACCATGAGAAGGAGATGGCCAAGATGGCCAAGAAGCTGAATGCGGACATGAGACAGGGCCAGGCCCAGCAGAAGGCGGACATCAAGACGGCCAAGATCGCCATGACCATCATCGTCACCTACCTGCTGTCCTGGCTGCCTTACGCCAGCGTGGCTCTCATCGCTCAGTTTGGGGACGCCTCCCTGGTCACGCCCTTCGTGTCAGAACTGCCCGTCATGTTCGCCAAGGTCAGTTGTTTTCCAGGTCGCCACTCTTCCCATTTCTGTCCAGACTTCCCCTCCTCTGGAAGTCACAAGAGTGGCCCAAAAGACACCTTCTGTAGATAAAGACAGTGCAGATGTGTTAATCTGCTGTCTCAGTGTCCACTGCAGAATTTAACCGGGCAATGGACCGTTGCCCATTGTCGCCACTCCAATTCAATAATCATTTAGTGTGGAATCTTAGCGACTTCTTAAGTCCGGCACACGAACAGATCTACCGTTTCTGTTATTCAAACCCTTTTAGTAAGGATCTGCAGACCCATAAAGTTAGTTTGTCAACCTCAGCTTAGAATCAGACAAAGCTAAGGATTTTTTTTCTGCAGGAATCTGTGGCACGGTATCATTCTCTGCGGACCTCTATTGTTCAGATATCTTGGTGGAACTCTGCAGACCTAAGACCCTATCGGATGAATTGCTCCTTAGTAGAGACAACTGCGCCTCATTCTCGTGCGTCCTCTAAACAGATACCAAATATAATTGTTACCTGTGCTGAAAAAAAACTAGTTTGCCACTTTTTAGAAACAATCAATGTATGTGAATGTGTGTGTGTGTGTGTGTGTGTGTGTGTGTGTGTGTGTGTGTGTGTATGTGACCGTAACTATGCAGAAGGCCACAATCTACGACTGGCTATAATCAGGCGGAAAAAAAGCAGACTGATGAATTCTGCGAATTTCAGGAGTTCAAATGCTTTGCTAGAGAACTACTTGGAACCGAACATCTTGTGTATATTTCCCAGGCATCGGCCATGCACAACCCCATCATCTACGCCCTGAGTCATCCCCGCTTCCGTGAGGTGCTGAACCAGCGCTTCCCCTGGCTGCTGTGCTGCTGCAGCTACTCGGAGAAAGAAGCCGGGTCTGTTGCCCAGAACAAAACCAAGATGTCCCGTATGGACAGCGTCACCTCCAACGCCCCTGGGGGAGCCGTCAGTAACGCCAGGTGTGTGTGTGTGTGTGTGTGTGTGTGTGTGTGTGTGTGTGTGTGTGAAACATGAAACTTTTTTTAATTGTCTCTAAACATCAGTAAAGGATTTATGGACACAACATGGCGATGATTAAACAACTCATCGTCCAAAGAAATAATGATTTGCTCTTTTTACATAAAAAGTCATTATGTAAAGCAGTCATATACATATTTCGCAATTTCAACCTGAAGGTCATCATTAGACATCAAAGTACTTATTTTCAATGAGGTAGCGTCGTATATTTCCATTTTATTTATGATATGTTTTTCAAACGTATTCCTGATTTTATCGTAACGTTTACAAGAGTCTAAAAAATGTACCTCGTCTTCTATTATATTGCAAGTTGTACATGTCCTGTCTTCACGCTTAATGTGGGAATATCTACCTCTTTCTATTGCGAGGTCATGTGCGCTAATTCTTAATTTACAACGTTCTTTCCTGTAATGTTTATTTGTGCATTTGATGAGGTACGGTTCAAGCCTATATTTATTACTGATGTCATTATAAAATTTTAACCTTGATACTCTTTTTTTTCTTTTTCCCAAAAGTGTATATTTTCACTTTGTAACTTTCTCTCTATTGCATAACGCAATTTTTTAGGGTGAAGTGTACTTTGGTTATTCCATATATGTGTCATTCCAATATTACTTAAGATCTTCTTTACAGAAGATTTCCATGAAGATGATGGGTCAAGATCTTCGTACGCTTCTCTTAGATATGAGTCTTCCTTTGATTCCATTATATGGATCCAAAACATGACTACTTGACTCATTATTTCTTGACACAAGGGAAATCTTCGAAGTTCAGCAAGTACTCGCAATTTCATTGCTTTTCTGTGTATGCCTAATATATGTCTGCAAAATTTTACATGTACGTTCTCGATCGGATTTTTGGATAATAAGTATTTGTGATAAATGTCGAACATTGTAGTCTGCTTTTCAACGTGTCCTATCTTTTCTGTAAATGGAAACCAAACTTCTGCGCCATAAAGCATAACTGGTGAAATCAAAGCATCAAAGAGTTTTGCTATTGATGATACATTGACATGTTCTCCCTTTACTTTACGCAGTAAGGAGTGTACAGCGTTGTTACCTTGTTTTGCTAGATGATCTTGTGCTTTATGTAACTCCACTTTTATGAAGAATTATTCCTAAATACTTGTATTCATTTACTGTCTCAAGAGGATCATCACATGTAAATGCAGTTGAAAATTTTGAGTCAGTTTTAGTGAATAAACATTGTGACAACTTTTGTTTTATCTTTCATGCCCCATTCTGTACAATAATTATGAAGTCGATTAAATTTTGTTTGTAATCCCGATTTTGTGTTTGACAGCATAACTATGTCGTCAGCATATAATAAATGCGATATTCGTGTTTCTTTCAGCTTGTTTATAACACGAGAATCATTGTTATCAATATAATTTGAAATATCATTTATAAAGATATTAAACAGCGTCGGGCTAAGCGAACTGCCTTGAAGAAGTCCTTGATTGACCGGGACTGATCTTGTAATTCCATTATTTGATTTTCTGCAAACCATCGCGTTTGTGCACATATCTTTTATAACCCGATAACAATAGCCATTGATATCTATATTGTATAGTTTCAGAAGAAAAGCGTCATACCATATGCTGTCAAATGCTTTTCTAAAGTCTACAAAACAACAGTATAGTCTGTCATTCTTTTTTCTTATTTCACTATCAGTGATCTTTCTCAAATGAATATCCGGTCTGTTGTCCTGTAGGATTGTCAAAATCCTGCCTGTTCTTTTATAAATAAATCTCTGCTTTGTATGGAATTCGTTATCCTATTGTTTAATATGTGACAGAAAGCATTACTCAGGCAGCAGTTTAAAGTAATTCCACGATAATTGTTTGGATTTATAGGATCGTCGCTTTTATAAATGGGCACACAAATGCCATGTTCCCACAGAGTGAGATACTGCCATATCTTAGTACCCAGTTAAATATATTCTTAAGAGGTATTAGGCAAACTGGCTTTGATTATTTCATTTGAGATTCCGTCCTTTCCCGTGGCTTTTTTTTATTTTTATTTCGAAATGTCTTATGGATTTCTGATATACTAATTGGTTCATCAACATTTGGATTATATATAACATTTCTTGCTTCAGACAATTTTTGCTCTATCAGTTTTTTTCTTGTTCTGTTATTTCAATATTTCTGCTAACTAATTTTTCTAAGTGAGATATCCATTTGTTCTCGTGGATTTCCTTCCCTTTATTTTGATTCGTGTTTTGCATGTTTGTTAATTCGTTTAGTGTTCTCCATACTTGATTTGGATCCTTTTCAAAGGCTTCATTTAGTTCTCTAGCAAGTTTGTCTCTGTATATATTTTTTGTCTTTCTTAAAATACTTTTGTATGCCTTCACTGTTGAAAAGTACTTTGTCTGTAGGTATCGATTGAAAGGGTGTCTGTTCAGTGCATTTAAAAGTGATCTTACTTCTTTCCTTAGAAGAAAACATTTTTCATCAAACCATTTTTTGTGTTTTGGATTTTTTCTCTTTCTTTTGCGCATTTGTCTTTGTTTGAGTGATAGAGATGCTGCGTCTTTTATTGTTTGGGTCAGATCATTAACCATGTTGTCAATGAAGACCGAGGTCTCCGTATCGTGATCTTGTGTCTTCTGCATACTTTTCTCTATTTCATCTACACGACTCTTCATGATAGGCCTGTACCCATCGTCAACACAGCGCAGGCCTCCAAGGGTGGTACAGGACTGCTCTAAAGGCGGGTGAAGACGGTGCTTCTCTGGGTCCTCCCAGCACCTTCGGGTGTTTCTTTTTCTTAGGGTTATTTAAAGCAATGTTCAGCTTTACTGCAGATTCATCATCCCAAATACATGGCGTAATGGTTGTGGTAACTTTTGTGTCATTTCTGTTTGACGTGTTATTACGTAAGGGAGCACTATCAGCATGCGCATTTGTTTTCATATTAGGTCTATCATTGCAAACAGTAGGAAGTAAAATTGACAGTTCTATAGGACAATGATCAGAATATACAGTGAGTTTATGAACTTTGCATGCAATAACATCTTTCATTAGGTCTTGTGATATAATGAAATAATCTACAACGCTATTTCCTTTTCTGTTGAAACAAGCAATATTTCATTGTGAACGACGCCAAGTGAACGACCATTAAGAATATACATATTATTTTCCAAACAAATATCTACTAATTTTCGTATTGAGAGCATCGTTTGTGAATAACGTTATAAAGATTGTCATTAGGATATGCATACAAGTTGTTTTCACCGTCCGTGTCAATATAATCTATTAATTGTCCAGTTCTTGCGTTAAAATCCCACACAATATAACATTCCCTTTGGTAGAGAAATGTTCTGTTTGTCTTTTCAGCTCTTCCCAAATGCGCACCGTATTATCACGTCCATAAGACGACGATTCAGATGGTATATATATATATATATACACAACCGATGAAAGTATCAAGCTCGTCATTTGTGGAAGAAAGAATTAACCAAACAATGTCAGAATTACTCGTTGGGTGAAACTTGATTAGCGTTCGTAATTCCTTCTTGATAAAAACTGATACGTGTGTGTGTGTGTGTGTGTGTGTGTGTGTGTGTGTGTGTGTGTGTGTGTTTATATCAAGTAATTTCCAATGGACAGGTGTACCTCTGGAGCAGCTGTCAGAAACTAATGCATTGAGTATTGAAACGCGTTTTATTCCACGGGGACAAAAAACTTCAGACAGAATTTGCGAGAGAAAAAATCTGTTGAAGGATCCAAGACATGACAAAGGGCAAATATGAAAACGCTCAGTCATTTGTCGCTGTTAATGAGAAAAACAATTTTGTATTTGTCAGCTATAGAGGAGGAAGACAAGCACAAATCTTGTGCCTTCTGCATTTGCTTACTATTGTTTCATATTTGTTAGTTCAATTTACCAGGTTGATAGATTTTATTGACTTCTAAAAAAAGACTAGCAGGAATTACTGTGTACAATACATAAGTGATGTTCATTACTCTTAGTTTTGAATTGCTGTGTTTAAAGGTCGTAAAAATCCCGGGGATATTTAATTCATTGTCCGAGGTACTACATTAAGATTAGTTCATGCGTTTATGTTCTTGAGAACTTAGTAAACGGGATATTTTTATTTTCTAATTGCTGAAAGGCATTGTCTCAAACCTCATGTTGCTATCTTTTCATTATAATGAATAAATCTGAATCAAGAATGGCCATTCTGCACCTGCACAAACACACGTTGAACCGATTTAACTCCATGGCGTGAATATAGAGTGATAGGATACACGTATTCTTCAATACATTTTTAAAACATTTGCTTCTGATTCATGAAAGTATTGTAACTCGCTGTTTACGGGTGACTCATTGTTTACGGTTGACATGAGTTCTGTGAATTTCAATGTCAGTAAACTAATCAATGAATCGTTTTGGAGTGATTTATTTCTGAAAACGTATTGTATGGGCCTTTGGAAATGTATAATTTATGTGTAATTCCTTATTCTATATTTATGTTCTTTAAGTAACAATTGATATGAATGTTTACCTGGAAACCATATGCTTATCATCTCCATTAGAATAAATCTTGTCATGGCAAATCTGTCTTTGTTCTCGTAGGAGATAACCATTCAATATTTGATATCTAAGCTCCTCTTCATACCTCTTCTCTCATTTTTTGCCACCCGAATCCCTTACCCTCATGTCCTTTCCCTCCCGCCAATGACCAGCAATTTTGTCATAATCGATAATGTTTCCGTCACCCAGAAGAAAATGTCCCAATTTACCATTATAGATATCGTTTTTGTTTCTAACCATATTGAAAATTCGGTGAACACATTTAAATGTGAAATGCCAGAATTGATCAGCATTCCCATCTTTACCTGTACACACAGCCAGACATACAACCTTAAACTGAACAGTACTTTCTGTGATCATCCACAGTGAAATCTCCCACCTTAGTGACTCCGCCTACAATGAGGGCATTGATCGCCAAGTCAGCATGAAGATGAAGACCATGGGAGACAACCCGAGAACAACGGAGCCCTGATCCGGGACATCCTGCAGGCCTTTGTCGGCGTAGTCAACGCTCAGGGTCAACGCCAGGTCCCTGTCTATCTGCCGCCTCAGTACCTGGCACAGGTGGCTGGACAAGTGCCGCTCAATGCTGGACAGCAGGTGAGAGTTTGAATGGTGGACGACAGATAGTTTTGAGGTTACAGCGCAGTATGGTGAGCTGCGATATTGGTCCGTGGCTGGTGACATTGATCACAGCTGTTAAAGCAGCCATTTCTGGATGTGTGGACGAGCACAGTACGTAGATGCGGGAATGTGTTTTGCGCCAAAATCAGAAAACTGACCGATTAGACAAGTGCTGGTAACTCTGGTCGTTCGGAAAAGATATTTTAGTGAAATACTGCACTGCACTGTATCACACTACACTGGACTACACTACGCTATACAACACTACATTACTTCACGCTGCGCTGCGCTAAACTACATTATACTGCACTACACTGCGCCAGACTCCACTACACACACTACACTAGACTTCATTAAACTATACTACGTTGAACTACACTGAGCTACACTGCACTACAGACAAACCATGTATTTATTGTGTGTGACAGCACCACGTCATATTGCCTTCAAACAGATTGCAACGCAATGAAATGGTATAGTGCAGTGCAGCTAAACGCGTTGCAAAACGTTTTACGATACTTCAGAGTACAGTACGTAGTTTAGAATACTTCAGAACACAGAATGATGCAAAACAATACATTACAATACGAAACTGTGAAATACAACTAAATATAACGTAATAAAATGAATGGTACAGGTTTTTACCGCACAGACCACATTCCCATTTTCTGGTGAAAGCTCATGCATACATGTTCAGTTTCAGTCAATTTATTTTTCAACCCTTCGCTAGAATTTTTCAACTCAAAAAATCAGTGATCTGGACACGTGTCTACAAAAGGAAAAACCCGCATGCACCGGCATTCTCTTTTCTAAACAAAGTGGTCGATGGACACAAACAGTAGCTTACAAACACCCTCCGCCAACTCTTCTTAGTGATCAATTACACAAACAGTACCTTACAAACACCCCCGCCAATCTCTTGGTGGTCAATGTACACAAACAATAGCTCACAAACACCTCCACCAGCTCTTCTTAGTGGTCAATGTACACAAACAGTAGCTCACAAACACCTTTACCAACTCTTCTTAGTGGTCAATGTACACAAACAATAGCTCACAAACACCTCCGCCAACTCTTCTTCGTGGTCAATGTACACAAACAGTAGCTCACAAACACCCTCCGCCATCTCTTCTTCGTGGTCAATGTACACAAACAGTAGCTCACAAACACCTCCGCCAACTCTTCTTAGTGGTCAATGTACACAAACAGTAGCCCACAAACACCTCCGCCAACTCTTCTTAGTGGTCAATGTACACAAACAGTAGCTCACAAACACCTCCGCCAACTCTTCTTAGTGGTCAATGTACACAAACAGTAGCTCACAAACACCTCCGCCAACTCTTCTTAGTGGTCAATGTACACAAACAGTAGCTCACAAACACCTCCGCCAACTCTTCTTTGTCCACAGGCTGTGTACTCCATTAACCAGGCAGCAGTGCCCGCTGATACTGTGCCCAACCCACCGCCCGTGCCCACCAGCGTCTCTCCATCAACAACTGTCAACATGGTCACCTCTTCCCCAGCAAGCGTCCCTGCAGAGGGCGCTGCCGAAAGTCAGGTCACCACCTCTGTTGAGGTCAACGCGCATGACAACAAAGCGTACCAGGACGATTAAAGTCACTGACGAATTGCAAGTCCGGCTGAATTTCCTTTCAGTGATTTGTATAATTATGCACTTAAGGAGATTGCGAAGATTCTAGGGATAACTGACATATTTTGTTGATTCGACTAACATCTTTTCATAAAGAATGACAGATCTATACATCAAAAAGGATCTATATGACAATTTTGGTAAATTTACTGAAAAAGTTGTAAAGAAGAGATGATTGAGAAAGTATGAGAAACAGGAGACCAATGACATTTCACACCGTCAACGCGAAACACATGGGAAAACGCATGCGCGTGCGCGCTTGTGTGTGTGTGTGTTGTGTGTGTGTCTGTGTGTGTGTGTGTTGTGTGTGTGTGTGTGTGTGTGTGTGTGTGTGTGTGTGTGTTTCGTGTGTGTGTGTTTCGCTATTCATAACATTTTGGGCTTTTTTTGTTTTCATCGGTTATCTTGACGTTCTTACTACTTTGAATGGGCTTTATCCTTTGTATAATATGCTACCTCTGGTATTTATCTCTTAGAATATAGATTATGCGACAAACATTTTCCATTCCTCGATTCTGGTGTTACATGTCCCTTGAGTTTTCTTTTTCTTTTTTTTTTCTTCTGTCTCTCTCTTTTGTGTGTGTGTGTGTGTGTGTGTGTGTGTGTGTGTGTGTGTGTGTGTGTGTGTGTGTGTGTGAAACACTTGCCTCGCATCAAATATTTCAAGTTTCTATTATAAATCATTAAGATTTTCCTTGCCACTCGCTGTCCTCGTAAAACGTGATGCAAGAGTAATTCTTAGTAGAGTTTTGAAATCGGCTTGATCAAGGCATAAAGATTGTATCTCATGTGATCATCTGTTGTACATCAGAAAATAAAACTGAAAAGTAACCTGGAAGAAAAACTAAATCTGAAATAAAGAAGGATCGTACATTTGATACAATGTATAATAACACTCATTTCAACGCGAATCTTTCACAGTTGTTGAAATAATTTTGTGAGGAAGATCTTTTTTTTTCTACTTTTGATTTTGATTTTCCTGAGTCAAAAGAAGGTAAGATGCACAATAAATTGATGTGATAGTTCTTTGTGCGTCGTCAGAGAGTGTACTGATGCTGGCACTGTTACACGTGCGTTCATGTGTTCTGGCTTCTGTAGAGTTACTGTGCTGTGACTTTGTGTTTATGTGACCACTGT
>CM031596.1:80614540-80652040 GCA_018398815.1 Conus ventricosus | reverse complement strand
GACGCACCCCTATAGGGTGCACTGGGAGCGAATGGCACCAGTAATATTTTTTGTAAAGTACATCCTCCAGGGGTGCACTGGTAATGAGGGGAGACCGCATACTTTCACACATTTACCAAGGAAAACTAACCTATTCTTTCCATTTTCTTTAATCAAATGAAGTTGGGCAGGTGGGGCAGGAACAGGTGGCGTTAGCCACCAAGTTTCGGATGCGCCTAACAATTTATTATTGGTTTCAGCGTGACTCTCTCAATCAATGCAGTCACGTAAAGAGATCAATAAAATTTCAAAACACATTTTATTTCCCATATTCACAAGCGAAATATTACCCAATCTGAACTAAACTTAGACAATACACTGCACATAATTTACAAACACCCTGCAAGTCGTGTATGTATATCTTCGCACAGATAGTAATGTGCTAGCCTGTTCTCCATCGAAGCTGTCCATCAAGGTCCTACGACGATCGCTGACGTCGTGACTTGACGTTGAGTATGGGTGTAGCTTGTAGATGTGTGCCTTGACGGTTCGAAGCTTTGACGGCTTGAAGCTTTGACGGCTTGAGGCTTTGACGTCTTGAAACTTGACGGCTGAAGCTTTGACGGCTTGAAGTTTTGACCGGTTGAAGTTTTGATGGCTTGAAGTTTTAACCGCTTGAAATTTTGATGGCTTGAAGTTTTACCGCTTGAAGTTTTGATGCCTTGTAGTTTTGATCCTGTTCTTAGTTTTGACAGCGATCAGAGAAAGACGTCACGGTGTTTTCTGTCTGGACTGGTCCTCAAAAGGACGGTCGCTGGCTTTCTGGAAGGCTCTCTCAGACCCTCTTGGCCGTTCCTGGCTGTGGTGAAGTCCTGGCGTGGGCTACGGTGCTGTAGTGGTGGACTGGATGGATGGCCGGACTTAGATTCTCAACGCCCAGTCACTGCGTCAGTCTTGGAACTAGATACACCACACACACACACACACACACACACACACACACACACACACACCACAGAGAAAATCCGACAGATAAAAGGTATTAAGATGGTTTCAGGTTAGAATTATCAATAGGACACTGGGAAATTATATTGTTTTGCAAAACATGGGCGTTGAAGATTCAGAAAGAAAGGTTCTTTTGTAAGAAAGAAAAAGAAAATATTCAACATCTATTTTGGCACTGCCCTCATGTGCAAACTTTCTGGCAAGAATTTCAAAACACAGTAAACAGAAAACGCAAAGATATGAGCTTGCCTTCACATGTCACTCACAAAGTTTCTTACACAGTGGCTCACATATTCTTCTTTAATGAATTAAATACATTAATTTTTCAAGGTGTTTTGCTTTCTTTGTTTGATTAATTCATTTGCTTGTTTCAGTCATTTTGTTCTTATATATTCAACCTTTTTTCCGAGTGGTTGTCTTTTGTGGTTATTACAATGCTTATATATGTCTTTGGTTAGACAAAGAAAGGCATATAATGCTCATTAATGGATACTGACGTTGAGGATGATTATGATCATTATGAAGATGAACATGATGATTATGTTTTTTGTTGATGTTATTAATATCTTATGCGTTTTGTAACCCTTTGTAATTTGTGATTTTGTTCTGAAATGAAATAGGAATTAATCGTGAAAAAAGAAGATGAGGTGGATTTTAAACAAAAAACCCTATCATCCGTTAAGTTGTCTACGACATGGCAGAGAAATTTCCTACTGCGCATACTGATTCCTTCCCACACTATCACGAAGCCCATACCAAAGCTAGTACGTTCCAGAAGAGCGTCATCTAACAAAAGGGTGTCCACGACGGCTCCAAACTGTGAGACAGCCATCAGATGGTTCCAGTAAGAAATGGAACTCGTCTGAAAACAAGACTGAACACGGTGCTGATGTTGTCATGTCACATGTCGAGTTCACCAGGCTCGGTGGCAGCTGACCGTTGGCAGTCAATGCTGGTGTACTGGTCTATGGACTGAACGTATTGCATTGAAATCAGTCATGTAGCGGTTTGACCAGTTTAATCGCTCACAGGAAGTGTTGGTGACAGCTCGTAGACGATGTGCTACTGTCGTTTGCGGTTGAAGTTCCTTGCTGCAGGGCCTGTGTCTGAATAAAACACACGTAATGGTTTGTTGTGCATGTTCATGCCCCTCAACGTTTATTTTGTATTTTATTATGTTGTGAGTGGCCCTTGTCTGACATGTTTGGATACACAGACTTACTAATGTTCAACTCTTCTAACACACTTTTCATATCAAATCATATCGTATCCCGGCAAAAACAACCTTTTAATGTGTATGTATAATTATGACTTCTGTGTACCTGTCCACATTTTGCATCTTACATCTTAAATTAGCATAAAATCAAATATGACTTTACCTCACAGACATTTTGGTTACATTTATAATGCATTTAGCTGGAAAAGACGTGTATAGTGTGGAAGTTTGTCACTCAATGTTTAAATAAATTAGTTTGGTACAGAAACAACACCATGACAGATCAAGCATTTGACTTTATGTTACAATCTGCTTCATGACAAATGATTGCTCGTTCTTCATTTTCGTTGCCCTGAGTTTTGTTTATCTTGCCTGAAGACCTAAGAGAACGAAACGCGTCGTGTTTTGTCTGGTGATTCGTTTGTTCATGTTTGGCGGATTTATTATATAAACGTTTTAAGTTTTGTAATAAATGCAATATCTATCAAACAAACATCAACATATTGATCTTTTGAGTGGATATAGGAGATGCATTTGGAAAACATGCATTTGATAAAAGTATGTCAATGTGAATTTACGAAAGTGTTGCCCTTCAAAAAATTTCGCAGAATATCATCGATAAAAAAGATAAATAGATTGATAGATAGATGGATAGATAGACAGACGTAGACAGACAGACAGACAGATCGATAGATCGATCGATAGATTGGGTCTTGATTGGGTCACGTGTCTTGTTTTACGAAATCAGATTAAGACACGTTAAGATATGTGATTGCCCAAACTGTTTTTAACAAGTTTTTGTGGTCAACGTGTACTTTTTGTTCTCAAAATGAGAATGCAGTGCCATAAACAGAAGCAGAAGAGGACATACTTTGCCGGAATTTTTTCAGTTATTCTTCTAAAAGAAACTGTTTTGTTTTGCTTTGAATTTAAAAGAAGATTTACTGTTCCGCCGAACGAAAGAAACAGACAAATTCCAAGACAAAACATGAAGCGTTTCGACCTCTTTGGCAAGACAAACAACATCCAAGACAATGAAAACGAATAACGAACAATTACTTATCTCCTCAAACTGGGCGCAAAATTGATTTTTTTGTGTTGTTTTTTTTTGCTCTCCAGATATACAAAAATTACTTATATTCCTGTTGTAAGCACTATAAGTAGTATTTTATCACATTATTAGTATGGTCTATGTACCTGTAAGTTAAGCGACATTTTGGAGTACTTATGTATACAACTAGGGTTTTATTGCTTACTACTGTCTGTACATACCTTCATGTGACTTTGCATTTTGTTGCTCACATATTGTCTGTCAACTGGACTGCTAATCAGGAAAAAAGAACCTTCGATGCAAAGATGTAAAAGTAAGTATGACTTTAGTTTGATTAAGCAGCGTTGAAATGCTAATTTGCTATGTTTGGTTGTGCATGAGCAACTCACAGAGTTCAATATAGGAGCACATATCGGCTAATTCATGGGGTTTCGGGAGAGTTTTGGAGAGTTTCGGGGAGTTTCAGGGAGTTTCAGTCAGGGGAGAGGGTCGGGGGTTGGAGGTTTTGAGGAAACTTTCATGGGGATTTGGGTGAGTTTCGGAGAATTTCGGAGTTTCGGGGAGTTACGTAAAAAGCAGGACTCCTTCGCAGTTATAGAATACTGTTTGTCTGGCTGGTATGGGCATGAATATACCATCATAGTTCCCTGACCAAGATCATTCTAGATTGCACAGTGAGCGGTGAACGTTTGATGGGAGAATTCCTGGAAGGACATCATAAAGGACTGAATTTGTTGATAAATCTCTATCGTGTTGCCCAGGATGGAAGACAGAGGGCTGTAATGATCTTGTGACTGCCTGCTGTCCACTACGGCACCTCCACCACTTACTCATATGGCAACAACAACCAGCAACAATACTCAGCCACATTACTACTACAGCCACTACTTCCCATAAAACAGCAATGATATAAACTGTACACTTAGTGTGTGACCTTTGTCTGTTTGTTAAGTTCATGGTGATTTATTACTTTGTTTATTTTTCATTATTATTCTTATTATCATCTCAAGAGTGGCGCGGGACTAGTTCCGGCTGGTTGGTTCGGCACATCTTTCTCTTTTGAGAGTACTTACCGAGCGTCTGTCCTCGGTTAGAATGGAAGTTCTCAGTGCTTTACAAACCATGCTGTCGTTTGCACAACGAGCTGCCTTCTGGATAGAACTGACTGAACAGCTGCCTGCTGGCACTATTTATTCGTTTCCCGTGTCACTGAATCGCATGCCAGTCATTCCGGTTTTCAATTATTCTTTCAGTTTTTCATGAAGTGCATACCTCTATGTGTATAATGTCATCCATACCAATAATCAAACTGGCGTTCTTTTCTGAAGTTGGAGATGAGATTTTACCTTGTTATCTTGCCTGCGTTTACACGTGGAATCTCTCATTGGAAGGACTCTTGGAGAAATGGAGTTGCAACCAGTTTCCTGATAGTGGAGGAATAATTACGACCTTAATAATAGGTCAACAGAAGGACAACGTCCTGCCAGTGCACTTTTAACACTGAACACTCCATTCGAGGTATGCTGATATGGTGGCAATTTATATTACACACAAGTGGTTAAAAACAAGCCTGGCATTGCCTGAAGACCCTTGCTCAACCATGTGCTTGTTACCCGCAGCTATTACAGTGTGACTGCGACACTGATCACTCCCTGGTTGGCAGCAAGGTGCGTCTTCAGCCGAAACGAATCCACCGCTCCAAGCGGAAGGGATGTCCTCGAATCAACACAGCCATGACGCCAGTGCCCAAACTGCACGAACGCTTCGCCAGAGCCATTAACAAGGACCTAGAAGACTGCCTGACCGACAACGCTTTATCACGGTGGAACCACATCCGCGATGCCACCTACCAATCTGCATCTGACACCAACGGGAAGAGAGAGACAAAATTCTTTCTTTCTTTATTTACGAGGATAATAGATAAGCACTAACGTGCTTTTTTACATCCAGTCCTCGCCCTGAGTAGGGACTACAACATGCAGTAAAATCAATTAATGTAAGAAATCAAAGAAGCAAGCAAAGCGGTCATGTAATCATAGAGGAACATCAAATGAAAACAGAAGATAAATGAAAGCAAAACAAAAAACAAGAATAATAACAAACAAAACAACAATAAAAATAATAATAACAAAATTTTTAAAAAAATAAATAAAAAATAAAAATAAGAATAACAATAATGAAGAGACAAAAAAGACAAAAGACAAAAATTCTTTATTTTCGAGGATAATAGATAAGCACTAACGTGCTTTTTTACATCCAGTCCTCGCCCTGAGTAGGGACTACAACATGCAGTGAAATTAATTAATGTAAGAAATCAAAGAAGCAAGCAAAGCGGTCATGTAATCATAGAGGAACATCAAATGGAAATAGAAGATAAATGAAAACAAAACAAAAAATAAGAATAACAATAAACAAAACAACAACTAAAAAATGATAATAACAAAAAAATAAAATGAAATAAAAAAGAGAATAATAATAATGAAGAGGAAGGTGAGAGCGGGGGTAGGGAGTGAGGTGGGTTGGGGAAACATATGTAAGTGTACTACAACGTACACGATTGGCATGTATGAAAACAGACAGTGAAGTGAATTTGACAAGGTGCGTACATATTTTGAACACACAAATACACGCACGTTTGCACGCATAGAGAGAGAGAGAGAGAGAGAGAGAGAGAGAGAGAGAGGGAGAGAGAGAGGAGAGAGAGAGAGAGAGAGAGAGAGAGAGAGGCTAGGCACCACATGCATTCATTTTTCGCAAGGCATGAAAATACGTCGAACGTATTAAGCAAAGTGAGATGACATTGGGGGGGGGGGGGGGGGGGGGGGGGGGAAGGAGAAAAAAAAAAAAGACTGAGAGAGAGAGAGAGAGAGAGAGAGAGAGAGAGAGTGAAAAAAGGGGACAACATATAATCATTTTTCATAAGATTATATCCCTATGCACACATATACACACACACACACACACACACACACACACACACACACTCACACACACACACACACACACACACACACACACACACACACACATATATATATATATCAAGATACTTGATACATGAAAAAAGAGAAGAAGAAAAAAAAAAGTCAGAAAAGACAAATTGGTTAAGTACATGAAAAAGGGATGATTTATGCTTTTGAGATTACTTGGTATTACTTATGGTTTTTTTATTTTATTTTTATTTATGGTTTTTTTAAATTATTTTTTTACCGCAGAAGATGGGTAAGGTAAGTGTTTTTGAAAGTTGTGGTACAATGGATTTGTTTGATGTATTCTGGAAGGGAGTTCCACAAAGAGGTTCCCGAGAACGTTAGACTTGATTTAAATAGGTCAATTCTGGGGATTGGGATATGGAGTTTGTGGGAGTTTCTCGACGAGACTTTTGAGAATCGTCTCATTAAAGTTGTTGGAGCATTCCCGGTAGAGAGAAAGAATGAAGAGTGGTTTGAAGTAGGAATCGTGGAAATGGAGTCTGCCATTGCTGATAAGGAAGCTGCACTGCTCAGTCACAAGAGAGAGCCCTCAAAGAAGACGCTAGTGGCAATCCGTAAAGCTCGCTGTAACACCCAGCTGATGGCACGTAAATGCACCAACGAGTGCTGACTGAACCTGTGCCAGGGCATTCAGATCTCCGTCAACTGTGGCAACATCCGCGCCATGATTGTAGGCCTTAGCGCCATCAAGATCGCTCCTCTGAAATCTATGTCGGGGGGAGGGGGCCGGGGGGGGGGGGGGGGGGGTGGAGTCTTCAGCGACCGTAGCAAATAAATGGAGAGATGAGTGGAGCACTACCAGGAGCTGTACTCCAGGGAGAACTCAGTCACCCACACAGCCCATCGAAAACACCACCCACCGCCTGCTATGCAGGAGCTCGATACACCATTGCAGAACTCAGCAAGGCCATCGACTTGCTAGCCTGTGGTAAAGCTCCGGGTAGCGACGGCATTTTGGCAGGTCATCAAAGCCAGCAAGGAGATTCTCCTCAATCATGTCTATGAGCTTCTGCTGCAGTGTTGGGAGGAAGGGACCATACCCCAGGACATGCGCGATGCAAATATCATTACGCTATACAAGAACAAAGGGGGCCCAGCGACTGCAGTAACTGTCGCGGAATATATCATAAGCATTGTTGGCAAAAACTTCGCCCGCATCGTCCTCAACAGACTGCAGCTACTCGACGAGCGTGCGGACCTAGAGGCACAGCGCGGCTTCAGAGCTGCGAAGTCGACGATCGACATGATATTCTCCCTGAGGCAGCTGCAAAAGAAGTGCCGCGAGCTGAGAAGACCCTTGTTCATGGTCTTCATCGACCTGACTAAGGCTTTCGAATTGGTTAGTAGGTCAGGCCTCTTTCACCTTACTGCACTGGACTGGATGTCCCCCCAAGCTCCTGAAAATGACCATGTCCTTTCATATACAACATGAATGGCATTGTCCAGTACAACGGTTTATCTTCGGACCCCTTCTCAATCAAGAGTGGCGTTAAACAAGGGTGCACGCTCGCCCCAACACTTTTCGGCATCTCTTTCTGCCTGCTGCTGCGCTACGCCTTCTGACAGTCTGAAGACGGCATCTTCCTCCACACTAGGAGTGACGGAAACTATTCAACATGGCACGCCTCTGAACAACGACGAAGGTGCGGAAAGTCTTCACCAGGGAGATGTTCTTCGCAGACGACGCCTCCCTCACTGCCCACATCGAGGAAGAGCTACAACGGCTCATCACCTGCTTCGCTGATACCTTAATCGGCTTAGGCCTCACCATCAGCTTGAAGACAACAAACACCATGGCTAAGACGTCAGCAGCACTCCCACATCTCCATCGGCGATCACACCCTCAAAGTCGTAAAAAAAACTTCACTAATCTGGGATTTCATCATCTCCAGCAACTTCTCTCTGGACGCCGAAGTGAACGTGCGGATCGACATGCAGCAACAGTGATGGCCCGTCTAGCGAAGAGAGTCTGGAAAAACTCCACGTTAACGTCAAACACTAAGATGAAAGTGTACCAAGCCTGCATAGTGAGCACTCTTCTCTACGTAAGCGACCCATGGAGTCTATACACTCGACAAGAACGGAGACTGAACGCCTTCCACCTGCGCTGCCTCAGAAGACTCCTGGGCATCACCTGGAGGACTAGATCACCAACAAGGACGTCCTGGCCCAGGCAGGTATGCCTAGTATGTTGTCCATGCTGACACAGAGACGCCTGCGCTGGCTTGGCCACGTCAGCCACGTGGATGACGGTCACATCCCAAAGAACATGCTGAACGGCGAGCTGGCTACAGGCTCCAGACCCACAGGACGGGCGGTCCTATGCTACAAGGATGTTTGCAAGCGCGACCTGAGGGCAGGCAGCCTCGACCCAGCAGATATGGAGTCAGCAGCTTCAGACCGGATCAGCTGGCGGTCCACCATCAAGGCCAGCATTGAACAAGCAGAGCACAAGAAAGAGGCCCAGTGGGAAGAACAGAGGCGCCGCAGACGGCAAAGAATTGCGTCGGCACCGACAGATACTCGTGACCGAGATTTCACCTGCCATAACTGAACGGAGTCTGCTGCTCAAGGATAGGGCTTTTCAGCCACAGCAGCGCTGCAACTCCACAACTAACTGATCCACGGCGCAACACCATGGCCTTTCGAGACAGACGGATGCCATTATCGTTAAAACTCAAGCTAAAGTACAAAAAGCACACAAGAGTAAAAAGCAACGGCTTTTTTTTTTAAATACACAATACAAAACAGACAAGGGATTATTATTATTTTTTTTTAATACATTTTTTTAACGTATTATGTGTTAAACAAGACAATGTTTTAACAAATCAAAAAGACATACTGAAAGAAGTATATAGTTTCTATAAAACATTATACACAGAAAATGCTGTAGAAAATTGTGATATAAAAGATTTGGTGAAAGACATCTCCCATTTAAATGAAACAGAAGCAGCGGACTTTGAAGGTCTTATTACATTGGAGGAAGCGACATATGTCTTAAAGACAATGAAAAATAATAAAAGCCCCGGTTCCGATGGCTTTACTACTGAATTCTTTAAAGTCTTTTGGAAACAGATTGGTGTATTTGTCGTTAGAGCATTAAATGCAAGTTTCAAGAAAGGAGAACTGTCATGTGTACAAAGAGAGGGAATCATTACATGTATACCAAAAGGTGATAAATCCAGACAGTACATAAAAAACTGGAGACCTATTTCTCTGTTAAATGTCGTTTATAAGATAGGATCCTCCTGCATTGCCAAAAGAATAAAATCTGTGTTGCCTAAAATCATAAATGAAGATCAGACCGGATTTTATTAGAAATAGATACATCGGCGACAACATAAGACTGATATTTGACACTATATCCTATTTAGATGAAAATGATCTGCCTGGTTTGTTGTTAAACATAGACTTTGAAAAAGCCTTTGATTCGGTTAATTGGGAATTTATGTCAAAAGTCCTAAAGGCATTTGGTTTCCAAAAAGATATTTGTAGATGGATAAGCACATTCTACAAAAATATCAAGTCTTGTGTTATTGTGAACGGACAGGTTTCACATTGGTTCGATATTAAAAAAGGATGTCGACAAGGAGACCCAATTTCACCATATCTGTTCATAATTTGTGTCGAAATATTAGCCATTATGGGAAAATCAAGATATTCAGGGAATCAGAATGAATGAAACAGAATTTAAGATATCTCAATATGCTGATGACACCGAGTTTTTACTAGCAGGGGATAAGAAATCCTTTGAAACTTGTATTGAAGTTCTTTTAAGATTTGACTGTGTCTCAGGTCTTCATATGAATTTAAGAAAACACGAGCGCAGTTTGGCTTGGAAGTGTAAAAATAGTCAAAACCACTACATGGACCACTTAGAAATTGTATGGAATCCACAAAATTTAGAATACTTGGTATATGGTTCACAAATGACTTGAAAGATTGCATAGAAGTAAACTACGCAGAAAGACTAGCAGATGTAAATAATTTGTTCAAAATATGGGTAAAAACGCCAGATTACGCCCCTAGGTAGAGTAGCAATTCTGAAATCCATCATCCTTTCAAAGTTGACTCATCTTTGGCTGTTTCTACCAAACCCACCAGATGTTTTCTTTCAAACATGTCAGAAAATATGCTACAAGTTTGTGTGGAATAAAAAACCAGAAAAGATCAGTCGAAAAACAGTGCATAAAAAGCATACGGAATGGAGGTATTGGCCTTCCTGATGTAAAAACCTACGTCACATCTTTAAAACTACCCTGGATCCGTAGGACTGAGAGATCAAACCACAAATGGAAACAAATTCTTCTCAGTAATTTTCCTCATTGGCATCACATATGATGTAAACATGGTCCAGAGATTATCTCAAAATTTACAAAATATAATCCGTTCTGGGCAGATGTCCTTGAAGCTTACAAACTTTTTTATTACAAGTGTCTGCCAAAAAAATCCGCTGAACTACTTGCTGAACCAGTTTGCTTCAACAAACGTATTCAAGTTGGGAAAAGACACATTGTCTCTAAAATGCTTCAAAACAAAAGTGTCTATTATCTCGCACATTTTTTTGATAATAATGGTCAGTTTCTTTCCCACGGACAATTTAAGGAAAAATAACAAATATATTACTTCTCCATTCTGTTATATAAGATATTGTTTGCCACTTATAAAGGTTCAAAGACTTATTACGATATACTGATTGATAATCAGTTGAGAGCTCCGTGCTGTGACAAATGGGACATCAAACTTTCACAAGGTCATGACTGGAATTCATGCTTTTTTTATGCACATAAGATTACAGATGTAAAACTTAAGTGGTTTCAGCTAAGAATAATTCACAGGTGTTTAGGCACAAATGTTATTTGAAAGAAATCGGTGCTACTGATAATGATAAATGCAGTTTTTGCGGATTATTAAAGATTCTATTGACCATATGTTTTGGAAATGTACTCATGTCAAATGTTTTTGGAGTAGGTTAATTGATTTGGTAAAAGAGAAATGCACTCATGCACAAAATATACTCCTAACAGAGTCTCTCATACTTTTAGGTTTCGACAGAACAATCGCAATTGATTACATTTTTTACTTCATTATTCTTCTAGCAAAATATTACCTATATAAGTGTAAGTTAGAAGGCAGTCTTCCACATGTAGCAGTTTTCTTGAAAATGTTTACCTATAGATATAAAATTGAAAAATATAACTCATACCTAACCATGAACCACGTGGATTTTCATGCCAGATGGCTTGCTTATGAACCTTTGGTTTCTAATACCCAGCTGCTTTAGCTACCATCTCAGGAACATATCTTTTCTGTATTAATATATAAATGCGTATGATGTATAATATAACAACAATTACTAGGCTAATCATGTCATCTTTTTCCTTTTTGTTTTTGTTTTTGTTTTGTTTTGATCCTTTGCTGAGGATATCCTGTGTGGCCCTTGTCTGCTGCTGAAAATTTATGTTATTGGCACTCAAGAAATAATGTACCTTATGATAATAACATGTATTATCTTCACTTGCTGTGACCAACCCATTCCGTTACCTTGTGTATCTGTCTGTCTGTCCGTCTGTTTTTGTTTTTTTCCCCCCTATATTATTTGTGTGTACATGCTGATTTATCTTGCAATTATATATGTATGTTTATGTATGTGTATGTATGTGTATATATATATATATATGTATATATATATATTTATATATATATATTATATATATATTATTATATATTATATATATATATATATATATGTATATGTATATATATATATATATATATATATATATATATGTATGTGTGTATGTATGTATATATATATATATTTTTCTTTTTTTGTCAAACGCATGTATACATCTGTTTTGGGTAGTAGTATTAGAATGATATGATGTATACAGGTTTATGTATATTTCTTATAGCATTGTCAATATATAACCTTTTTTTTAAATAATTGTTTATACATAGACAATGTTATGCTGAAATTCTCTCTCTCTCTCTCTCTCTCTCTCTCTCTCTCTCTCTCTCTTCTCTCTCTCTCTCTTTTCTTTTTTTCATGTGTGTGTGGGGTTTTTTTTTTTCTGTCTGTCTGTTTCTTGCTTTATACCTAATTTTTAGTTATGAGTGTCTGTCTTCTTTATATGTGTATGGGTGTGAGTCTGTCTTTTTCCCTTTTTCTCTTTGTATGAGGAATAACAATAAAAACAAATAAAAATGTTTTAAAAAAAGAGTACAACAGCAGGGAAAGGGAAAGGAATAGAAGGAACTTGCTGTCTTTTTCAACTACCAGAAATGTACGGCTAGGCATTTATGAATGAAAACAGTATTGGTTGTGATGACGGAACTTACATGCATGCTATTTTTTTTTTTTTTCCTGTCCCAACCTCTGCGCCACCTCAGAGGCAGTGCACCCACGCCGCTCATTCCGACACCCCGTCCACAGCCACAGCCCGGTCGACCCCGTCGCAGCCCCGGCACCGGCAATCCACAGGGAGCAGCAATGTCAAGTCGTGTAGATGCAACCCACCGGAGGAGACACTGCACTGCTGCCGAGTCACTTCGGTGGTGTTCAGTGGCGCCTGTTCTGATCTAACATACGCATGACACCACCTACTAAGCCCCTACTGACGAAAATGATTGCTTAGTCGCGGAGCCGGCGTGAGTGAGCTCTCCCTCCGGAGGGCGCCACCACGTCTGTCCAACGACAGCCCCATGAACTCGCCGATACCGGTGACCCCGACGGAACCAAACCAAGCCACAGACGTGGAGAGGACATCGAACGAAATTGAGGTCACCATGAGAGCAGGGCATGAAGGGCCACAGAATTTGAGATATTTTTAAAAATTCTGATCGATGAGAATGAAGATGATTAAGATGATGCTACGAATTTTCATTTCGGTCTGAGACTACATGACAGGGCTGTACTCTACGCTTCCTTTCATAATATATCCCGGCGTAAACCAGGCCCGAGAGATACAGGCACCTGCAGTGTTGGTCAGGAAATTTGAGCAAACACTCTCAGAAACGCATCCATTAAGTGGATGAAACTCGACTGTGTGGTCCCAGTCTTCCCAACTGAGTCCGCAGCAAACTCAACTCTGGGTAGGAGCCGGTCGGGGCACTAAAACCCACATGACTCTGATGGGATTCGAACCCCACGACCTCCCAGCCGGGAGTCCGCGACGCTAACCACTTCGCCACGGTGGCTGGTATGCATGCTGTTCTTAGCATGCATGTAAGTTCCGTCATCACAACCAGGAAGGGACTGATGTTTAGAGCAGCCAACCAAAGTCTGACCCAGTGTGGGCTGCCCCACCAGAGCATGATACCCCATGCCGGTATTAAGGGGTGACAGGGAGAAATGAAACCTAGTCGAACGCAGCTGATACGGAAAGAGCTGCGATGCTATCCTTACAGTCAGACAGGAGAGTAGGGTAACGGTGAGGTCTCAGAAGAAAGCGACAGGACACAAGAAAAGAAGACATAAGAAATTCTATATTAAGTGATGTTACAAACAAAATGTTGGGGTAGGAGAAAGTGTGTGTGTGTGGCGGGTGGGGGTGGGGGTGGGGGGATTAAGTGACAGACGAACAAGACAAGGGGAAACGACGAGCGAATAAAAAAGATAATGAATAAACGTATGGTGAATTCAAATAAAATCTGTTTCCCCATGTCATTGCCCCATGTCATAGTGGGCTGTCACAAAGTATATATAGCGATAGAACTATTGGACATATGGCATGAATGACGCAAGTGTTGTACTCAAATTCCAAACATTTCACCCTCGGTTCAAAATACTGTGGCGCATCTTCAAAGCCTTGTCTAGAAAAAGTGCAAGGCGTACATTCAATGATTTGTGTTCAGATGCAAACAACATTGTCAACTTAAACTGAGAGGGACTGCTGTAGTACTTGGCTGGGACGTATTGTTCCCTTAATTCTTGATAAGCCGGACATTGCAATACAAAGTGGATTTTAGTTTCTTCTTGGCTTTCACAAAGTGGGCACATTAGTTCATGTTCCATTAGGTTTCTCCTGAAACGCATTTTGTGTACATTTAATTGCGACACTCCTAACCTCATTATAATCAGACTTATTTAGCCTTTAGATGGCTAACTGATTGTAGATAGGTGGCCAAAATTAAATTAGACTTAAATGTCCTGTAAAGCTGGAAGCGATCACTCCGATTTATTTGAATAGACCACTGCATTTTATAGTCTTGGATCAATCTACTCAACGCTTTCAAAAAATCCGTTTCGTTCCCAACCCCTTGATTCTCCCAAACTTCTTCAAATCCATACTTATGAAGAACAAAGCAGACATTAGATGCCCAAGTATTCTTATTCGTACCATGAAAATATAAACAACATTTTGTAGACTTTATATGGCAATCGATGAGTTGGCATTTTCAAAATTCTCAGCCAGTATTCAATACTTTTAAAAAATGAATTGACATGCAAAGGAAACCTACCTAATTCTCCATAGAGCATATTTTGGAGTTCTGATGCTCACATTCAAAATCTTTTCATTGCAAAGAGGTGCACTTTTTCTACAATGTCGAGATTATCAAATATGCCCCAAATTTCCGCCCCATAACTAAGTATTGGTCTGAACGTGAGTGTTCGAACAACTTAAAGAATACAATAGGCGAATTTTCTCCCACAGACCACAAAAGTTTGAAAATGTTAATGACGCCTCTCTTTGCTTTGCTTGACATATCGTAGAGGATATGTGAAAAGGAAAGTCTAATTTGCATTATGATTCCTAGATATCTGTGCATGTTTACAACAGTCATCTTATTCTGACCAAAGAACCACTGTTCATGCTCAGAGATATGGCCACCGTTTCTAAATATGACTATATTTGATTTATCCAAATTAACTGTAAGACCTAGTCTTTTGGCTGTGTTGTGTAAGACGTTTAACTGATTTTGCAAACCAGGATAACATCGTCTGCAAACATAAGAATTAAAATTTCCAGAAAATCAGGGATAAGTTTGGATTCCACTCTTTCCCTTTTCAATTATTTCTACAGCCAACTCATTGATAAAAATGGAGAACAGAACGGGACTGCACACTTCCCCTGTTTTAAACCGAGAGGACACGAAAAGGCTTCACTTAAATCGTTACCAACTCTAACTCTCGCGAGGACACGAAAAGGCTTCACTTAAATCGTTACCAACTCTAACTCTCGCTTTCACCTAGTAATAGCCCGGTACATTTTTCCATTTATCCCCCCCCTTTTCTTTAGAATATCCCACAAGTTTGCTCGAACAACAGAATCAAAGGCCTTTTTAAAATCGATAAAGACTACGTACAATTTCTTGTGTAGCAATAATTGTTTTTGAACTATAGCGAGCAGTGTAAAAACGTGGTCAATAGTACTATATATTTTTTTTCTAAATCGTGCCTGACTTTCATTGATGGCATTATTTTCTTCAATCCATTTGTTCAGCCGTTCGTTTAGTATATGGCTGTATAACTTACTACACACATTCAGCAATGATATCCCTCTAGTAGAAAGAAACTCGTGGAGAGCGTGGTAGCAGAGAGTCCTCAGAAGAGAAGCCCCCTTCAAGCAAGTGTTTCGGCCCTTATCTCCTGACACTCTAGGGGGGGTTGGGCCACACCCGGTTCATAACTCCGGATGTCCCTCTGCTGCCCCTTTTTTCCCATCTTGGGACGAGCCATGGCTGGGATTCGAACCCATGACCCTCTGGACATGCTCATTTTCTACTTATTACTCGCACTCTAACCACTGAGCCACAGGGACACCTGATATCTGTAGGAAATTTAAGCCTTATGAAGTTCACTTTTGTTCCTCCTTGACCAGATGCAGCTTGAACACCTCTCTGCCGCTTCTGCCATTGCTTTCAGGTCTCTGGCTTTTTCCCTCCCTGCAACTGAGAGCTGTTTCATGAGGCTGTATGCAGACGTTCCTACAACCTCCCTAGCTCCAATTTCTGCAGTGAGGACTTTGACCTGATAGCCTTCTCTCCTCAGGCTGTTTGCCAGATCAGCATACTTTTCAGTCTTGTAGATTTGAGCTGTCTCCATTCTGTTCTCATATGGCACCGTGAGCTCGATCACGATCAGCTGCTTGGTTGACTGAGAGTGGACTACTATGTCTGGTCTCATGCCACTCTTGTTGATGATCTCTGGGTGACTCTTCCATTCTGGGAGGTCTGCAGTGCACTCCCAGTCATCTGCCCCGTCCAGTAGACTATGCCTGCATGTTCCGAGTGGCACAGTTGTTCTTGGCCATGATTTGCCGCCTCCTGCCGTGAAGAATGTTGCGGGTGCTTTTGGAGTCCTGATTTTCGCTTTTGTGGTGTTGGTACTAGCCCAGACTACTTTTACAATCTCTTTGAGCACTTGGTTGTGCCTCCATGTGATCCAGGGCTACTTTACATGAGCTTAGGACATGCTCCACTGTTTGTTTTTCATGGCAGAGGGGGCATGCAGGATCGTCTGTTTTTCCCCACTTCACCAGGTTTGCATTTTTGAGGGCAGAAGGTCATATGCAGATCTGAGAATGAAGCTGATCCTGAAAGGGGCCATGTGCCAAATGTCATTCCAAGTGAAACGTCTTTGGAGTGCATTTCCCACGTTGTCCATTGCCCTTGCTGGCTCTGCTGGACTGCTTTTGGGAGTCTTTTTTGGTCTCCTTCTTTTGTCATCTCCTGAATCATCATGTCTCTTTTGGCTTTTCCTTTGGCCTTTGACCACCATTCAGTTTTGGTCACCCCAGTCCTTGTCTATTGGTCTGTGTGTGTCCTGTTATTTCTCTGATCTTGAGACTTTCTTTTGCAGAATCCCTCGCCTCTTGAACTTTCCATTTTCTGTCTGTCTTCAGCTGGGGCTTGATTGCTTCTACCACCTTGTCTCCTGAGTCCTCCAGCATGCTTTGAAGTCTGATCTTTCCTGCTTTGTATTCTTCCAGGATGGATTTCAGTGGTAGTTTCAGTTTTGCTTAGCGACAGTACAGCGCTATCAGTCAGACAGGGTGGGACATCAAGCGATTTCCTTGTGAACTTGTTGATTTTGGCTTCCATTGCCTCCACTATGCTGGTGCAGATGTCGGTCTCCAGGCCTTCTTCCGACATCTGTTTGGTTTCTTTTGCTCTTTGTGTGTCTTTCAGCGTATCTTCATACCATCTTCCAAGGCTCTTGACTGGCTCTTCTGTGACTGTTGGAATGGTCTGGTTGGCAACACTGAAGACCACAGATTCGGCCACTTTTCCTTTCCTCAGTGAGAGACTCCATGATTTCTTTGGCTTGAACATCATTCTGGATGAGGCAACTATGTCGTCCAGCCTCTCCAGCACACGACGTGTCTCGTCTTCTCTGGATGAAATCACTGTAGTGTCATCCATGAAGGCCTTGAGAGGGGGCATCTTGTATCCATCGCCAAGGTCTGTTTGTCTTGCGTTGCTTGTTGCTGCTTTCAAGATGACTTCCATTGCCAACACGAACAGTATTGGTAAAATTACACAACCATTGCAATGCCCACTTCCAAGTTGATCCAATCTGTTGTGTACTCCTTGGTAGCATTGAAAAGCCATTGAAGTACTTCTTGAGCATGTCGCAGATGTTCTTTGGCACATGGTACATCTCAAGAGCCGACTGTATCATCTCATGGGGTACAGATCCATATGCGTTTGCCAGATCAAGCCACACTACGTCCAGGTCTATCTTTTCTGTTTTTGCTCTTTGGATTGCGTCCCAGATCATTGTGGCGTGTTCTACACAGCCAGCTATGCCTGGGATGCCACCTTTCTGGACTGACACATCCAAGTACTTGTTTTCGATGAGGTACTTGGTCAGCCTTGCTGCCATGACAGAGAAGAAGATTTTCCCTTCGACGTTCAGTAGTGATATTGGCCTGAACCTGGCTGATGTCACTTGAGTTTTGCTCTTTGGGGATGTACACACCATCTGCCGTCACCCACTGGCCGCTGATCTTCTGGTTTCTCCACGCTGATCGCAGCAGCCTGTGGAGCCACTCCAGCACCTTGGGACATTTTTTGTACAGCTGGTAAGGTATTCCGTTTGGCCCTCGTGATGATTTGGCTCTGGTTTTGTCGACCACCTTCTTGATTTCCGCCAACGTTGGAGGCTTGTCATTTAACTGTTCCTCAGGGTTGGCTGGCCACACCAGACCTTGAATGTCGAGTGGTGCTTTGCTCTGTGAGCCAGAGTATGTTTTCCTCAGATAATGCTCAAGAACTCCTTTGTCCACACTTAGGGTCCCAGATTTCGCGCTGCTCAAACAGTGTTCTGGCAAACTGGAAGGGGTCTCTGAAGAAGCGCTCTTGTGTCTTCTTCTTTTTGCTCTTCCTCTTCCTCACAGATTCCGCTTTGCTGAGGGCGCTGTGTTTTTGCTTTCAGGTCTTTCCAGAGTTTTTCCAAGCCTTGTTTTTCAGTTGGCAGTGCGGTCTTCATTTGCTTCTTGAGGTTTTTCTTTTGGACCCTGATCTTGTCCATCTCTTCTTGGCGTCTGGATTTCTTTGGACTGAAAGACCTCTGAAAAGTGTTGGTACCAATCATCCTTGCTAATGTCATTTTGAACTGATACACGATAAAGATTTTAATTTGCTCCAAAATTTCGTAGAGTCGTTTATGTTGTCATGTAAAGTCTTTACAACTTTTTCTCGATGAGGTTTTCGTTTTAGTCTGAGAAGTTCTTTATAATCTCGGCGCTTTTGATTATACATATTTCTGATTTCTTCGTCATCGTCCGTCCGTCTGTAGTACAGTCTCAAATTATGGCGGAGCTGCTTTTTTTCTTGGCTGCATTCCTTATCAAACCATGGGTCTATTCTTTCTTCGCCAATTGTAACTGTTTTTCTCATACAACTATTAGCATTAATTAATGACTCATTAAACACAGAATCGCTTGATTAATATCGGTATCTATTAAGTCAGTTGCCCTTTCCATGTTTTCTTGAAACTCATCACCATCAATTTACCTTTGAATTCATCAATTTCTTGGTCCAATACAATTTTTTCAAGTTTAAATGTATATTTTGGATTCTGTAGATTAGCTGTGTACAACTTCAATGGCATGTGTTTTGATTCTATTCTTGGCCGAGAAAATTCAAAGAGACACATATTTTAAGAGACATCTAGACACAATTACATAATCAACAATACTACATCCTGTTGGTGACACGTAGGTGAAGTGACCGAAGTCAATATCATCTTTAATGGCACCATTAAGGATGAACAGATCAAAAGAACTGCAGACATTCAACAAGCATTTGCCAAAATCATTCTGTATCTTATCTTTTGAAGTTCGCAGTAAAACGTTGTCTTGAGTGTCTTCCTGCTAAGGACAAATGACTATGACATCATCATCTTCTTCTGTACCATTTTCACCCTGTACGTGCATTGAAGTCACCGAACAACAAAACAGGTAAGTTGCCAAGAGATTCCACGTCTATAATGCATTGCTCTAAAACAGTAATGCCATTTGTTTGGTCTGTAACACGATAATATGGAGAAGAGGAAGGCGGCCCATATTACACCAAGCAAAAGTACTGGGTGAGTCTGTCCCAAACAAGTTTTTTGACAATTTCAACACAATAATGTTGTCATATTCAACATCGATGTTTTCAATATATTTGGTCAGCTCTTTTTCACTAGCAGCGCAAGTCCCCCCGACAGTCTGGATGTGACACCATCTGACAGTCTAATGCTTGGTATGACAAACGTCTGGTGGTTGGGGAACAAATGGTCAGGGAACCTAGTAGTAGCAAACGTTTCAACTAGGAGACAGAAATCAAACTCAGCAATGTAAGCTCGGAGCTCAGGATCATAAACCCGAGAAAGACCTTCAATGTTATATGTCATAAATCGAATGTCTCGCTTGACATGAGCCTGGCCGAATCCCTATAAGTCATCTTGTTTTTTACTTTGAGCTGTGACCTCTCGAAGTGTTGTCTGGCGTTTTAAAGCAGCATTTGTGCATGAAGCACTCCTTAGCCGGGTTGTTCTGTCTTTTGTATTTTTTGTTCGAGGTCCGCGTCAATCGCCTGTTTGGGTTGTTGTAGTAGAGCCTTTTTCATTTCGTTAACTGTGTCGTTTTTTGTAACGTCTCTATCACACCATCAGTTACAACATGTATGGTTGTGTCAACTAACTTTGTCGAACTCGTTGGCCGTTGTAGGTCAGTGTTCACTCTTTCCACTGTCTCGCCATGACAGTCTGGGGTGTCTTTTTTTAGGATTTTTTTTTTAAGGACTGCAACTGTTTTTCATGCTCAGTGGTCTCAGTGTTGATTTGTGTGTCATTCTGTAAGTCATCGTCACTTCTGGCATCGTCAGCCACTGTGATCATGGTTATGGGCGGGTCATTGTCAGCGACTGATGTTGTCCGTCAGTGTATGTCACTTCCAAATTTTCTTTGTTGAAAATTTGTGGCAGGATTTCCATCCACTCCCCTAACCCACAAACACAGAGTCTGCCACACTACCCATCTGACTCAAGTGATCATCTTTCAAAGTGTTAGGATCAGAATTTCCATCCGTTCCCATTCACTGTCAGAAACCAATCTGACACACAGTATGCTGTGTCAATTTGTTTTTCATATTAACTGAACCATGACCCCCCCCCCCCCCCCCCATCTCCCTTGCATTGTCTGACACTAAGTCAACAGCTTTGCATGACTTTGTGTCTCGTTGATTTGTTGTGTTACCTGCACTGTCTCTCTGGGGGGTATGAATACTGGAAGGTTGAACTCTGACCAATTGCGAGTGCCCGGTGCTGGTGGCAGGGATGGAAAGTGATACATGGACCGGTAGCTTAGATGGTTGGCCATAGTTCCAGTCCGTGCCCCGCTACCGTTATTGTCCTCACCCCCACCTTCACACTCCCCATAATAGACCCTCGGATCATTAGTCACTGTCGGTAGGCCTATACCACGACCCACGGTATGGCTCCAGCCTTTCACTACCATACCTCTGACTGTCGTAGTAATGCTCGCTACAGGTGATGTGGTCGCCTTCGTCGAACCGTGTGTTGATGCGGAAGTCGTATCGCTGAGCGCTGCCGGCGTGGTGTTCTGGTGCCGTCTGCAGCGGTGACCGGGACGTCGCTTCTGTTCCTCCACCGCCAGTCTGTTACCCTTATAGTAGGCGTGCATACCTTGTTGTCGGTATTCTTGTAGCGTTTCTCTTTGTCTGTCAGATCGGCGGCAACCGTCACATTTTTCCTCCGCAGTGCTTCTTTGCCTCGGGTAAGCACCGCCATCTTATCAGCCCATCGCGCAAACTTCACGATCATTGGCGGGGGTTCCGGTTCCGAATCAGGGGGTTCCGGTTCCGGGTCATCAGTGCATCTGTGTTTTGTAGTCAGTGCTCAATCGAACCTAAATTTTTCTTGTTTTTCTACTTGAGAAAGGTTTTGTCCCTTATGAAAGTGCCACTTTTTTGGTTTTCTAGCCAATGCAATTCATGACTAGCATAGTTTTCCCCTGACAATGCTAGAAACGAAGTTCAAAATATCTCCTGGCGCCACTGTGTGTTTACATCGTACGTGCCTGAACTCCAGTGATTATCACCGACCATCATTTGCTTCTCCACCAAGCAGATCCTACTTGAAACTCACTGTTTGCTTCAAACATCGAAGTTTCCCATTGCTGCCAGCCATCAAACACCTGCACCTGTATAGCCTGCTGACTGTGAGTATGTTCTATTTTGTGCCATCACCATCACTGCCATCCTTGTCAGCATGCTCGAGCCAGACAGCTGTGAGTCCAAGACCTATGATGCAACCCCCTGACGGAACTTTCTAGTTACCACTGCGGTACATGTGACATGTCTGTCACAAGTTTTGACCATGGGGTCGCATGCGAAGGGTGTGGCCAATGATTCCATGCTGATTGTCAGAGCATCGGAGACTCATATGAACAACTAGGAGCGTCTGACATTGTATGGAAATGTTTAGTCAACGACTGCGCAAAGTACAGCGTGACAGCTTTCGACCTGCATGACGTAGGGAAAACAACTCTATTTCTTGACTCCTCCGTACAGTCTCCCAAGGGCACACCTTCGAGCCACTCCACTTCCCCACACTAACCAGACAGGCCCGCCAGAACAAGCAGAAAAATCGCCCTCTCCGCTTCCTAAATGTTAACGCCCGTTCCTGCGTGAAAAACCTTCCAGGTATGTTAAACCTGATTGAGACCACCAAACCAGACGTTATCTTTGTAACAGAGACGAGGCTTGATGGCATTATTGCTGAGAGCGAAATCTGCCGCCCTACTATAAAGTGTGGAGGTGTGACAGAAACCGAGAGGGTGGAGGTTGAATTGTCGCGGTTGCCGATCACTTGACCAGCTACAAGGTTCCTGAACTGACCGTCCCTGACTGAGCTTGTGTGGGCCAAGATAATGCTGAAAGGAAGGAAAGACCTCCTGGTTGCTGCCTATTACATGCCGGATGATGGAGACGAGGACAGTCTAAATCGCTTCTCAGCGTCAGTCCAGCGCGTCTCCTCCCTCAACGCCTACGTGGTGATCGGGGGCGACTTTAACCTGCCCTCCCTCGACTGCACAACATGCAGCCTCAGACTGCACACACAGTTCCTGGACCTCCTCAACGATCACGGGTTACAGCAGATGGTCATCTTCCCCACCAGAGAGTACAACACCTTCGGCCTCTTCGTAACCAAGTTCCCCACACTGGTCCCACGCACTGATGGAGTTCCAGGAATCCCCGACCACTTCGCAGTCTACACGGAGTTCCAGATCCAGCCAGAGCGACGCAACAACATCAAGAGGCTTGTCCCCTGCTACAAGCGAGCAATTTGGCCTACACTTCACGCTGCTGCTGCTAAACCCGCGGACTCCATCCTTGCCTCCTTCGACACCAGCAGTGACACTGAAGAGATCTAGACTGCGTTCAAGGACGAACTGCACCAGATCGTCCACTCCCATATCCCGCATACCACTCCAAAGGCCAAGTACAGGAAGCCCTGGGTGGACTACAAGTCAAAAGCACTCATCCGTAAGAGAGACAGAGCCTACAAGAGGTGGAAGAAGTCTGGCGACCCAGGATACCTTCAGGAACTCAAAGAGCTGAAGCGCCACGTCCAGCGCCAACTTCGCAGAAACTACTGGATCCACACAGCTCGTCTCATCGAGGACAGCACAGAAGATGGTGGCAGAGTCTCCAAGGCGTTCTGGGGCTACGTGAAAGCCAAGAAGACGGGATCTTCGAATGTCTCTCCCCTGAAAGTTGATGGCCGCCTTGTAACGGACCCCAGGGCCAGGCGGAGATCCTAAATCGCCAATTCCAGTCGGCATTCAGCAAGAGGACACCTGCACTCCTAAAGACTTTGAAGCCAGGACAGGGCTCAGCCTCAACACCGACGGACCAACGTGCAGCACCATCACCATCAGGGAGGAGGGCGTCAAGAAGCTGCTGAGGAACCTGAAGTCCAGGAAGGCTCCCGGCCCCGACGGCATCACCATCCAAATCCTGAAAGAGCTCGCCAGCGGCTCGCACCCGCCCTCACGCTGTTGTTCCAGTCCTCCATCAACTCTGGCACTGTTCCGTTAGACTGGAACACCGCCCATGTCTCGCCCATCTTCAAAAAAAGGGCGAACGGTACAGACGGCAAACTATTGCCCCATCTCTCTGACTAGCGTACCTGGAAAGGTGCTGGAGCACATCATCGTCCACAACATCATGGGCTTCGCAGAGAGCAACAACATCCTCTGCAGGGAGCAGCATGGCTTTAGAAAGCAGCGGTCCTGTGTCAGCCAGCTGTTAGGTCTGGTGGATGAGATCACCTATAGCAGGGAGAAGGGCAAGCAGACAGACATGCTAGTCGTCATGGACTTTGCGAAGGCCTTTGACAAGGTGTCCCACTCACTCCTGACCCACAAAATACAGCACTACGGAATCACCGGCAATATCAACAACTGGATCCAGAGCTTCCTAAGCGACAGGAGGCAAGCAGTGTGTCACCTCCACCTTCGTGCCTGTAGAGTCAGGAGTCCCCCAGGGCTCTGTCCTCGGCCCATTCCTCTTCCTGCTTTATATCAACGATCTCCCCAAAGGCCTGACCTCCACCGTACGGTTCTTTGCAGACGACACGGCCTGTCACAAGACAATCACCAAAGCCGCCGACCAGCACTATCTGCAGAGAGACCTGGACAAGCTTGCCGACTGGGAAGAAAAGTGGCTGATGTCCTTTCACCCGGACAAGTGTGAGGCCCTACACTTCGGCAAGCGTTGGCAGACAACATACCATCTGAGAGACCACCCACTGAAGTCTTCCAGCGATGCCAAGTACCTCGGTGTCACCATCTCCTCCGACCTCAGTTGGAAGAAACATACCAACACCATCGCCACGAAAGCCAGCAAGATCCTTGGCTTCCTCCGATGAAACCTAAAGGTCGGCTCCATCTCCATCAAAGGCCAAGCCTACAAGACCATGGTGCACCCCCAGCTGGAATACGCGTGCGAAGTTTGGGATCCGCACACTGACAACAACATACAGTCCCTCGAGAAGGTACAGAGGAGGGCTGCCCACTGGGTAGTAAACCGCTACTGCCAAACATCGAGCGTGGAGAAATGCTTGACCAGCTGAGATGGACATCACTGGAAGATCGGCGAAGAAAAACCCGCCTGACAACACTGTACAACATTATGATCGAGACCAACCATGCGCCAAGACTCCTGAAAACTTGATACGTCACTCGGCACTTTCATGAACACCAGTACGCCATGGAGTCCAGCTGCAGAAACTATCGAAAACAGCACTGACTGCATGAATTGACCCAAAATTCCCACAGCAAACTGGAACCCCTTTGTAGATGCCAGAATCTTCAGCTTGATGAAGGCGTGCAGATAACGAAGAAGAAAGAAGAAGGGGTCGGTTGCTGCCGTTGCTACGTCCGTCTCGGTGTACTCTGATGATGTCATCCCGGCACCATACTTTGTCTGACACAGTTCCTTGTAGCACCTGGACAATCACTGTCACACACTCATCATATGACTCACTGCTGGACTTAGGCTGAACATTGAAAAACTTCAAATTGTCCTGCCTGGAGTACATTTCAAGCTTTTCAATTTTGTCAGACAATGCACCTGTTGTTCGGACCATTTTGTTTTCAAGTTGTGACACAATTTGCTTTGTCCAGTGTGTTTCCTGAGTGGCACTTGTCACAGTTACTTCTAAGCTTGAAGTTTTAGCACGCAGCTCATGCAGTTCAATTTTTAACTCACGCACGGCTCTGTCCAAGCTGACTGAAATCTGCTGAGTCATTGTTTCAAATCGGAAATCCAAAGCTTTTTCAAATTGTTCTTTTTGATTTTGCAGTAATTTTGGCTTATTAATGTCGACAGAATCTGCACACAATTCGGCGTTCATCTTACATCACTGCAGAGTTCGTTAAACATGATTAATTCAAAGAGAGAGAGAGAGAGAGAGAGAGAGAGAGAGAGAGAGAGAGAGAGAGAGAGATCCTTCAAAAAGGGGTGTGTGCACAAATACACATATAAGCATACGTATTCGGTAAACATACCGAAACAGATGATCATAAAGATATATACATGAATACACACAAATAGTTAGATGTTTAAGTAATTAAGTAAACAAGTGAATAAGTAGACAGATAAGCAAATAAATAAATAAGTAAATGAATAAAGAAATAGGAGACGAGAGGTTCTAATCCTTCACAGTATCTACCGGTAAGAGGTGGATTAGATGTGTTCTGTCAACAGGCGCTGAGCTCTAAATTCACGACCCATGCACTGTACCAGACTGGCCATAAAATATCCCCAAAAGTTTAAACAGTCAGCAGGATTTGTACTGTAAGATTTACACATAACAGAGCAGATTATAGTCTGTTTCTGTTCTCTCTTACAGAAAAGCAAAAACGCAAAAGCAGGTATGCACATCAGTGCCAGTTGTACAGACAAAGGCATGGTATACAATGATTCGGTTGGGGGACAGTATACAGAGTATCATTAAGTCCACGCGGTCTCCTGCATCCCAGTTTGTCTATTAATCACTGAAGACAAAAGGACCTAGAGTCAGACCTCGAAGGAAAGCTAGGATGCAGACACCCTCACGGACCCAGCGCCAAACCATTAACAGTCCCCACACTGCCCAATAGATAACGACTCGACCCCGACCATACTGAGTGGACGAAAATATATTTTCTACTTTTCACAGAAAATGTAGCTTATTTGGTTGTTTCATAATTTTCTTTGCTTCTTAGGTGGGACCTTTGGTGGGTTTTTTGAAAATTCAACAAACATACTATGGGATTGCGCACCAGCCTTTTTCTGGGATAGCATTCTGCTTAAAATGAAAAAGGCAGAGGAGTAAAGTTAGGACTTTTCCGAGGTCGCGAAGAAGAAACAATCAGGTTTTGAAATACTGGTTGTATGACCAGGAATTATGACATATTATGAGTTTCTTCTGCTTTGGAGATTGTCTCCCCATTAGAGACTATAGGCTTGCTGGAGGCTCATTTTGAGAAGCATTTTTATTTCCCATTCACCCACTGAAAGACATACTATTAGATAGGCACAAATATCTACCACTGCGGATATGAAAGCTGATCTCCCCCATTTTTTTCAATCTAAGACATAAGAGTAAGCCTTGTTTACAATTCAATTTTTCTTGCAGTCATTGCTATATCAAGCTGCTCTGAAAATTGCTGCCATGGTGCTCAGTTACTTATCCTTGGAATTCATTAGTTTATTGTATATATATATATATACACAAACTTATTTACCACTGTCTGACCAACGAAACCTGGCAATGGCTGAATATGTTGCAAGAAGCGTATATGTTTCAAATTCTGCCAAACCTGATATCTTAGTAGAGCCCTCAACACCTTATCTCTCTCCAGCCCATTAGGAATCCAACAGCACCCCAAAGCAGTCAGCGAAAGGTAGAAAGTAAAACAAAACGAAAGTGTGGGGAGGGAAAAAATTGCTGAAAAACTAAAAACATTGTGTAAACAGAATAAAATGTAAGGGACAATCTTTGAGCCTATGCCTGAGGATCCATTTAAGGATGCAAGGGAGATCAAAAGATATGGAACAGTCTGAGTGGTTTATATATATATATACATATATATATATATATATATATATATATATATATATATATATATATATATATATATATATATATATATATATTATAATGATGGAAGAATTGTTAGCCTGCACTTGTTTTCCCCCACTACTTAATTGTTCCGTATATATATATATATATATATATATATATATATATATATATATATATTATATATATATATATATAATTGTAAACAAAGCTTGCTCTTATGTCGTAGATTGAAGAAATAGGCGGAGATAAGCATTCATATCTGCAGTGGCAGATAATTCTGCCTAACTAACAGTATGTGCTCGAGTGGGTGAATAGAGAATAATAAATACTTCTCAAAATGAGTCTTCAGCAAGCTTATAGTCTCCAAAGGGAGAGACAACCTCCCATGGTGAGGAAACTCACAAACATGTAATTCCTGGTCAGATACCGGTGTTTCGAAACCTGATTGTTTTTCAACCTCCAATGGTGAGGAAACTCACAAACATGTAATTCCTGGTCAGAGATCGGTGTTTCGAAACCTGATTGTTTGAAAACCGCGAAAAGTGACCGCGAAAAGTGGTAACTTGCCTCCTCTGCCTTTCTCGGGTTTAACCAGAATGCTATCCCCCCAAAAAGGCTGGTGTGCAATACCATAGTATGTTTGTTAAGTTTTCAAAAAACCAACCAAAGGTGCCACCTAAGAAAAGAAAATCACGAAACAGCAAACAAGCAAGATTTTCCTGTGAAAAGTAGAAAATATAAAAAGATAACCTCTTAAGACAAAAGTGCTGAGGGCCAGTTCTTGGAATGAATCCGCAAGGGACTGAATTATAATAAGCTAATACATTCCAAGGATAAGTAACCGAGCACCATTCCAGCAACTTACAGAGCAGCTTGGTGTTGCAATGACTGCAAGAAATATTCAATTATATACAAAGCTTGCTCTTATGTCTTAGATTGAAGTAGGGGGAGATAAGCATTCATATCTGCAGTTGTAGATAATTCTGCCTAACTAACAGTATGTGCTTGAGTGGTTGAATGGGGAATAATAAATGCTTCTCAAAATGAGCCTTCAGCAAGCTTATAGTCTCCAAAGTGAGGAAACTCACTTACATATAACTCCTGGTCAGACACCGGTATTTCGAAACCTGTATGTATATATATATATGGATAGTCTCTACAATATATATATATATATATATATATATATATATATATATATATATATATATATATATATATATACACACACATATATATATATATATATATATATATATATATATATATATATATATATATATATATATATATATATATAAACTGTATTAAAACGTCCTTAAAAAATCTGAAAAACTCAACCCTTGGGGAGCAACATTTGTTAAAAATATTTTTAAAATGAAGTGCTAAAATTCATTTACAAGCTTGTTTCAAGATATGTCTCTCTCCTCAGGATGTCTTTTTTGTGGCACGCCAACGGTCTTTATGGCGTGCGGGACCTGATCTTGTCTCTGTGTGTGCGGGTTTCGTTTGCTGCACGTGAGGCCTGTGTGTGTGTGTGTGTGTGTGTGTGTGTGTGTGTGTGTGTGTGTGTGTGTGTGTGTGTGTGGTTTGTTTTGTTTTGTTTGTTTTGTTTTGTTTTGTTTTGTTAGGCCCTGTTCAGGTGGAATGTGCTAGCAAAGATTTCCACTTGTGCCTACAATTATTCACTATTTCTACTTTTGTGTTCAGAGTTGCTAAGTATGGTTTGCATAATATTAACCATTTTTCTGTGGAACATAGGTTGCAGTTTTTGAAAATATTGTTGTATGGTGTTGCTCTTTTTATGATTTTCCATGATATGCTGTAGTCTATTTTTTTATCTTTGAGTTTCCAAATGTATTTACTCAGTTCTGTTTGATTTTTGTATTTTTCATTTTTGAATGACTGTTTATGGTTTGCGTATCTGGTTTTGAAAGTGTTTCAGTAATCCTATGTTTGTTTCTTTTTCATTTTCTGATGTTACCTTAGCTTGGTATACAATATTGCTGTGAAGACATTTGTTGCTTAGGGGGCACTGTTCTTTTTTGGTGCAGTTGCAAGATGTCCTTTCAGCACCCTTCTCTTTTGTGTTGCTTTTCATTTTGTTAGATGAGTCAATTATGTTTTTGAGGTTGGGCATACATGAGTATGATAGTTTAATGGTGTTTATGTTGAATATTTTGGACAGTTCGTGTTCTTTTGGAAATGATGTTGCCAAGATTTTAAAGAATTCTTTTCCTACATTTGTTTTTACTTGTCCATCATATGGTGGGTTGTACCATATGATCTTCCTTTTCTGTTTTTCTTATTTCTGTTGTGTTATTGTCTGGGCTATATTGTAGTTTGTAATTGTAACACTTTTTTGTAATGCTTCTTGGTATTCTGTTGCTGCATTATTGAATGCATTTTCATTGCATGATAGGTTGGATAGTCTCTACATATAGCCCAGACAATAACACTTATTTGTTCAGCATTTTATATATATATATATATATATATATATATATATATATATATATATATATATATATATATATATACAACAAACTAATAATTCCAAGGATAAGTACCGCACCGTTCCAGCAACTTACAGAGCAGCTTGGTGTTGCAATCACTGCAAAAAATATTGAATTATAAACAAAGCTTGCTCTTATGTCTTAGATTGAAGAAATAGGGGGAGATACGCATTCATATCTGCAGTGGTAGATGATTCTGCCTAACTAACTGTTATATATATATTATATTATATATATATATATATGATTTTAGGATTTCCTCATGCCCCCTCCCCTATGCACATCCTACATTGGGGTGTGTTTGTGTGCGTGTGTGTGTGGGAGGGGGGGGGGGTGCTTTTACATATGTGAAAATAAGGATAGAGAGGGTAGCATATGAGTGGGTGAGTGGGGGGGGGGGGGGGGGGAGATGTCTATACTGTTAGTGGCCTCAGCTTTTAGAGTCAAACCTGGGGGAGCCATGACAATATGATTAGTATGTTGTGAGTGTGTGTGTGTGTGTGTGTGTGTGTGTGTGTGTGTGTGTGTGTGGGTGGGTGGGTGTTTGAGGGGGGAGGGGGGTGTATGGTTGTTCTGTGGGTGCGTGGTTGGGTGGGTGGGAGTGTGCATATACATAACTGTTTTTGTTGCAGATGCTGACGAAGCCTAAATAAAAGGCGAAAGCTTCTTTTTATAAAAAATAACAAAAACATGAAGAGTGTGTGGCTGGTGTGCCTGCATTTATTTTTGTGCGTTATATATATATATATATATATATATATATATTATATATATATATGTGTGTGTGTGTGTGTGTGTGTGCGTGTGTGTGTGTGTGTGTGTGGTGTGTGTGTTTTCGCCCGTAAGCTTTGTTGTCAAAAGATCCCCATTTGGGGGGGGGGGGGGGGGGGGGGCACTATACAGTTCTGGCTCAGTTTTTCCACAATATGGATGAGTCCACTGAATTAAGGTCGCTCAAAATTGTCGTGACATCTCTTATTCATTGTCTACAAGCTTCAGTTAATGTGTCGTTAACTTTTCTTAAAGCTTAATCAGAGTTTAAAAAAAAAACAAAAAAACATGAACAGACGATTGCAAAAAGTGCTTACTTTTTGTGGCTCTGTGCGTCACGAATCGACTCGTGTGCATAAGGTGAGTAAAGTAAGATCAGTGTGTATCAGAGAGCAGAAAAAATCTTACATATACGAAAGTTTTTTTTTTGTTTTTTTTCTACACATACACACCAGGCGCCGGTTTGTAGAACAACAACGACTGCGTGTTTTCCTTCACATTTCGGTTGTTCAATTTCTGTTCACAACGCTGTCACACAGTAGTCACGCTACAAACGCATTCACACATGTAATGTGTTTATTCACACATGTAAGGTCCATATTAGTCAGCTAATAGCTAGGCTGTTCCCAGCATTCTCCAAGGGCAGCAATCTTTGCGGGCCATTTGCGAAACAAAAAAACTCTCAAACCAATAAATTCTTCCTTTCAACCTTCAAGCATAATTAAAACAAGCAAACGAATGTGCTGGCCAAACGCCACGGGTTATCCACTAAGTTGAGAGAGAGAGAGAGAGAGAGAGAGAGAGAAGTGTGAGAGAGAGAGAGAGAGAGAGAGAGAGAGAGGTATTACTTCCATCTACAATTTTTTCCTGCACACCATGCTTCAGCTTCAAGTCACATATTTGTCCCCGGAATTCTTCGTCTGATGTGCGGTGAAGAAATGGTCTCTTTAGAGCAAATTTTCCTGACATCAAATTCGCTTATAGGGACTGTTTAAACACTCATATCAGCTGCAAAAGCAATGCCTTGGTAGAAATTATTCATTAACCCAATTTCATATCAAATCTCAAATCAGACAGGGCGGGTGCTTTCGCTGCTCTGACCCAGTATTTCAGTTTTCCCCCGAAGCGTATTTGATGTCAGGATGATGTGATTGAAAGTGCTCATCCCCCCCCCCCTCTCAATCGGGCCCCGAGAGATACCTGCAATGTTGCTCATGAAATTTGAGAATCATTGTCAGAGACGCATCCATCAAGTGGATAAAACTCGTCTTCGCATTTGAGCACATAGCAAGGGGCGCTGCTCGATGTTCCGGGAACGGGCCAGTCGGGGCAAAAAATTCCACAAATGAATAGCTCTGGTTGGAAACGAACCACGACTCCCAGCTGGGAATCCGCGACGCTAACCACTTTGCCACGATGGCTATTCAAACCACAGATTTTGATTCTCTTTCATTTTTATTGAGTGCGAACTACGAGTTTATGCGATAACGAGTTTATGGACATGTCATGTTAGGAAACGATGACAGGCAAACGCTAAAGCCGGGCAGTGCTCTGAGCTCCTTGCCTTGCCTCCATCTCTCCTGTGAACAGCACTTGCCCTCATCTCCCTGTCTCCCCGACCATCCTGAAAGATGCAAACATGTTACTGACAAAGGTCATTATCCCCCCCCCCCTTCCCTCTTTCCCTCCCGTCCTCCTCACCCACTTCCCTGGAATAGGAACACGCACATGAAACTGACGAAGTCATGTGCATCAGTACAACAGATAGTTACGTCGAATAAACACTTCGCCTTTAAAACCTTTGGTGAAATATGAAGTGGTTTAATATCGTTTGTTGGAGCATAAGCAAAACAAGATGAAGTAAACGTTGTTTCAATTCTAACTATGGAGCAAGTTGTTTCCCAATGGTACCAAGTCCTACACAAAGAACTATGAAGTACTGTTCATATTTTCTCGGTGCTGACGCAATGCACAAATCAACTATCAATCGACAGACCACACTCAACAATGATGAATGAGGATCCCAAAATATTGAATAGAAATGTTATTTAAGATTGCTTCTGTATATTAAAAGACATCGAAATACAGTTTGGCATACATTGTTAATCATCAAGAAGTATACATGATGAAGCATTTTTTTTCGATATCTTTTGTTTTAGCTTGCTATTACTGCTATTTCCTTTTCAAAAAGGCTAAAATGTTTTCTAAATGGCATACATCAGGAAATCCTCCACCTCCTCCTCATTATCATTATCATCACCATCGTCATCATCATTATCCTCGTCATCTATGACCTTCCCGCCACCCATTGCTCTCATCATTTTCACGTACAACCCTTATTTCCCCGACTCCACACTGTCAATCCCCATCCCCAGCGGCCTCTTTTTCCTGTCTGTGCTTGCTCAGAGCAACTCTTCTGCTTTGACCTGTGGTCCTCATCGCTATCTTCTGGGTGTCTGGCTCGTTCAACAGCCGTACAGCCAGTACGCAGGTAGAGATGGTCACTTGCAGTTGTGCGGTCTGCTGACGGCAAAATGGCATTTTCACTATTTGTGTCACCACATTACCCCCCAAGACTCTAATCACCAACACTGCTTCCCTCTCTTACGTCCACACCCTCGTCAGCTTGACAATACCTTTCCTGTCCTCCCACTTCTTATCCCTGATTCCACCTCCCTCTCTCTTTCCCGTTCCCCATTCCCTCATCACTTTGACCCTATTCTCATCTTCATCGCCCCTCTCCCCTCCGCCTGCACCCCGTCCCGACCATCCTGTTTTAATTCTCATCAAAATCACGTGTTAAAAGTCGTATGACTGAGAATCTTTTTTGTTGTTGTGAAAAAACGACTTCAAATCTTTTACCAGCGCTGACATTTATTCTGACTGGATGTCATGTAACAAAATGGCAGAAGAAAAATTATGTCTTGTCATTTATTTTAGTGTGCTGTCTAAAGTCCACTGGAACGTTGGCCTTCACAAAAAGGGGTGAACATTTTGACACAAAATACATTTCAAAACAGGCACACGCGCAAACATGATCCATAACTATGTCACATATTATTCTAGGCCTGCTGAACTGCTCACTTAAATACTTTCATGATTTTCGGATCACAGGTATATGTATTTCCACCAACAACAGATAAAATCTAAAGGTAAATGGATACTGATGATTTATTATTTTGTTTTAAAGAAATCAGTATCTTTCAGACATCTTCGAATGCAGGACGACAGAGAGAGAGAGAGAGAGAGAGAGAGAGAGAGAGAGAGAGAGAGAGAGAGAGAAACCAAACCACTGCAAGCAGTCTGTAGGAGATCTGTGGGAAAGATCACAAATCTCATAAATGCGATCAAAACTATCACGCCAATAGCTGACCAGGCGATATGACACGCAACCTCCCTCTCTCTCTCTCTCTCTCTCTCTCTCTCTCTTCTCTCTCTCTCTCTCTCTCTCACACACACACACACACACACACACACACACACACACCACACACACACAGTCGATCAAATCGGCTTCACTTGTATTTGTCTATAAAGCTAGGTAAAAAGGAAACTCCCCAATCCTCTTTACGTTGGCGCATTGCGCGTCACGTCATGTCATCGCCAAGACCTCCTTTACACACAATTCACAGGCTCAGTAGCAGCGTTCTGTATTAAGTACTCAATACAGTTAAGTCCACTGATGTTCGTATTGAAGCCTCGCCCAGTCCTCCACGCCTCACGGAGAGGATTTCAAGGTCTAGGACAGTGTCAGGGACAGGGTCTATAAAACTGATGGCTCTACCCTGCTGGGTCACTTCTTCCAGAGCGCCATCTGAGCACCGTTGGAATTCAGCTCTTTTTCGGGGCGTCCTGGTAGAGCAGCGCTGGAACTTTGAGGTAAGCTTTGAGGTAAGCACGAACAGTGCTCTAGTCTTAGTCTGAATCTTCTCTTGTTTCGAGGGCTTTGGATATGAGCTGATCGCTTGACTGTTAGCCTTTGTTTTGTTTGTATTTTTAAAACGACTTGTAGTATTTAGACGAGTTGAGATAGTTTCTACAGCTTTTGATAAAAGCGGATAGCTTTGACTGTTAGTCTTTGGTACTTTGCATCTTTAAAATGACAATATTTAGGTGAGCTGGTGTATACTTCTGTTTTCCAGCCATACTGAATGATTGATTCACCAACATTTCTTCACAACAGCAGCAGAAGCAACCCCCTTCTCCTACCCCATATTTTGTATTTTGATGGTTGTTAAGGAAAGAATTGGAGTGGGCGGAGTACAAGTAGCATTTTCAAGAGAAAACATTTGAGGTTGCTGACAACTCAGACAAGCCAAGAATAGTGTTAAACAGACGATGTTAAACAGCGAACAAAAAGTGACATTTCTAAGACCCTACTCATCTTGCCAAACGGTGTCTTTCTTTTCCTTAACAGCAGAAAAACGGACAATGGGAGGATAACAAAAGTTTTTTGCAGAAAAGAAGATTTGGTAGGAATGACGTCAACAGCACGCTCAACCAATCAGAGATTCAAATCCGCTTATGATTTGTTCCTTGCGTGCTTCTGTGAATATATCTGTCGCTCTAACAGCAGACACGGTCAAGGTGTTGCTGCCACACACACATATATATACAGAGAGAGAGAGAGAGAGAGAGAGAGAGAGAGAGAGAGAGAGAGAGCATGCGTGCGTATCGTCTCCTAATAATCGTCTTTGTCGGACTTAATAGCCCGTGTTGAAATCAATTACACACACACACACACACACACACACACACACACACACACACACACACACACACATACTTTTATCTCTGAACTACTGAAGATAGCCTGATTCAGAATAGCCTGGTGGGGACAGCAAAAAGTAAAACTACGTTATCTATATTTCTCATAGCGTTGTCTTCGCTACTGAAACCAATGATTAGCATGATGTAATGAAGTAATGGATGAATTTTAAATGGTCCGCGTGTGCGCGCGCTCGCACACACACACCACTCATACAGAGAGAGACAGACAGACAGACAGACAGTGACAGCGAGCAATAATAAGTACGAATTTTGATGTTTTTTAAGGCTGTGGGTTCACATTCAAATATTGTCTTATAGGATGGAATGAGTGGGGGCGTGGGTTGGAAAGTAGAGGGCAGGGGAGGTAACTTGATGGGTGGGCACATAACACGTACGCTATTGTGAGTTAAGACGTTATGAAAACATGCCTTGTGCATGTTTCGAGTGACATTTTCATCGAGAAAGCGTTTAACATTTCTTTTCATTGCTTTTAGGTTACTATCTCCAGGTTACTCTCCAGTTACACTGTCGATACGTATTATTCATGCCTTCACCAGTTCGGCGATTATTTGATTTCGGAATGAACGTGCATCACCATATATTTATCTGTTGAGAAAGCTCGTGCCCCAGAGCAGGGAAAGTGCAAAAATCTTGAGATCCAAATGACGAATATAGGAGAAATAGGAGAGAAGGGCAAGATGTTTGAACAAGGGGTTGGGATGGGGAAGGAGGGAGACAGAATGGTTGGAGTGCTGAAGGATGTTAGAGGGGCAGGTGAGTTTGAGGGTGATAGGAGAAACAGGGCCATTTGCACACTGTGAACGTGTGAAACTTGGAGGTGGGGGGGGGGGGGGAGGAGTTTGTGGGGTATGGGAGTGGACGAGTGAGAATTTTTATGAATTGTCTTCATGAGCTGATGACGAACATAATATTAAGAAATATATTAAATATGAAAACCCTTCACTAGCTTCATGAAGGAACTATTGTAATCTCTCTTGAAGACAGATTTATTTGCATTGTCTGCTCCTAGGCCTTTCGCTGCTGTGTCGGACTCATCAGGCAGACACGGCTGATTGTGTCTGTGCTCTTGCCGTCAGATAGAGAGGAGCAATCTAACAAGTTCTTTCTTTCCATTGTTTTGGCACTAGGCTTTCCTCAGTGTTTCTTTAGGTAATATATTCGCAGTTTTTCTTTAGGTAATACATTTTCAGTGTTTCTTTATGTGATTAGTGTTCCTTTAATAATCTAAAAACAAAGTAATTGAACTCTCAAGACCATGATCAAAGAGCAGTTTTAAGAAATTGTTCGCACAGACAAAACAAAAGATTTCGTGTGAGTAGTACCTCCATCTCATATTGACGCATTTCTTAGAGTAGGGTATTACGTTTTCTGAATTCTGTTCTCCAGTTTTCAAGTCTATTATCACTTGATGTCTTCAGGCTGTAAATAACCTTCACTCCTTTCTAATACACATGTCAACCAGCATACCTCATCACCATGGCGACGCCAGGCCTGACCACCACGGGTTCAGCATTGTCCAACACGACCCACATCTACGATACCTACGACCTGTTCATCCACCCTCACTGGAAGCAGTTTCCCTCATCCGGAAACCTGGCACTACGCCATCGGCGTCTACATCACCGTGGTGGGCATCAGTGGAACCCTAGGCAACCTCCTCGTCATCTACATCTTTGGCACGTGAGTAGATTAAAAGTGGATTTGCTCCTCTGTTTCTGGTTCTTGTACCTCTGTTTCTGGTTCTCATTTTCTTTATCAATGGTTAATTAATCTGCTCTTAGCTCAGAAGAGAAGACTGGAATCACAGTTGAGATTCATTTCTGTAGAAGACACATTTCTCAGATGTTGCTCACATTTCCTAAAACAAAAATGAATGAATAAAACAAAAATGAACAAATGAAACATGTCAGACGCAAGAGTCAATTTCTTGTGTGTAAGTGACAAAAGCCATTAGAGAAAGTTTAGAGTATACAACCCTGTCGTTGAAGTCGGCAACGAAAGTAGACTGGATAATATCCTTATTTTCCACTGTCCGCATGAAGTATCACTTAATTTATCTTAGGTTTTGCGTTCTTTTCTCTGTTTGGA
>CM031596.1:80582040-80609540 GCA_018398815.1 Conus ventricosus | reverse complement strand
ATGACTCCGGATGTCCCTCTGATGCCCCTTTTTTCCCATCTTGGACGAGCCATGGCTGGGATTCGAACCCATGACCCTCTGGACATGCTCATTTTCCACTAATAACTCGCGCTCTAACCACTGAGCCACAGGCACACCTGATATTTGTAGGGAAATTAAGCCTTATGAAGTTCACTTTTGTTCCTCCTTGACCAGATCCAGCTTGAACACCTCTCTGCCGCTTCTGCCATTGCTTTCAGGGCTCTGGTTTTTTCCTTCCCTGCAACTGAGAGCTGTTTCATGATGCTGTATGCAGACGTTCCTACAAACCCCCTAGCTCCAATTTCTGCAGTGAGGACTTTGACCTGATAGCCTTCTCTCCTCAGGCTGTTTGCCAGATCAGCATACTTTTTCGGTCTTGTAGATTTGAGCTGCCTCCATTCTGTTCTCATATGGCACCGTGAGCTCGATCATGATCAGTTGCTTGGTTGACTTAGAGTGGACTACTATGTCTGGTCTCATGCCACTCTTGCTGATGATCTCTGGGTGACTCTTCCATTCTGGGAGGTCTGCAGTGCACTGTTGTTCTTGGCCATGATTTGCTGCCTCCTGCCGTGAAGAATGTGAAAGTTTATAGTAGAGAATGTAAATATCTTCGTTCAAGACCACCCATCTTATTTTGCACGAAAACCCCCTTTTCACATACAAATCACGTCCATCACATATCAGTTTTGGCCAAAATTAACACCTGTTTCACAAAAAAATTAACATGCAAAAATCTCTAAAATTGACGCAATCAGTACATTGAAACGGGGGTTTCCGTGCAGAATAATATGGGTGATCGTGAACAAAAGATATTTACATTCTCTCTGAGGACATAAAATCAACTAAAAATATATATTGTTTGACAAGCTTGTTTGTTTACAACCCACCTCTAGACCAGCTCAAATCAATATTGGTTCTACAACCTTGTGCATCGGCGCGTGCAGCCATGTGCAGTGGTGCGTGCAACGTGAGAGCGCCGCCAGTGAATTGTTAATCATCAAGCGACGAGCTCAGATGTCACGTGTACACATTCAACCAATCGGCAGGGAGTATGACGTCATTTTGGCTGGGGAAGCTATGTGTTGGCAACCAGACATAGTCGTTTCCATTCTCTTGTTGGTGTCGATCTGTGAAGGCGTGCGTGTTTTCTGGGAGAAAAGTGATTGACTTTAAAACTTTGGATTGGATTGGCGACAACTGTAGTGTGTGGACATATTTCTGCTGTGCGTGTTAATATCTAATATTTCTCAAAATGGAAAGTGACAATTCTCTCAGTTTGAATGATTCTCAGAATACGCAAGAATTAGACAAACAAATTGAAGAATGTCTCATTCATGATTCATATGCAAGCTGTCAAACGCCTTTTACCACTTCCCCAAGTTTCATAAACTGGGAATGAGTTTTAATTATTTACTGAACAAACGCCATAAAATTCTAACCTACATGTCTGAGAATGAAGAATTTAGAAAGTTCTGGCAATTTGAAGTCTGATTGCTTTCAAGCTTTGACGGACTGGCAAAACCGTTCGGATCCGAACGGTATCTAAAAATAGTTCTTACTTCACCTGCTTCAACGTCAAGCTTTGACGGGCTGGTAAAACCATTCGGATCCGAACGGTATCTAAAAATAGTTCTTACTTCACCTGCTTCCTGCAATCCTCTCAATGAACGCCACAAACACATGACGGGGACCTAACAATAGTAACGGTTTTACAAAACCGCTTGGCTATTGATCGGGTTTGCAGTTTCCCTTCGTCGTCCGACCGACTTGAGCTGTGTTTACACTCCACTTCACTTACAAAGGCTGCCTTTTCACATTTCCCTGCAAACACCTCCCCATCTATTGTTTGTTTGTTTGTTTGTTTGTTTGTTTGTTTGTTGTTTATTTGCGTGTGTGTGCGAGCGTTTTGCCCTACAGAGCAGCGCAGTAATCCAGGTTAAAACGACCTGGGATTGATTGGATTAGTTAATTAAACCACCCCCGCCCACGCACGCACCCACATATAACTTTTTCTGATTCTTGCACAAAACAAGAGAAACTAATTAATTATTTTTTTAATTTATGATTTTAATCTGGTTTAAAAAATGAACCCCAACGTAGTTATAAGGCTTTGATGATTTTGATGATTTTGGTGGGGCGATAATGCTGAGGTTGATAAAGAAGTGTTAAAGGGTGTGTTTGATGAATTTATAACAGAACTTTTTGAAAGCTTAACTATTCGAGGAGACGTATTGAAAGCTGTTACTATAATCCCAAAGTATTATCCTAAACCAATTATAAAGCTTTTTGCTATTTTACTTGATAATATTGCCCCCAAAGATGCTGACCTGCATGTGTATGATGATCTTGAAGGAGTAACTGTTACCTTTAAACCTGGTCAGTTTTTACGATTAGAAAAGACTATGAATAATAGCTGAATTTACAATTATTTTTTTATTTTATTTTAGATTTAAAAATGGCTGCCAAACTCAGTGAATCTGATTTAAAGAAGTGTAATGAACTATTTGACGAAACAATGAAAGCATTAAACATTGATTTTAGTGAATTTTGGTTTGAGAATGATGTAAACAATATAATAAAAGATCATAGTGAACTATTTAAGGAAGCAACCAAAGCGATGAACATTGACTGTAGTGATTCAGAAAAAGCTAAAATATTAGCAGGCGTTATTGTAAGGTTAATGTGGCTTGAAGTGTTGCAACGCTTGGGTGAAGAATAAAAAACGTGTTTTACTTACTTTTATTTACATTTATTTTTTAATCTACGTAAATATTGTGGCTTTAAAAATGACGACCACAAGTAAATTCGAGGATGGGAAACTATATACGATGGAAGAAATATTTGGTAGTGAAAAACAATTAAGCAATATGTTTAGCGAAGTAGACATGGACATTATTAACCCCACAAATGTTCATGAAAGCGTGGCACATGCTATCTCTAAAATCCTAGAGTCTCTTCAACGTGAACCACCAGTAAAAGTGCTGTTAACCGTTCTGATTGATTATATAACGCATGATGATACTAACATGGAAGTCTGGGTTTCAACTAAACAGAAAGAAGCAATCAGCTATCACGACTTTAACTCTGACTGGGCTGATTACATGCTTACACAGTTTAACCTTGCAAGTGAGGAGGCTAAGTTAAGGGGTTCTGGCTGGTCTGAAGGGACAGTCCTTGAAATCAGATTAAGACAAACAAAATTCTATCCTATAGTTGGCAATTCTTACCTTCCTCTCCCAAAAGAGTTAGAGTTAAAACGGGCAGTCTTAAACATACATAATTCTGACAACATGTGCTTTATGTGGTGTTTTTAGCGCATTTACATCCTGTTAAAAATCATGCAAACAGAGTTTCTAATTATGAAGCATACAAACAAGAACTGAACTTTAATAACATAACCTTTCCAGTGAGTATAGAAAGTATATCTCAGTTTGAAGAGCAAAACAAACCAATCACTGTAAACCTATACACATGGTCTGTAAAAGCTAATATAGTGGCTCTAAGAATTTCTCCAAACGCTCCTACTTTTGGCGAACCACTTGACAAGCATGTAGACTTGATCCTGTTTGCAGATGGTACAAATAGTCATTATGTATTAATCAGAACAATTAGCAGACTTATGGCTTTTACATCAAAGGATCATGCTAAACAAGGGCTTTGTGAAGAAGATTTTGCTCAGAATCCCAACTATAGAAGCAGCTGTCGAACATAAGGAACGCTGTAAAAGTATTGTAGACTGTGAAACCAAACTCCTCACGCCTAAACCAGGGTCTAAAGTAAGTTTTAAGAATATACACAAAATGCAAATGAGTCCATACGTGGTTTATGCTGACTTTGAATCAATCTTGCCGCAGTACTACGGCCCACAGCAGCAAGAACAAAAAACAACCTTATTAACCCACCATCAGATCTGTTCTTATGCGTTTATTGTTGTTAGGTCAGACGGTCAACACACAACACCCGAGATTTACAGAGGTCCCAACGCAGCTAGCAGATTTTTAGGGCAGATGAAACAACTTCGCAATCAGTTATCCAACCAACTAAATCTTTTAGGCATTGCTATGACTCCTGAAGACCAAGAACACTATGACTCATCTACACACTGTTGGATATGTAATAAAGAATTATTAGGCGATACAGTAAGAGACCACGATCACATTACTGGCAAATTTAGAGGGGCCGCGCACAACAATTGTAATCTTCAACTTAAGGTTGACCCTAAGACTTGGAAACTGCCTATCTTTTCATAACGTAAGAGGTTACGATTCTCATTTTATCATGCAGGCAGTGACTTCTGAATATAAGAGGGTTACCTGCATTGCGCAGTCTTCAGAAAAGTACATGACTTTTACTCTTGATTGTTTATCCTTTTATGACTCTGCCCAACATCTGATGGGGAGTTTAGATAAGTTAGCAGGATCGGTACAAGACTTTCCAATAACTAAACAATACTTTGACCCATCTTTAGTGCATAAAGGCGTCTATCCTTATGAATACATGAACTCGTGGGATAGGTTTGATGAAGACTCGCTTCCTCCTAAAGGCGCTTTCTTTTCTAGTCTTAGAGGCAAAGACATAACTGATGCTGACTATGAATACGCTCAGAAAGCCTGGACAGAATTACACTGTCAAACAATGGGCGACTATCATGATCAGTATTTATTGGTCGACGTGTGTTTATTGGCAGACGTCTTTCAGAATTACAGATCTACATGCATGAAACATTACAGCTTAGACTCATCACATTACATCTCTGCCCCAGGCCTTTCTTGGGACGCATTCTTAAAGTCTACAAACATTCAGATTGACTTAATTTCTGATCTACCCACACTTCAGATGATTGAAGACGGGCTGAGGGGAGGTATTAGCATGGCCTCGCATCCTTACATCCTTACTGCAAAGCTAACACAAGTATTTAGACGACTATGACCAACTAAACCATCCAACTATCTAATGTACTTAGACGCCAACAATCTGTATGGGTGGGCCATGAGCCAGCCACTTCCACTTAGAAACTTTAAAATGATAAAAGGGCCTCATGATGTTAACACTGTGTTAGGTATGTTGTCACAGCTTACGCCTGATAATCCAGCAGGACTAATCTTGGAAGTAGACTTAAAATATTCTAAAGAATTACACGATCTCCACAACGATTACCCACTAGCCGCAGAAAGATTAAAGATGAGTCCCACAGAACCGCCTAAACTTGTGCCTAATCTTAGACATAAAACAAAGTATGTGTGTCATTACAGACTGTTACAGTTTTACTTAAGACACGGACTGAAACTGACAGCTGTTCACAGAATAATTATCTGCGATCAAGAGCCTTTTATGAGGCCATACATCAAGAAGAATACTGATCTTAGAACCCAAGCCACTGACGCCTCAGAAAAAGACTTCTTTAAACTTATGAACAACAGCTGTTTTGGCAAAACCATGGAAAATCCACACAAGCGTAAAGATGTAAAATTAGTTACAAAAGAAAACCAAGCAATTAAGTTTGCCTCTAAATCAAGACTTTAGAAGATTTAACGATAACCTGGTTGGTATTATGATGAAGAAAAAGGCTGTTAAGTTGGACAAGCCGGTGTTTATCGGCTTCACTGTATTAGAGCTGTCAAAGTTATTGATGTTAGAATTTCTGTACGACTACTTTAAACCACTGTACCCAGAAGCAAGAGTCCTTTACACAGACACTGATAGTTTTATTCTAGACGTCCCCACAGAAGACTTTTACAAAGACTTAGAAACAGAAGTGGCTAAAGGGGCCGATGGGTGGTACGACACATGTGACTATCCTAAAGACAGTTCTTTACATTCAACTGTAAACAAGAAAGTGATAGGAAAGATGAAGGATGAACTTAATGGGACAGTTATCAAAGAATATGTTGGTTTGAGGTCAAAGATGTACAGCGTTGCTAGCCAGACTTCTGTAATGAAAAAAGCTAAGGGCATAAGTAAAGAAGTTGTCAAAAAAAATATAACTCACGATAACTACAAGCAAGCTCTCTTTGAAAACAAAGTATTTCATCACACAAATGTTAATCTTCGCTCTACTCTTCATCAAGTAAACGCAACTGCAGTTAATAAGAAATCATTAGTCTCTAACAATAACAAGAGAACTTACGTCAGTCCTGAGTTTTCATATGCTGTAGGACATTGGAGAACTTTTAAAGATTAACTTGACTGACTTAACTTAAGAACCTAACTAGAACTTATTTAAGAACTTGACTTGTACTTTACTTAAGAACCTAACTAGTACTTACTTAAGAACTTAACTATTACTTACTTAAGAACTTAACTATTACTTAACAAGAACTTATAATTTACTTGTACTTTACTTGTAATTTACTTGCACTTAACTTAAAAAGTACTTTTTATAACTAACTTACCTTGTACTTATCTAGTTCGTAACTTGTACTTTATTTAGTTCTTAAAAACTATTACATAGAAAATGGGTCTACAGCAGGAGGTTGCACTTCTTTTGCAGAGGCTGACGCTTCTCCTTTTACTGGGGTTGTGGGTGTTTGTAACTTTGCTGCTAAGTATGGTGTTAGACATTTGTATGCTAAAAACCCCCCACCAACAACAACAGCAGCAAATACATAATAATACATCTTATCGTTTGATTGTGATTGTGTTGTTGTTAATTGGGGTGTTGTTGGGGGTGGCGATGTTGTATTACTATCTAATAATTTTTGTTTTGTTGATTGGTTTGCTTTTCTCAGTCTGTTCCATTCAGCTAGTTTACGCCCAGCCTCAACACGTCCAGGATTTTTAGTCTTAGTAACATTACTAACTTGCGGTACATTCACCTGTGGTACATTCTGCTCCTGCAGAGGGTTCTGCGGAGGGTGGCCCTGCGGATTGTCCTGCGGCGTCTTCTTCTCGCTCATTTTTTTTTATTGCGATTAAATTTAATTTGATCAAAATTAATATGATTAAAAGTAATTAATCCCCTGATGAATGGGCATAACATAGTCCCAAATCTGTAGTACATGTCACATGCAAGAGTTTCTAGGGACTTGTTTAAAACCGGATCTTGTGATAAGTCGTATTTTAAATCTTCTTCTGAATCAACTGGCGCCATCTTACTTACTAACTTAGCATATAAACTAATCATTGTCTGACCCACTGATTTAACCATTTTTGACCCTAGCTGTGCTTCGTACCTAGCGTAGTACTTTTCAATGTCTGAAGTAGACAATTGTTGGATCTGTTCAATACTTAGTTCAACACCTAAATACTGTTTAGTTTTTCCACAAGCAGCCAGAGAGTATAATCTTTCTTTATGGCAGTGGTCTACACACTTTAATAGTTCGTCACAATCCATTTTAAAAAGCAATAAAAAGATAATATAATACTTTTAAAACCATGAGTTTAAAGTTGGTTAATTATGCAGTGCCTATCGCTGGTGTTATAGTTTATTCAACCCTTGCAAAATGCTTGTTAGGGATAAAACCGCCCAACATGGGAAAGATAGAAGATTCGCCATAACTAGTTGCAACTTTATTTTTAGCTTTAACAACAAAAGATTATCTGATTAAAAAGCACATAGACAGCCTTTCGTATTATGATTATTTTAATTATTTTTTTAGTTAATAAAAAGATGAGTGAAAAAAAGATTATCAATACGATTTACCATTCTGCAGTAATCAGCGGCCTTAGCATAGGCTATAGCGTGTTAGCAAAAAACATGTTTAAGATGAAGCCGGCTGATCTAGGAAGGTTAGACATTGAGGACGTTGTTAAGGTTATAGTTGTAATTACTGCAGGGATTGCCTCAAAAGACTTTCTTGTTACTCAGGGGATTATCCCAGAAAATGTTAGTTCATAGAAAGATTAATCTAGAAAATATTGATTTATAAAAAGATGGCGGGAGTAGTTATGATGGTAGGAGGAGCTATTGTTAATGCCTTGGCCTTCTCTGGAAGCAATTATATGTTTAGTAAATTGCGGTCCGATGAAGAGAGAGAACGTCATAACAAGGCAATAGAAGATTTAGCTAAGGCAAGAGACGCTTACGAGAAAGGCGAATTGCTCACTTAGACTTTATTAATAAAAAGTTAAGAGAACAGGGACATGCTGAGAACACATTTACAGACGTTGATGAGGCAATGAATGAGTATTACTTAGTGACAGGAAAGAAGTTTCTAACAACGCCACCGCCAGAACTGTCTGACTTTTATGAACCATCCGAAGAACAGAAAATAGCAGAAATTGGTTTTATTGTGGGTGCTATGGGAGCAATCTATATTCTTGCACAAACAATCTAAAAAATAATTAAAATACAATTAAAATACAGTCCTTCTTATGGACAATACGATGTACAAATATATTATTCTCCTAAGGGGTATTGGAAAGGAAAGACCGCTATTGAAAAACTGAGTAAAGCTGCTAGAGTGTCTGAATCAGATGCGAAAGACTGGCTTTCAAAACAAGCTATTTGGCAAATATATTTGCCTGCCCCAAAAAGAATAATAAGGCCTAGATTTGTTAACTCAGTTCCAAATGACACCCACCAAATGGACTTGCTTTATCTTGCACATGATAAAGTTAGAAGAAAAAAGTTTAAGTATGCTTTAACAGTTGTAGACATGGCTTCAAGATACAAAGACGCCGAAGCTTTAACAGATAAAAGCTCAACTGCTGTGGCTGTGGCTTTACAACAAATATACATGCGAGGCCCATTAAAGTATCCTAGGATGATCCAGGTTGATGATGGAAAAGAGTGTAAAGGTTCTGTAAACCAACTGTTTTTAAAACATCATGTTATAGTTAAGAGAGGGATCCCAGGCAACCATCGATCACAAGCCCTAGTAGAAAACTTTAATAAGAATCTAGCTGAACGCCTGTTTACCTATCAATATCACAAAGAAATTATGGACAGAGAACGCAACACAGAATGGGTTAGGAGATTGCCAGCAGTCTTACGCGCCATGAACAATGAAGAATTTAAAGCAACAGGCCTTAAACCAGTAAACGCAATCAAATTAAAAAAAATTAGCATTACTGAAGATGTGCAGAGGGACTCAAAAACTCTTGCCGTTTGGACTAAAAGTAAGATACTTTTATGCCCCGGGAGAGGCAGAAGGTGTTTGTTAGAAAAAGAGCCACAGATCCAAATGGAGTGTAGACTATATAAGTTAAAAAAAATTATGAAAAAAACCCCCTCCCAAAATTTTAAAATTAAGAAAAACCTCTTTTTCTACAGTGCAACAAACGTCAAAAAACCTCCCCTAAAGATCTTTTGTTAGTGAAAGCTGCAATTGTCCCGCCAAAAAACAGTGATTTAAACAAAAAAAAATAGTGTTTAATTTTTTTTTAAATTTAAATTTTTTTGGGTCTATTTTGGGCTTAAGAGAACTTTTTTTTTTAAACCAATCCCGGGCCCCTTTACGCGTTCAACCAGTTTTTTAGGGCAAAAATGCCAAAAGCCGCCTTTCCCGTTCTCAACAAGAAACACTTCAAAAACCCAAAAAAAATAACGTTATCTACAAACAGACATACTTTTTAAAGGGTTACCCCCTTTTTTAAAAAAAAAATTTTAAAAAAAACCCTTTTCAGAGAGTAACGTAGGGAAAGAAGCAGGGGCAAAAACCCGCATTTCCATAGAGAAAACGAAAGGGAAAAGCAGCACCCCTCAAAACGCACCCCCCCAATGGCCCGTCACCTGATTACTTACAAACGTGACAAAAAATAACAAATTTAGAACCAACGCCAGGCTTATTTTTGCGGCAATTGACACAGCTCCCAAACGCGCAGGGGCCGGGTTCACAGCTGACTCTCCAAGCCAACAACCAAAAAATGCCAAAACCCTTTGAAATTACCACGGGGGGGGTTTGCCATTTTCAAGTTTTTTTTAAAATGGGGGCATAACCCCTCTTATCAAATCAAGTGCCATTTTAAACCCACGCCCCCATTTTGGGGTTTGGCTACCATACACAGCCCCGCCAAAACTTTGGAAAAGGGGGGCTGTGGGGTTTTGGTATGCGTGTGGCAAAGGCATTAAATTTGGGGGGTGAAAAAACAGGGCCGAGTCAGGAAAAGTGATGTTTAAAATCCTTCTGCCATTGTTTAAAGGGTGAGGGCAAAAATTAAATCAAGAAAGGGCTGAAATTTTTTAAATCTTCGAAAGGGAAAAAAACTTTCTGATCAAAAAACCGATCTGGGAAAAAATACATTGTTTATCATGGGGCCTTTGCAATTTTTTGTCAAAGATGACAAAAGGGGGGTTTTTCCGGGCTTTTTTTTAGGGAAAGGGCTTCAGAAAGCAAAGAAAATTTTTTTGAAACAGTCAAAAACAAAAAACTGGGAGTCTTATCTGAAAAAAATTTTGGGCTGGTTGATCTAACTCGTGCAAGAAGACAAAATTAAAATGTAAAATTTTTGGTTTCTATTTTTTAACCAAAAATTTCACAAAAAACCGGCGATTTCTTTCAATGAGTTATAAAACCCAAACAAAAACAAATTTCTAAAATACATAAAAACCAAAAACCCCAACAAAAAAGGGAAACGGGAAATGATACACATGACGTGTTAAAACCCTGCAGGCGGGAGTAATTTAGTCATTTCCCATACACTCCACTAGAAAAAACCCCAAAAAAAAACGGGGCAATCAGGCAGTTTGGGGGGCCAAATGACCTAAAAACCCAAACCTCAAACCCCCCCTATCCCGGCGGGAACCTCAACTTCCCACACCCCCTAGTCAACAATGTTTTTTTTGGGGTGTGGCGTTTTAGCAACAGTGCGCGCGACGAAAAAACCGCTCCCAGGCCTACCACTGTCGGGGCTCTAAATATAGAAACGCTCATGAAATAAACGGTGGGGTTTTTGGTTTAAAATTGACTCCCCTTAAAAAATTTCCAAAAAGCATTTTCATGACTTTGTAAAATTTTGGGCTGTGTTTACGGGCCTTCCCCTTTTTTCCGCTTTTAACCCCCGCTTCAACTTTCTTCACCGGGCCCCAGGCTCCTTTTTTAAGGGGGCCACAGAGGGCACTTTATTCAACTGTCTTGTTTTTTAAAAATAAAAGCTTTTGATAAATCACTTGGGGCGCTTTGGGAATAATCTTCAGTTGACAGGGGAGCCCTGACAGCCGCAAACCAAAAACCTTTTTCCCCTTTCCTAGCAACACTTCCCCTTTTTTTTAAATGTTTGGCTTTGGTGTTTTTTATTTTTGTTGTTTTTTTTTGGTTTTACTGATAAAAAATATATTTTTTCTGAAAAATTCTTTTCTTTAAATAATAAAAGGGTTTGGCCGCAAAAAACCCCCTTCCCCCCCCCGCCCCCCACCTAATTGTCACTTTATAAAAATTTTTGTAAAACAAAAAAAATTTAACCACCTTTCTCCCACCGATAAATAAAAAACCAAACTTTGCTGTTGCTGCCCCCCAAAAAGGGGGCTTGAAGGGCCCATTTGGGGCATTGAGCCAAGGCCCCCAGGCAGAGGTGGATAAATTTTTGGGAAACAACGTCACTGTTTGGCAAGCCCGTAGTAAATTTGGGCTTTTGGGGATAGTATGACGGGGCTTCTAAAAATAGTAACCGGGGTTTTTGGGGGACGTTCAAGTGTGAACAACACTGTCCTGTCCTTTTTTGTTTTTTTTGGTTTTTGTTTGTTGTTTTTCCTACCCCACGCATGCCCCACCCCCACCCCCACCCCACGCCTTTCCCCCCCCCACCCCACGCCCTCACACACCCTTAAACACTTTTTAAGTTTTTAATCAAGTTACCCAAGTCCTTTAAATTTAAGGTTTCCCAAGTCCCCTTAAAAAAAAATTTTTTAATTTAATTTCTTCAAGTTCTTAATTAAGTTTTTAATAAGTTTTTTTTACAATTCTTAATAAGTTCTTGATTAAGTCATCCTTTAATTAAAAACCCAAATTTCCCTTTTTTCCCAAATTATTAATAATTTTCAAAAAAATACAATCTATGTTTTTTCTTTAAATATAATTCTAATATAGTAACACACGCCCCCAAAAAAAACCCTCAACTTGAGGATTCTTGCTCAGGGGTTCTCTGCGAAATCGGTTCCCCATAGATCTTAAAAGAAGTTCTTACATCCCCAACAACCGCATGATTACAATTCTGGTCTAAGGAAAAGGTTTTTTTATAGACTCCCCTGTCTTTAAATTTTTGACTTCAACATTTATAATACGGGCCCGATCTATTTTTAAAAAAAAAAATTTTTTAAAATTTTAATTCTTAAAATAAATTTTTCCCCTTTGAAAGGATCAAAATGATCTTTTTTGTTTGGCGGTTTTTGGGGCATTGTCTTTTTTGAAAAGGGGGGGGGTTTTGATTTTTTTGATTTTCTTTTTTTTTTTGTTGGGCCCTTGGTTTTATATTTTATAAAAGTAATAACCGCCCCCAGCAGCAGCCCAAAGGGCCCCCAAAAATTTGGGAACATTTTAAATTCAGTAAAACCTGAAGAATTTTTGCTGTAAGGTCTTGAATCACATGGAGTTTTTATAGCTGCATTGAATCAACTTGTTCTGGCGTTGGCGGTGTTATGTTTTCAGATGAGTTATATTCTGTAACATTAATTTTTTTTGTCTGTTCCACTCTGCTAAATTTTTTTCCTGCTTCAACGCGTCCAGATTTTTACTGGTCTCCACCAGATTCAGTGTTTTCTGCTGATTTTCTGGCTTGGTTACTTTCTCCACCTGATTCGGTGTTTTCTGATTCTGCTGATTTTCTGGCTCGGTCATTTTGAAGGGAAATAAAATCTATATGATTAAAAGTATTAATCCCATGATTAATGGCGATAACAATGTTTCCAAATCTGTAATACAGATCACATCCTAGAGACTCTAATGACTTTGTTAAAACTGGATCTTGCGTTAAATCATACGTAAGATCTTGTTCAGAATCAATGGGAGCAAATCTACTGACTAGTTTAGTGTACAAACTAAGAACCGTTTGCCCCACACTTTTCACCATTCTAGACCCCAGCTGCGCTTCATACCTGTTATGATACTTTAAAATGTCTTGCGGCGACATCTGTTGAATCTGTTCAATGCTGAATTCAGTTCCGAGGAACTGTTTTGTTTTTCCCACATGCTGCCAAAGATACAGCCTCTCCTTTTTGGGCATAATACTTGGTCATCACTTGGTCATTCATAAGTTCAGGAAGGTTTAGGCCACCTTGTAGCTGTAGTAGATCATCACTGTTAAAGTTTTTTAATAATTATAATTATTTTATTTTCTAAAAATGAGCACCGAAAAAACTGTTGCTAACCTTGTATACCATTCTGCTGTTATGGAGGTCTAAGTGTAGGATACTCAATGCTTGGTAAAAGCTTGTTTAAGAATTAAACCGGCAGATCTTGGCAAACTAGACTTTGAGGATTCAGCAAAGCTGATTGCTATTATTGCAGCTTCGTTTGCCACAAAAGATTTTCTAGTCAAGCAAGGAATAATTCCAGACAGTATAAAAATGTAAATAAAAAATACATTTATAAAAAATGGCTTCACTCGTAATGATGATAGGTGGCGCTGTGGTGAATGCGCTTGCTTTTAGCGGAAGTAATTTCGCATTTAGTAAACTACGGGATGATGGCGAGAGAAAAAGACATAACAAAGCTATGGAGCAACTAGCAGCTGCACAAGACGCCTATGAAAAGCAGAGACTTGAGCAGTTAGATTTTATTAATGACACACTGAAAAAACAGGGCATGCAGCTTACATATTTAAAGATGTTGATCAGGCAATAAAACAATATTACTAGTAACAGGCAACCCAATCCAGACATTGCCCCCACCAAAATTCAGTACTTTTATCACCATCAGAAAAACAAAAGATGCAAGAAATCGCGTTTATTGCCTTGGTATGACCGTCGTGTATTTTGTTGCACATAATATTGGCTGAATAAAAAATGAACAAAATCTATTATTCGCCCAAAGGATATTGGAAGGGTATCACAGCAATACAAAAGCTAAGCCAAGCGCGGGGTCAGTGAACAAACAGCAAAGGAATGGTTAATCTAAACAAGCAATTTGGCAAATTTATTTACCTGCCCCTAGACGAATACAGAGACCACACTTTGTTAATACAACTCCAAACGACACCCACAAATGGATCTTCTATATTTACCCTCTGATACGATTAGGCGAAAAAGATTTAAGTACGCACTCACAGTCATTGACATGGCTTCAAGATACAAAGATGCGGAGCCATAACACAAAAGAGTGCTTCTGCTGTTGCTGTCGCTATACAACTGATATACCAACGAGGCCCCTTAACTTTCCCTCGCATATTCAAGTCGATGATGGAAAAGAATTTAAAGGCCAAGTGAATCAATTATTGTTAAAACATAGAGTTTACCATTAGAAGAGGCATCCCAGGAGTTTCACAGATCACAGGCTTTAGTTGAAAACTTTAACAAACAGTTAGCTGAAAGACTTTTCTCCTACCAGTATCACAGAGAGCTGATTGACAATTCTCGCAACACAGAATGGGTTAGAAGACTGCCCTCAGTTTTGCGCGCAATGAATAATGAAGAATTTAAAGGGCTAAAACCAGTACAAGCAATCAAAAGAAAAACAATAAATGTTGTTGAAGGAGAGTCTTCATCCGGCAAACTATTGCCGTTTGGATTGAAAGTAAGGTACCTTTATTTACCGGGGAAGCAGAAGGGACACTCGCATCAGGGCAACAGATCCAGTTTGGAGTGTTGACCCCGTACGAAATAAAAAGAATTGTAAAAATGAATCCGCCCGTGTATTATTTACGAGAAACTGACACAACAAAACAACCAGCTCCTCAAAGATCTTTTGTGAAGGAAGAACTGCAGATAATCCCGCCAGACACAGTTCCGCTTTAATTAAATTTACGGTTCTCCAGTGCCCAATTGCATATGAAAACTCTGGATTAACAAACACCCGTTTTGTGTTTGTTCTATCTAATGACTTCTTTGTTACAACTGTTGTGTTGATCTCATGTAGATTAGATCGTAGTTTTACGTTGAAATGATGAAAAGTCTTATTGCCAAACAATGCTTCTTTGTAGTTGTCATGTGATATGTTGACTGCACAACACTGCGGGATATTCCTTTTGCTTTCTTAATGATTTTCTCCTGGCTCGAAATACTGTACATTTTTTGACCTTAACCCCACATACCCTTGATCACCTTTCCAGATAATTCATCCTTCATCTTTCCTAAAACCTTCTTATTAACGGATAATGCAAAGGCGAATCTTTAGGTAATCAGATGTGTCGTACCACCCCGCATGCCCTTTAGCTACTTCGGTTTCCATGTCTTTATAGATGTCTTCAGTAGGGATATCTATAACAAAACTATCTGTATCTGTGTAAGTACTCTGGACTCAGGATACGAGGGCTTAAAGTAGTCATAAAGAAACTCTAACATCAAAAGCTTTGATAATTCTAAAACAGTAAACCCAATAAATACAGGTTTGCCAATTTGACTTTCTTTTTTTTCATCATTATGCCAAAAAGGTGATCATGAAATCTTCTGAAGTCCTGATAATTAGGTTTTGAAGTCAGCTTAATTGCTTCGTTCTCTTTGGTGACCAATCTGACATCTTTGCGCTTGTGCGGATTCCTCCATAGTCTTTCCAAAACAGCTGTTGTTTCATCAACTTGAAAAAGTCTTTTTCTGAAGCATCTGTGGATTATTTCTGAGATCAATTTTCTTCATGATGTATGTTTCATGAACATGTTCTGGTCAAAAGCAATTATACGATGAACTGCTGTCAACTTCAACCCATGTCTAAATAAAATTGTAGAAGTCTGTAATGACAGACATAATTTTTTTTGCCTCGAAGATTAGCACAAGTTAGGCGCTCTCTTGGATTCATCTTTAGACTTCTGCTGCTAATGGATAGTCATTATGCAGGTCATGAGTTCATGAGGATATTCTAAATCAACTTCTAGAATGAAACCACGCTGCTGATCAGGCGTTAAACTGCCCAACCACTTTTAATGCCTTTTGAATATTATTCGATCGCCGCCTGTGTACATTTTAAAGTTGCGTAATGGAACGATTGCGCCATTGCCCATCCATACAGATTGTTTGCATCTAAATACATGAGATAGTTAGACCTTTACTGGGATCAAAGTCGTCCAAGTATTTGTTGTTTGCTTTACAGAAATGGTGCGACGCCATACTAATTCCCCCACGCAATCCGTTTTCAATCATCTGAATCATTGTAAATCTGACAATAAATCAATCTGTACTCCAGTAAACTTTAAGAAAGCGTCCCAGCTCATCCCGGGCGCAGAAATATAATGCGCGGGATCCAGGCTGTAATGTTTCATGCAGGTCTTTCTATAATTTTCAAAGACGTCCGCCAACAAACATACATCTGCCATCAAGTATGAATCATGATAGTCTCCCATCGTTTTACACTCTAACTTTTTGCCACGCATCATGAGCATGCTGGTAATCTGAATCACTGATGTCCTTTCCTCTGAGACTAGAAAAGAACGCGCCTTAAGGAGGAAGTGTATCTTCGTCAAACCTTGTCCCAACTGTTCATGTACTCATAAGGATAAACGCCCTTTCTAACGAGAGTTGGGTCAAAATATTCTTCTGTTATTGGGCAGGACTTTAAGGACATAGCTAGTTGACTCTAATGATCCCATCATGTGTTGCATAGAGTCATAAAAAGACATGTTATATTTAGATTAAAGCACATGTACTTTTCTGATAATGTGGCAATGCATGACACCCTGAAGGCATCGTCCACTGCTTTCATTATAAAATGAGAGTCGTAACCTCGCAGGTTATGAAAGAAGATGGGCAGCTTCCATGTCTTAGGATCAAACTTTAGTTGAAGATTGCATTTACTGTGTGCTGCACCTCTGAACTTTCCACTAATGTGATCATGGTCTCTTACTGTTGGATTCTCTGCGTCCTGATGAGAGACCTAAACACAAATCCAACAGTGAGTGGCTGCGTCATACTGTTCTTGGTCTTCAGGCGTCATCATGATTTCAGATAAGTTTAGATTATTAGAACAGTCATTGCGCACTTTCTGCATGCGTTCTAAGAAGTATTCTGCGGCATTTGGCCCTCTATATAATACTGGCTCTGAACGGACGCCATCCGACCTGACAACGATGAAAGCAAATGAACAAATCTAGATGATTACTCATAAGACTGTTTTTCGAAGTTTTTGTGGCGCTGGCCCTTCATAAGGAAACAATAAGCGACTCGAAGTCTGCGTAAACTACGTATGGAGAATGTTGCAGTTTTTTTCCAGTTCTTAAAACTAACTTTAGATCCAGGTGGGGGCGTAATATAGTTCTTTATTACAGTCTACAGAACTTTTACAATGTTTTATATGTTCACTCGCGGCTTGAGCGGATGGAATTCTTGTTAAACATTTTCTGCAGAATTCTTGTTTGTGCCCATCTTTTGAAGTATGCTGCATTAGTTTAACTCATTGTTCGTACAATGTGTAATGCGGTAGCCCTGCAGGTGAAAACATCAGTATAAGTCAACATGATTTTTGTCTGGTTCGTCAAATGTTGGGCTGTTCTTAGACACTTTAATCGGCAGTAGATTTGTTTCCTCATCCCATGTGTATACATTAACAGTTATTGGTTTGTTTTGTTCTTCAAACCGATCAATGGAATCCACGCTAACAGGAAAGGACACCCCACTAAAGTTAAGATCATTGATGTAAGGCTGATAGTTAGATACTCTCTCTGCGTTTTTGCGGATATAATGCAGCCTTGCGAGAACACACCACATAAAGCATTGTTGTCTGAATTCTTATGTTAAGAACTGCTCTTTTCGCTACCAACTCTCGAGCAGTGAATGTAAGACTTGCCAACAATCGGCGCATACTTAGACTGTTTTTAATCTGATCTCTAAAACTTCGCCCTCTGACCAGCCAGAGCCTCTCATTTGGCTTCTTCCAGCGGCAGCGACAAACTGTGTAAGCAGTTCGTCTGCCCAACCAGGTGTTAAGTCATTTGAGGAAAGAATAGTCTGCTGTTTAGGTCGAGACCCAGACTTCTAGATTTTCTCATTTATTGTTACATAGTCGATTAAAACAGCTAACATTACTTTAAACCGGTGGTCTATTGTTAGTTTGCCTGGAACATTGAGAAATAGCATGAACAACACTTGCCTGTACGTTTGTTGGGTTAATGACTTCTAAATCAATATCATTCAGCGCTCTGATAAACGCATTCCTTCAAACAATTCGTCTTGTCCTTCATAAATACTTAGCCATGTATGAGTTTCTTTTCTAACTCAAAATAATATTTAAAATTAAAAAAAAATACTTAATCAGAATCAATAATCAACGTCTTTTTGCGCTTGGTCTCATAAACTAAAGTATAAACGGCCCTTTGGCATTGTTAATGTGTAGCTGTTATAGAACAGAGTTTAATGTTCGTTTACTTTTTTTAAGCATTCCTTTTTTATCTGCTCGGGTCTGGCTGTTGAGAAAAACTTGTCCCCGCCTTCTTTGAAGATCAAACTTTTGTCTTATGATAGTCATCAAATCGGCCTGTAAACGATATAAATTCTTCATCCGTGATGTTTGAGTCAACTAGCGCTTTAATTATTGTCAGTTTGAACGAACTAAGTTAATAGCCGTTAATATTGAACCATAGCTGTGTGCTTTTGGAGTTTAGTTTTTAATTTTTTGCTAGCAGCACCACACTAACGAACACAGACGCGAGAGCTAAAGACAAACCGCCTAGTAGGTAAAAGCCGCGGTGCCCTAATGCCCGTTGCTAAGAGACCAACACTCGTTCCTGCTGATAGAGCGCTTATAGTCGATGTTCCAGTATTAACATATGTAACAGCATTAAAGGCAGCAGAATACCTTCGTTTGGTTTTGCTGTATTTTGAAAGGTCCTGCTCTAGTTTTTGTTGCATTTGTGTAATGTTTGTTAATCTGAAGGTTTTAATGCTAGGGTTTTCTACTATCTCTTCTCTTGGCATCTCCGTGCTGTAGGCACATTTGGATAAACCTGAACAGACATCTTTTATATAAAATGAAAAATAATTTAGTATAGTACATCTTGTAATCTGTTATCTCCAATATTCACTGCGCATCATATATTAAAAACAAATGTACAGTAAGCGGTTTATCGGCATCTTTTTCTTTATCGATTTGAATGTTTATTACGTCTCACACAGTTCTCCTCCCGCTTCCATGTAACCGTATTATCCTCCGTTGACCTTAGGTCAATCCATAAACCGTATTTTGTTGTTAAATAATCATCAAGTCTTAACACTGTGAAGGTGTAGATCTTAGACACAAGGTCTACTGTTGGATTTCTACCCTCCCGCCTCCAACAATTTCTTATTTCGTCAAAATGCTGATGAGGTTTAAGCCCGCTAGCGTAGATTTGGTTAGGACTACCCTCAATTGTACATTGCACTTTCGTTATTTTTGGATTAATAAACTTTTCACTTTGCCTTGTGAATGGTTCTTTTTCATCTCACACAGCAATAAAATACCTTTAAGTGATCGTGCTGCGTGCTAAAACTAAAATTCCATATAGCGTCTGCCTTGCATTTTGGGATATGTTGTATGATGAATCACTCTTTTCGTAATATATTACTAATTGTGACTGATATTGTTGCTCAATCACCTTGCTAAATTAGGGTTGCTAACAGCGTCAAACTCTAACGTGATGTCAGAAATGCTGTACTTTGCTGCGGTGTCTGTAGATAGAATAACCCGTTTGTATTCATTAAAAGTTAGTTCATATGACAATCTGTCTTTTAATCCTCCTGAAAGTATGGGGCATGCGCTTTTAACAACTCAAAATCTAAGGGAATGGAAAAGCGATTTCCAAACTCATAACTTACTGCTTCATGCTTTTTGCCGTCTTTAGCATCTCCAGCGCCTATTCTAGTTTTAGTGCTTCATTATTTTCTATTCCTTGAAACGCAAGATCGGCCCTTTCATCTCGGTTAGCCCATAGATCAGAATAGGTTAAAAATATGTCTGCATTATGTAAAGAAAATATTTCTTGCCCCTCAAGTTTTATAGAAAATTTCTTAACGATTGCCCGCCCCAGATTCTGCACAACTGTCCTGTTTGGGTCTGTTGTTGAAGCGAGTTCTATTTTGAAAGTAAGCCGCGCAGAGCCGGCACAATCACTTCATCCGCTCCTAGGTCTGGAAATTTAACAGTAAGAATTTGATCCGCATCAATAGTAGATGGATTATTTGGAACAGTAATATTCCGCTTATTTCCTTTCACGCCAAGGGGTTTCTTTCAGTTTTCTATGCGGGTCAAGAATCGAGCCATGTGCTTGTTGTGGCATTTTATGAAGCAAAATAAAAAGTTAATTATTTAAAAACATGGCAGGAATTGAAGGCAAGAAGATTATGAGTTTTTGATCCTGGAGACGACATGAGTGAAATGATCCCTTTGACACAGCATCGCTCAACGCTCTCAATGCGGCGTGAATTAACAGAAAGTACGTCGAAGCATTTACAAAAGTTTAGGCCAAGAACGTCCCGAATTATAGACCCAAATGATTTTGAATTAGAAGATGGCATTGTCTGTGAAAAACGCCCAAGGACAACTTGTTATCGGCTTACAACTAAAAAAGACCCATCAAAGTTTATAGCCGTGGGTTTCAATTAGAAATAGACTCCCTGCGAGCGTACAAAACGCCTTGCATTGCTAGACCAAAATTAGATAGGGATGCAGTTGCTAAACTTCAAAACACACTAACAAGAACTCCCGACAGATAACCAAATGCAAAACATGGAACTTAAAGAATTAAATCAATCGCAGACGAATTAATAAATGCAATAGAAGCAGAAACCAGTTTTTCAGAAGAAACAGCGTTAAAAACAATTAATGATTCCCCATTGCCTATGCGGAAATAGCAGCCCTTGACAGCTTTGAGAAGCATCAGAGGCGAATTAACAAACAATTTAGCAAAACTAGGTGAACTAGATGGGCATATAAAAAGAGAAAAAGAAAAACTCGTTGAGGCTGACGACCGCATCGTAGGGCGTGATATTAAAGAAAGAATAGCCCAAAGACTAAAAAATCTGAGCAAGAAAGATCATGCAAGACTAGAAGCGATGACTACTAACCGAGACCTATACGAACTCAAGTGAATAGAATAATGAGAAACTATCGAAAAAAATTTTATATGAAGACGCAACGCTAGCAAACGAATAAGAACATTGTTTAGAGAGCAGGGAGTCACATTGGCAATCGTTATAACGCCTTAGGATTTGCAATAAGTACACTGGTGATGGCTATTACAGGCGGCGGTGGTCAAAGTTCATTACCTCCGCCGCCATCGCCTCCATCTCCGCCTGATAAATCATGGTAAAAAAACAGCTTGATCATCTTGCAAGTTTATTAAAAAAATTAGCTGGTAAAGCCGTGGACGCTTTAACCAGGAATATTGGGGAGTATTGTCAGCTGGCTTTTGTCTACTGCAAGCAAAGTAGTTGGCTTTAATGGCCGAGCACTTATGGACATTAGTATCTCGTAATAGTTGGGTTACATTTAGTAAGATAAAGACCAAGTAATCCTATGCCATTAATCCAAGAACAAGCGCAGTCTTTTCATATTCATGGTCATCGCGAACAGAGTCCGCGAGCTTTGCTGAGTCTTCATGACTTTGGGGTTTGGACTTCAGGAATTAGATGACTTAATCTTGGGCGTTCTATTTATTGTTTGTAAATATTACTGGCTCAGAATTTATGTCGTTTTTCCCAACCTTCTGTTCATTGCCTGCTAATAAGAATTTCTTGTTGTAGTTCATTATTGATACCTACCTGGAGTCTGAGGTCAGAAGGCAGCATGTATAAACCAGTGCCAACAGCAAAAGTCTACTTTCGACCTTGCGTATTGTAAAACATTTTGGTATCTTTAATACTTGAAGGTAAATCAACTGTAGAATTAATGGCGTCCTCTAAATTTGCTAAGTATTGTTTTTGCGCGTCAAAGCCAGTAGAAGGATCAGTTTATGCTTGATCTTGCCTGTGCTTGCGAACCTAGCAAACACCAAACGTAAGTACGAATAGAGTCGTTTATTCGTTCTATTCCCGCCCTAGTTAGGCCCTAAGAAGTGTCTAAGATAAATGTTGTCCATGCTGTTTTATGCTCTTGCTGTAGGGACCCGGGCTCAACAGTTGTGCCAAAAAAGAAAGATTTGAAAGGAGGATGCCAGTCATAGTTATACTTTCTGTGCGTGCCCCAAAAATAAAGGTCGCCTAGGCCATGATTATGATCCAACTTTTGTCTAAAGCCTGTCTTGATGTTAATATTGAATTCGTTACAGATCCTTTCAAAAGCCTTCATGTCTATTCTGTTGCTAAGTAGATTAAATGGTTTGTCATTTGGTAATGGCGCTTGCAGTTCAGTCAAAATACTCTGAAGGTGTAATAAAAATGAAATCTGTACACTGACCTCACCAAAGGATCATGGTGATTTAAATGATCAGCATACGACACTCCACACCCATTGATGCGCAAAACACAGCAAAGTTTAACTGGTTCTGATAAAAACTGCATCGATGACTAAACCACGCTTTCTTGATGCGGTCGTTTTCAATAGGGGGTTAAGATATCTGCTTAATGGAGTACTCACCTTTTTATGAAAAGAGGCAGTCTGGGTCACAGCAATGTCAAGAGTATCAGTTGCTATATTTTTAAGACTGTAGTGCGGCCCAACAGAATATTTTGCACCAGTATATTGAATGCACTCATTTTTAATTGTTTTAAAAAATGTTTGTAACAATAACAACGCAAGACCGTCCTTCGTTTTTAGAACATGCTATTGATAACAATTGCGGGGTCAAAACGTCGCGCTCCATGAATAATTCTACAAAGTCGTATGGTTTAAATATAAGCAAAGCCAAGGAGAATAATAAGATAGAAAAGTTAAATAATAGAGGCCTATTAGTTACCAGTTAACCATACCTGATGGTTATATTACGGTTTTTTGCTCGCTAAAGAAGCAATGAGTAACTTCAACATTGCTCTCAAACTTAACAATGCAAATCTAAAAACAATGTTGGCCTTCAAACCTGAAGAAGAAGAAGTAGGTTACCTTTTTGATAAAGAGCTAGCTAAAATGTAGGCTTTACAACTGCCCATCTGCCCGTTCATAGTTTTAGAGTTGCAGCAAACAAAACTACTTATGAGGGAGAAAATCCGCTCGATCTTGCATTACATTCATTACTCTATATTCATTGGATGAGCTAAGCACTGATGAAAACTTATATGATGGAAGACCCATCAACTGTTTTAAGAGCTCTTCCGTCAGGGAAAGCTGCATATTGCGATTATGAAATTATACAATTCCCTAATTTACAGTTTAAAAGATTAGTTTGTGGGAGGGTCGGATCATTTAATATAAAAATCAAAGACAAAGCGGGAAAGTTGTGAAATGTGATAACCTGCACATTGTTATTGGAAATAAAATAATACGTTACTAAAAAAATAATGTCGCGTGGCCAGAAGAATCAGGAGTTACATTAGCGCCTGTAAGGTGTATAACCTTAGAATTAAAAGACCTTGCAGATGTTGCGGACTTTGAACAAAATGGTGAGATAGGCGCTTTGTATGGTTTTGAGTAACACTAAAGATGGTGATTATAAACGCAAAGAGGTTGGCGACAACAAAAAGTTTCCTAAACTAGAACAACGCGCAATCTAGAGGCAAATAATGTTGGCCATATGAATATAAAATAGTTCGAAAACCTGACCTCAAATGGCACTTAGAACCATATTAGAATGGGACATAAATATTGAATTCATAAGCCCATTTACATATTTTAGCCGTCAAAAAAGTTTCAGAAAAGCATTCAACTCTGGCCCTTTACATGTAAGTCTTATGCCGGACGACAATAGTCGGAAAGAAATTGAAATAACGCCGTATGGGAAAAAACAGTACATCCTCCACAGAAAAGAAACAGTTGTAAAAAAAGCTTCAAAAATTACAGTTCTTTCCAAGCAGAAAATTAGGAGACACGTTCACAATGATATTTGAAATTTCTGTCTTTAAAAGATTGGAGAGGGATGGGGTTGTGGGCGTTAGTGACGTCCTTATAAAAGGATTAATATTAGCTGGCAAAACTTAGACGTTAAACGCCTTAACGTTGTTGTCGTCGTTCTTCACAATGGTGAGGATATTAAGATCATAACAACAAGCAACAAAATCAATGTTGACTTAAATAGAAACAATCTTACAGAACTAAATTGGATTAATCTTACACATTTAGGCCTCATAGGGTTTTTATTATACTGAAAAATTTTTGACGGAGAGTATGATAAAAAATTAACGGATAGTTTAAAATTTCCTGTTAAAAACTATGGGCTTTAAAACTTTATGAAAAATCCCCCATTTTTCAATTTTGTGACAGCGGGGTTGGGAAAAACAATTTTTTTCCTCGACCTGTTACAAACATTTTTAACTTTAATAATTTTGCTCATATTGTGTTTTTTCGCACAACATTTAAATGGAACAAAGCAAAATATGAAAAGGTTTTAATAGGGAGGGATGATGCCTTTTTTTTTAGTGATCCCAGCAAAAAATTGATAGTGTTTAAAGCCTTTTTTAGATTGTTTTGGGGGAACGCAGACCTTTTTATTATAGAGACGCTCGAAAAGAGACATAGTTAAAAAAAAAAAAACGCTTGCCCGAAACACTTCAGGAAGACATGCGGATAATGTGTGGTTTTTTATGTCAAAAATATAACCATTTTTAAAAACTTTTAGAGCAGTTGAAAACTGAGTTTTTTTCCCCAAAAGACAGAGACCTTTGATGAATTTTGCGCGAAAATGATGTTTTAAAAAATGACCAGAAAAAACAGGATTAAGCAAAACAAAACTGAAAAGTTTTTGAAAATTTAATTAAAAAGGGATAACCCACACGATGTCTTTTTGAAAAATTCGTTATTTTTTTGGTTATTGAAGTCTTACTTGTCAGAGAACAGGAAAAGGGGGCTTTTGGGCCCACTTTCGCCCAAAAACTGGTTGATCGCGAAAGTGGGGCCGATTGGGAAAATACGTTCTCTGCTTAACTGATCGTTGTTTGTTTTTTTTAAAGCTCGTTTAAATTTCATCATGTCTACCGTTGTGAAGTAAACCTTTTTTTCCACTCCTTTTTTAAAATTTTTTTGCCGTCTATAAACCCAAAACAGCCCAAACTTTCAAATTCTTTGTCTGTAAAGTTTTTTATCCGTAAAGTTTCTTATTCTTTAAACTTAATGAACAAAGTTTTGCGATGCTAGGCTACAATGGCAGTGGCTTTTTTAATTAGGACTTAATTTTTTTAAAACAGCACTTACAACAAACAGGGCGCCTAAACCTAACCAAAAAGGGTCCCCAATGCAAAGAGACTGGGCTCCAACCCGGAGCTAAAACGGGAACACTAGACCCGGCACTTACGCTAGCACACGATGAGCCAGTAATTACATAAAAGAGTATTTTAAAACTTTTTCATAAATTTTTTTCTAGTAATCCTATACCTATCCAAGTCGCTTTCTATTTCCTTTTGAAGTGCAGTTATTTGCTTTAACCTAAACTGTTGAACATGCATTTTTAAATATAATTATTTTTAAAAAATTAATCTTACACATGTCTTCTTATTAATCCTTCTGGCAGCACTTCATTAAGAGAGTAAAACGCAATAAAATCAATATACTTAATTAAAATAAAGTCAAGTACTGTTAGTTTGTCTTTGTCAACCATCACAGTAACCTTGTCAGATGATACATGGGTGTTTTGTCTCCGTTTTTAGTAATTGCAATACCGAGCTTAAGAGGAGCATCCAAGTTTTCAGCCTTTATTTGTATACCTCTAATTAACGCATGTTCTGGCAAACTAGGATCGCCCTCCCTCGGAGTAATAAATAAGTGAAAAATCATCGTCATTTGCCTAGGTAGTGGCAGTAGTTTTGGGTAAATTCTAAGCCGACAGTCTCATTCCCCACTTCAGCTAAGGACTTCTTTCTCTGTAGCATATATTCAGAACCCCGATTAGTTATTTCAATATGTTTTTTCTGTTGTGTTCCTGTAACTAGGCTAACAAGAACGGGTCCTGCATTTAAAGCTTTTCTAAAATTTCTGTTCTTATCATAGTATACATTAGGGCTTCGTAGTTCAAACTTTAAATTCCAGTCAATTTCAGGAAGCAACGCCCAAGCATTCTCTCGTTTATGAAGTCTGTATTCATGTTTGCCAAAGTCGTTTGCCCTTAAATTTCTTATCTCTTCTAAGGTAGGATATTGCTGTCGTTTTTTGTCTTCAATTGCTGTTTGTTTGTAAACCCCATCATCTGTGTACTCAAATCCATAAACATTTCCTGGCACTCCTATTAGATCAAACTCAGTTGTGTCTGCTAGGTCTTTTAGCTCTACTGCAGCGCATTTAGGAGCTAGCTCCAATTCTAATTCTGGGCCCCGAGACATTCTTTTTATAATATAAACAAATTGTTATAAGCAATTAATAATAAACAATCTACAATAAACAAACGTATTGACCTGGGGGGTCAGTCCGTAAGCATAGCTTAGCGTGCTTAGATTTTTCTAACTGCTCTTTTATTTTTTTAGCTCGTCTTTGTCCCTTATTATATAATTTTCACTTAAGCATTCTTCAAAACTATCTTTGTCCTTAGTGTAAAATAATACAACCGATTTTAACTGCGATCGAAAGTCTTTTAAGACAGCATTATATTTCTGAGTTAACAGCCACACAGAAACTAATGCGGGACGGCCGCTAAAGGCTAGCTTTGACAGAGCTTTTCTTTTTTTAATAATGTCTCGTTCAGCTGAACAGTCATCAATAATAAACAGCGTTTCAGTTCCCTCAAATAGTCTATAGTAATGTTCTAAACAGTCGCTCAGTTTGTCGCTAGGATCAACTAGAAATATATTCTCGTCTGTCCAAATAAACTTCCTTTCTTTGTAAGACTTGTTGTGCTTAATGGTTGTGCAGTAGAAAGAAACTCGTGGAGAGCGTGGCAGCAGAGAGTCCTCAGAAGAGAAGCCCCCTTCAAGCAAGTGTTTCGGCCCTTATCTCCTGACACTCTAGGGGGTTGGGCCACACCCGGTTCATGACTCCAGATGTCCCTCTGCTGCCCCTTTTTTTTTCCCCATCTTGGGGCGAGCCATGGCTGGGATTCGAACCCATGACCCTCTGGACATGCTCATTTTCTACTTAATGACTCGCGCTTTAACCACTGAGCCACAGGGACACCTGATATTTGTAGGGAAATTAAGCCTTATGAAGTTCACTTTTGTTCCGCCTTGACCAGATCCAGCTTGAACACCTCTCTGCCGCTTCTGCCATTGCTTTCAGGGCTCTGGTTTTTTCCTTCCCTGCAACTGAGAGCTGTTTCATGAGGCTGCATGCAGACGTTCCTACAAATCCCCTAGCTCCAATTTCTGCAGTGAGGACTTTGACCTGATAGCCTTCTCTCCTCAGGCTGTTTGTCAGATCAGCATACTTTTTAGTCTTGTAGATTTGAGCTGCCTCCATTCTGTTCTCATATGGCAC
>CM031596.1:80567354-80581940 GCA_018398815.1 Conus ventricosus | reverse complement strand
TCCAGAAAAAAAAAGGGGCCCTTTTTCAAAAAATTTTCCCAAAAACCAAAGCCCCGTCAGAAAACAGCAAACATCCCCCGCACTCTGTCCTCACATTTTTAACGAAGAACAATCCTCAATTTAAACAACTTTATGTTTCGAGGAGACATTATTGCTAATATTCTGCAAAAATTTTATTTGGAACCTTTTCAGTTTATTTCTTGTATTTTCTTGGTCTTTGATAAAATATTTTTTCCAGTTAAGCTTCTTTTCATTTTTTCTTTCCATCTTTTCAATTTTGGTTCAAATTTTGGGCCTTCAGCATATTATGAAAAAATTCTTTCCCTTTTGGGGGATGGAATTTTAAATTGAAGCTTTTTTGGGGTCAAGCAATAAAATCGTTACTTTTTAAGGGTTAATCCTTTTTTTTGGGATTAACAAACTTAGCCCGACACATCCTTAAAAGTAAAAAAATCGAGGGCCCAACCCCAGTTTTGTTTAAAATGATTCATAGTGAATTTTCCACGGTCAAAAATAAACAAAACCAAACTCGTGTCTCGCCCCGCCCATCGGACATAGCTCTAACTCAAAATTGGGCACAGGCAGGGCCCCCCGCGCGGATCCAGAAATTAAGCATGGGAGGGTTTCCCGGGAGACGGTCTGCTACCCGGGACGGATAAGTGGCGGGACCGACGGGTCCAATATTGGGTCAGACGTCTCCGTCCCCAGCTCATCTGCCAATTTTTACACGTACCCGGAAAAGTAAAAGGGGAAAAGGGGTAGTGGTGGGGGGGTGAAAATCAAGCAAATAAATTTAAAATACCATTAAACCACCAAAAAGTAAGGGGTGGCGGAGTCATAAATTTGAATATCCAAGGGAATTAGGGGGAGATAATTTCGGGTACGAGGGGGAAAAAAAATACGACCCCAAAGGTATCGCCCTTGGGCCCGGGGTTAAGAGATAATAATGCGTGATGGGAAAAACGGGGGGGAACAACAAGAGACAGAGAGAGAGAGGCTGAGTGTAATTCTGAGAGAGAAGGCAGAGGTAGGGGAGGGGAGGAGAGAAACCCAAATGGAGGCATTACAAAAGAAAGTTTCCCCAGGGAAGGGCTAGGGGAAAATTTGGGGAAGAATTGCTAAATAAAGAAGAGGAAAAAAGAAAAGAAAAAAAAAAGAAAAGAAAAGCACCATGTCCTTTGATAGAGAATAGAAGAAGGGGAGAGGTGCAAAAGCGTTAATGAGGGAAAAAGAAAGGAGAAAGTCGATGTTGATATCCTGTTCATCTTAAAAACCGGGGTTTTTGACCTCATACCGGGAGGTACTTCGTCAAGCAGAACCACAACCCCAAAGCCAGTCCAGCATCTGACCCCACCCCCCGCCACAACCAAACCAGTGCCAGCAGGGGTGTCGGCTTGGAAAGTGACAGTGAAATGAAAAAAAAAGAAAAGAAAAGACATGATCGTGAATGGTAAGATCACCTGGCCAGGTAAAAGTAGAAACGCCCATCCTATTTATACCGCGGGTTAGTTTAATGAGTTTTTAGATAATGATTTTGTGAAGTTCAGAAAGAGAAGAATGTTTTAAGTTTGGTTTGATTCCAGAGGCATTGATGTTCGTTCTAGGTACATGTGTAGTAATGTTATAACTTTACTAGTGGTTTGATGTGAAGAATGCATAGATATGAATGAGATCGTAGCAAGCTGTGAGTGTGTTTGGGCTGTGCGCTAGTCCTTCCTCCACTGACATAACCCGAGGTTGACAAATTATTGCGAGCCTGTCCAGGATATTCTGGCCCATTTTATATAATGTGTTCAACTTCTTCAGAGAGGAAGCTGGTGGGATTCAAGTATGTAATCCTAAGCAAGGTGTTTGTCTTACTGTATGTGTCCCTAATAGTTAAATACTAGGCTTGGCATTTGCTGCCAAGATAGTTAATACTAGCCTTGGCATTGTCAGGCCCCCAGATAATTATTTCGCACAGATTGGCCGTATAATTTCGCTCTCATAGTTGGGTCGGGCGCTGGGCGTCTTATAAAAACTTACGAAGTTGTCCCAAGCTAAATATCTTCAGAGAGTGGCTATTGAACGTCCGACTCGTTGTCTTAACCAACAGTTTGGCCGTCGTAGTAAATAAAATCGTGTTTCAAAAAAAAAAAAAAGAAAAGATGAAATAATGGCGGATGAAAAAACAACCCCTATTGAACAAGCGTTGTGAGCGTCGCTCGTGATCTGGGTTACGTCATGAGATGAGTTGCGAGGCATTTTCCGTTTAAAACCAGCTAAATAGATAAAGGTACGTGCGGTAAAGACGGGGCCGTATCGCAGTAGAGGCGCAGGAAAACAGAAAGATTAAGATTCAGCTAAGGAGAATCAGGCGAGGGACGAAACAGAAAGAATGAAGCAGGAGAACAGAAAGAATAAGGGAACGCAGGAAACAGAAATGAATGAAGCAGGAAACAGAAAGACTAAGGGAAGCGCAGGAAACAGAAAGAATGAAGCAGGTAACAGAAGACTAAGAACGCAGAAACAGAAAGACTAAGAAACGCAGAGACAGAAAATGAAGCAGGAACGGAAAGTTAAAGGTTCAATTAGAGTTAGAAAAAGGAGAATCCAAGGGAGACCCACCGAGGATGGAGTGCAGTTTTCCAGTGACCGCGGGCGCAGTTACGCCCACCCGACCAAAGTTGCCCAAAGGCGCGGGTTACCGATTCGATTGATGCATACATCAGTCGTTTTCGAAACGTTTGCGACCATCAGGTTGGCCTTCAGAAGAGTGGCCAAGAGTACATTGTCAGCGTGACTGACGGTAAGGCAATTACAGTTGTTTTACTGCGGTTACCAACAGTCTGGGGATTTCGGCCTGTGAAGGAAGCGGTGAGAAAGATTTGACCGCACAGAGAGGGGTTCAGAAGAAATTTCGTTCAGCTAAATTACAAACAGGAGAACTACCCGCATTTGTTGCACGTGTAGATCACTAATTTGAGAAAGTGGAACATGAAGGATCCGCTGAATTGAAAGAGCTGGTTATGAAGAACAAGGTGTCAGGTGGCGGCCCTGAGTTAACTATACAGTTGAAAGAGAGACAGCCAGAGACAGCAGAGAGTGTTGAAGTTCGCAGATGGATAGAGAGCCTTTTTGGGCAGCTAAGGTGCAGGAGAAACAGTACCATGCACAGTGAAAGAGTGCCAAGGAGACGAAGGAGATTTTCTGGCAACTCTGCAAACCCAATGTGGGGCAGAAAAGGCACAAAGGGACAGGAGGGGGTTCATTTTCACAAAAAGGACATGTGGCCAGGGATTGGCGCAGAGTTCCACAGAAGGGGCAGCAGCCTTGCAAGAGGTGATAAGGTCCCAGGGATACGACCTGCAGTGAACCAAAAGGGTGTTCGCAGTCGAAGAGGTGGAGTGCAGCCTATGCGAGCACTGGACAGCATCAGTGTCAGGGATGGAGGCACTAGCTGAGTGTTCGTTACCAGTGGAAGAAGGGGATTGGCCAGAGAGGGTGAAAGTGTTACGAGACACTGGTTGTTCCTGCGGTGGTATTTAAAGAACAACGCAGGTCGAGCAAGGGGAGATTTGACAGGGCAAATCCAGACCTGTACTCTAATCGATGGCACTGTGAGGAGTTTCCAGTTGCAAGATAGAAGTACGTACCCCTTACTTCTCAGGCGAGTTGTCTGCGTGTGATGGAAAACCTCCTTCATGATTTGATCCTTGAAATAATCCAGTGCAAGGATCCAGGGGAGCCTGAGTTGTTGACTGCTACAGGGCAGCATTCAAACCCCGACAAGAAGGAGGGAAAGGTTGCAAAACCGTTCGTCGTTCCGGCAAGGAAAGTCAGGCAATAGATGGGCGCCTGATGAGTTTAGGGCAGGCGCAGGAACACGACCCTTCGCTCGATGAAGTCTTGGGAGTTGCAAGAGGTGGAGAAAACAGAGTAGAGGAGGTGAGACAGAATTTCTGGTGAAAAAGGCGGCTGTTGTACTCGATGTTCACCAAGGGGAAACAGGTAAGTTGACCACTCATTTAGAGTACCCCCGCATGTTATCGTGACACTGTCATGTCAGTGTCACGAGTCGCTCATGTGGGTCACTTCTCGGCACCAGCAAAACAGCTGAACGAATCTTTGATGACTTTTCATTGGCCAGGAGCAATGGCAAGACATCAAGCGTTTATCTGCATGTCAGGGTGACGTGTGTCAACGGTCAGCCACAAGAGGGTGAAGAGGAAGGCTCCTCTTAACAGCAGCCCCCTTTAATTGACACACCATCAGGAGGGTGCTGTTGAACCTGATCGGCCCAATCGCGCCCTGTTCCAAAGGTGGGCCACAGGGTATGTGTTGACGCTCGTTGGACTACGCGCCCAGATACCCGAAGCCAGTTGGCATTGAAAGGCGTAGATACCAACAGGTCGCGGAAGGGCTGGTAGCATTTTTTTTCTCGCGTAGGTGTGCCACACAAATTCTCATGGACAGGGGGTCACAGTCACCTCAGGCGTGGGATGAAGGTGGTCAACAGCTGCTAGGGATCACACAGCTTCTCACACCCCATACCACCCACAATGCAATGTGTGCTGAAGGGCATCTTAAAGAAGCTCTGTGAGGAAAGGCCAGCAGATTGGACCGCTACATTCCAGCGGCATGTTCGCCTACAGGGAAGCCCCTCAGGAGAGCACAGGCTTTCGCCATTTGAGCTGCTGATGGGCGGTCAGATTCGGGGAACCAGTGTGCATTCTCAAAGAGCTGTGGTCCCGAGAACAGTAGTCAGAAGAGGCAAAACCACGGATCAGTATGTGGTGACCCACGCAAAACTAGAGGAGACCTGTAAGGCGCAAGGAGATTTGCAGGAGGCCTAGGGTCGTTCAGAAGAAGCAATATGACGAGGAAAGGTGAGGAGCAATGACTCATGGTGGAGATCAAGTCCCTGTTACTCTTACTGCTTCCCACGGATCACAACAAGCTGCTGATGCATTGGCAGGGACCATTCACCATCATTGAAAAGGTAGATCTGGACTACCGAATCGATGTGAATGAAATCAAACCTTTTCCATGCAAATTTGCTCCGCAAATATATTCAGCGTGGACCAGCACATAGGCGCAGCAGCGAAGCATTGATTGAGGCCGAAGGAGACCCAGCAGAAGAAGGGGAGATTTTGTTGCCTGAGTTTTCCAGGAATAGAAGAGTCATACAGGGATGTGTCACGGTATGAAGGGCTAGACAGTAGAGACAGAGGAAAGTTAGGGGCTCCTAGAACAGTATAGGGGCGATCCCTGACTGAGAAACCAGCAGGACAACTCTAGAGACATGTCACGGTGGAGTTAATACATCGGCAAAAACCCGTACATTGAAAGCCTACCCGATCCCATATGCACCAAGCAAGTGATCGAGGAGGAGTAGAAAAAGATTTGGAACCCTTGGGGTGATTGAACCGTCCAATCATCGTATAGTGGCAACCCGTCGTCTTTATGAGGAAAAAGTCCAGGTGGCATCGATTCTGTGTTGACTATAGACTCTGAACAGTGTCACCAAGGTCGTGGCCGAGTCATACCGAACTGGGAAGACCGGTCGCTCAATCCCACCAAGCAAGAACCAGTATTTCACCAGGAAGATCTGAGAAGGTTACTGGCAAATACCCCTGAGTGAGACTCAAAGGAAGTCACACATTCTCCACCCTATGGGCTATACCAGTGGCGAGTACATCCTTTTGAGGATGGTCAACGCACCGCATCTTTCTCTCGGAATGATTAGAAGTTATTGACGGGATTTGGAAGGCGTTTGTGAAAATTTCATGAGACATTCTGATAGCATCCGAGACATGGAGGAGCATAGAGGCAGCTAGGAGCAGTTTTTAGAGAGGCTGAACAAGCCAATCTCAACAGCCAGACCAACAAAGTGGCCAGTTGGTTGTCCAAGCCTGGATTGTCCAAGGTTTTGTTTGGCGGAGGCGACACAAAGCAGCCGGAAAAAGAATGGTGTGGAGAAATGATGATTCAGAGAGAACCAAAGACCAAAACAAAGTCAGGAGTCTGCTAGGTTTTAGTGGGTTCTATAGGGAGTTTGTTCCAAATTTCCGCAGCAATCACGAGTCCTCTCAGTGATTTTGGAGTCAAGGCAGGGAAAACCGGCAGTGTCGATGGTCAGACCTGCAGAGCAAGCACTGCAGACGTGTTTGAAAGACTAGGTTCCCGTCCCATCTTTGAAGCTAACCAGTAGTCCAAACCATGTTTGTTTGCGGGGACAGTTGCATCAGCGGTGGGAAAGGTGCGGTATAGTTGCAGGTGCATGAAGGGTCGAGTTTCCGGTGATAATGCTAGCAGAAGTTGACAAAGTGTGAAGAAGGTTACGCAAACGGTGAGAAGGAGTTGTTTAGCTGACGGTGGGCCGTGCAGAAATTCCACAAATACGTTGTATGGTAAGATTCGTGATAGAGACGATCAACAACCACTCAAATTCTTGCAGAGGCGCAGTTGAAAAACAGCAGAGTGCTGCGTTGGCCAGGGCCTTGCAGCCCTACAGGTACCGGAGTGCAAGTACATCCCAGTCGACAGAATTGTCGAGCTGACTTTTTAATGTCGTGGTCAAGCTGCAACGCAGAAGGAAGTCAGTCATAGCTGGGGCTTTGTTGATAATATGTGGTGTGATTTACAGTTATTGTTTGAGTGATATGGTTTCATTCCCAGTTGGATAACGGGTCAGAGGGGCGGGGGGATACTTGTTCATATGTTCTTGTTGAGAACTTGTTCAGGTGAATGTATTATGCCTTATGGAGCATACAGTCGATTGGTGTAGTGAGGCAGTCTTTGCAATAATGGAGGATGGAGATTCCTCAGGAAGGTCATGGATCGTGATCATTTATATGTGCGTTTCATAGAAATTTGTAAAAGAGAAGATGTGCAAATCCGCAGTAGGGGAAAATTGCATAAGTGCTGCAACAGAGGTCGTTATAAAATGAGGCGAAATAACGCAAGAGCGTCACTCAATGATAACTCATTGGAGTGGTATTCCCTAATGGTATATTTGTATAATTTGAAACCGTTGGTGTAAAGTATGTTGCATACGTTGCGCGGTACGTGTGTGTCAGCTAATCTTGTTGTCTTTTTGGCACCGGTGTTTTGAGACAATGCGGTGCAGATCTTTGCAAGGGGGAAACAGTTGTCAGCGGTCAAAAATAAACACAACCAAACGTCGTGTCAATTCACCACCAGCCCAGTCGGACATAACTCTAACTTCAAATATTCTGGGCAACAGGCAGACGGCCCCCATGCGTCGATCCAGCCATATAAGCATAGGGGAGAGTTCCCCGGAGACGTTCTGTCTACCGGACGGACTTAGTGCTGGACCGACAGTCTCAATAGGTCTGGTCACAGACGGCTCGCGCCGACCCAGACTCATCTAGCCAATTTACACTAGATGCCTAAGGAGAGGAGAAGGTAAAAGGTGGTGGGGGTGAAAATCAAGCTACATCAATTCAATGACCAGTTGACCAACCACAGAGAGTAAGGCGGTAGGCGTGCTGTCATGATTTGAAATATCCAATGGAAGTAAGGGAGATAACTCCGGTACGAGGTGGTAAAAAATACTGACCCATGTACTCGCCCTTGGACACGGAGTTAAGAGATAACGTAATGCGTGAGGTGGAAAGAACGGGGGCGAACGAACAGAGAGACAGAGAGAGAGAGGTCAGAGTGTAATCCTCTGAGGGAGAGAAGAGCAGAGAGATGAGGGAGGAGAGGAAGAACCAAGTGGAGGCATTAGCACAAGATAGTCTGCACAGGAAGGACTTAGGAGAGATGTGGAGAGGAGAGATTGCTAACTAATGAAGAGGAAAGATGAAAAGAAAAAAAAAGAAAAGAAAACACCATGTCTCATTTGGATAGAGCAGACTAGAAGAGAGAGAGAGAGTGCAAGGCGTTAATGCAGAAGAAAGAAAGGAGAACAGATCGATGGTTGATAGTCACGGTCTATCTTAACCGGTTCGACCGCATACCTGGCAGCGTCACTCGGCAAGCAAACCACAGAACCAACGCCAGTGCCAGCAGTCTGACTTGACCAGGCGCCAGCAGACCAAGACCAGTGCCAGCAGTTGTGTCGTGCTTGTGAAAGGACAGTGAAAAGAAAAAAAAAAGAAAATAAAGACAGGTGATTCGTGATCGTTTAAGATCACCTGGCCAGTAAAGGAGAAATCTATTTATACCTGGGTTAGTTAATGATGTTTTTAGAGGAATGAGTTGGTGAAGTTCAGGAAAGAGAGAATGTTTTTATTGTGGTTTGATCCATATGCATTGATGTTTCGTGCTATGAACATGTGTAGTAAAGTTATAGACTGTACTATGTGGGGGGAGGGTGGACGAAGGCAGATATATAATGAGATCGTAAGCAACTGTGAGTGTGTTTGGGCTGGGCGCTAGCCTTCCTCCACTACATTACCCGAGGTGACAGGAAAAAGAGTGCCATCATCATTTAACACATCACTAATCAGAAAAAGATCTTTGTCAGTCCCATCTCTGTAGTAAATGATTCTTTGACCTATCGAATATTTGTATTATAGAAAATAGTTCCAAAAGCAAATCACTGTGGTTTCAATATTTACCTTAAGCAATATTTTAAATGCTTCGAAGACATTGGTCAAAAAGTCTTAACAGGTATTTGCTCAGCAGGTATTGATGAGCCCAATAAATCAAACTTTGACTATGTTTGGTGAAATCGGTGTGATAGTCGTTTCCATTTGTTATTGAACTGTTTTGCAAGGCTTCGAATCCAGCTAGTTTAAGGCTTGCTACTGCACCTTAATAATGAGTCACCCTGTTTCTACAGCTACTTTCCCTGTGTTCTATCGTTTTTTGCGCCGACTCCAAAAACATCGAAACACCGAGATTTTATTGATTCATCAATTGAGTCGGGTGGATTTGGTAGCAACATCCATAGATAAGTCATCTTTGACAGAATTGACAGACTTGAGAACCGCTACTCTAACCCAAAGGCGTTATGTATCGCTAAAGCCATATCCGTGTACATCCATGCTAATGCTGCAATTTTTCGTTCAAATTAAAGTTCGTGCAAGTCAGTTAAATCATTAGTTAACCGACGCCAAGCACTGTGAAGGTGCCGGGGGATTCCATTCAATGTGTAAATAGGCATAATCGCTCTTGCCAATTGCATTTGTTTCCCAACCATATAGCCCCGACAGTTCCTGTATTCAGTTTTTAAACCAACTTTTTTGTAGCAACATATCTAATGTGCTCAGAGATGCTGCATTTTGGGGAAAACTTTTTTGTCAGTTTAAGAAAAATTCGTGTCGTAGCAAACTGAAAAATTTTATATTCTTATATCCTCCTATTTATCCTTCTATTTTATTAGTTGGACGTACCTTGCAACCAGGATTTCCACACATTGGATATACAAATATGGAGAAGATAGGAGCCCCTGGGTCTACAACCCCGCGCATTTGAAACCTTTTCAGAGATAATCTCATTAACACCAAACTGCTGATCTGATGTCTCTATTAAATACTACCCCACTGGCATATATCTGGACCAAAGAAGCCAAATGCACGCATAACTTTTGACATAAACTTCCAGCTAACAGAATCAAAACCGCATTTTGCAAATCTTAGGCATATAATAAACCAGCATTTATTCTTATGTCAAATAATCAGTTAAATCATAATAATCTGTATGTTGTCACCTTGATGGAGAACCCCCTTCAGATTTATCATTGAAATATTCCCAGTGCAAGGGATCCAGGGGAGCCTGAGTTTGTGTGAGCTGCTACAGGGGCAAAGCAGTTCAAACACGGAGCAGAAGGAGGACTGGTTGATAAACCGTTAGTCTTCCGCAAGGAAGTCAGCATAGATGTGTCCCCGATGAGTTGAGGGCAGCGCAGAACAAGACCCTTCGCTCGGGAAGTCGGGGAGTTGGCAAGAGGTGAGAGAAACTGGAGGTCGAAGAGGTGAGACAGAATTTTCCTTGTGAAAGGCGGGCGGTGTACCGAGTGTTCACCAAGGGGAAGACAGGTAAGGTGACCACTCAGTTAGAGGTACCCGCATGTTATCGTGACACTGTCATGTCAGTGGGTCACGAGTCGCTCATGGCGGGTCATCTCGGCACCAGCAAAACAGCTGACCGAATCTTTGATGACTTTCATTGGCCAGGAGCAATGGCAGACATCAAGCGTTTCTGCATGTCATGTGACGTGTGTCAAAGGTCAGCCACAAGAGGGGTGAAGAGGAAGGCACCTCTTAAACAGCCCCCTTTAATTGACACACCATTCAGGAGGGTGGCTGTTGACCTGATCGGCCCAATCGCGCCCTGTTCCAAAGGTGGGCACAGGTATGTGTTGACGCTCGGGGACTACGCGACCAGATACCCAGAAGCAGTTGCATTGAAAGGCGTAGATACGCAACAGGTCGCTGAAGGGCTGGTAGACATCTTTTCTCGCGTAGGTGTGCCAGCACAAATTCTCAGTGACAGGGGGTCACAGTTCACCTCAGGCGTGATGAAGGAGGTCAACAGGCTGCTAGGGATCACACAGCTTCTCACTACCCCATACCACCCACAATGCAATGGTGTGCTGAAGGGCATCTTAAAGAAGCTCTGTGAGGAAAGGCCACAGATTGGGACCGCTACATTCCAGCGGCACTGTTCGCCTACGGGGAAGCCCCTCAGGAGAGCACAGGCTTTTCGCCATTTGAGCTGCTGTATGGGCGGACAGTTCGGGGACCAGTGTGCATTCTCAAGAGCTGTGGTCCGGAGAACAGGAGTCAGAAGAGGTCAAAACCACTTATCAGTATGTGGTGGACCTACGCAATAGGCTAGAGGAGACCTGTAAGGTCGCAAGGGAGAGTTTTGCAGGGGGCTAGGGTCGTTCAGAAGAAGCAATATGACAGGAAGGTGAGGAAGCAATTCCTCAAGGTGGGAGATCAAGTCCTGTTACTGCTTCCCACGGATCACAACAAGCTGCTGATGCATTGGAAGGGACCATTCACCATCATTGAAAAGGTAGATCAGGACTACCGAATCGATGTGAATGGGAAATCAAAACTTTTCCATGCAAATTTGCTCCGCAAATATATTCAGCGTGAGACTCAGCACATAGGCGCAGCAGCAATCATTGAGGGAGGCGAAGGAGACCCAGCAGAAGAAGGGGAGATTTTGTTGCCTGAGTTTCCAGGAGAAGAGTCATACAGGGATGTGTCACTGTATGAAGGGCTAGACAGTAGGAGACAGGAGGAAGTTAGGGGCTCCTAGAACAGTATAGGGCGTCCCTGACTGATAAACCAGGCAGGACAACTCTAGAGACATGTACGGTGGAGTTAACATCGCAAAAAAACCCGTACATGTGAAAGCCTACCCGATCCCATATGCCACCAAGCAAGTGATCGAGGAGGAGGTAGAAAAGATGTTGGACCTTGGGGTGATTGAACCGTCCAAATCATCGTATAGTGCACCCGTCGTCTTAGTGAGGAAAAAGTCAGGTGAGCATCGATTCTGTGTTGACTATAGACGTCTGAACAGTGTCACCAAGGTCGATGCAGAGGTCATACCGAACATGGAAGACCTGTTCGCTCAGATCGCCACAAGCAAGAGCCAGTATTTCACCAGGATAGATCTGAGCAAGGGTTACTGGCAAATAGCCCTGAGTGAGGACTCAAAGAAGTCACAGCATTCTCCACTCCTATGGGGCTATACCAGTGGCGAGTACTTCCTTTTGGGATGGTCAACGCACCTGCAGTCTTCTCTCGGATGATGAGGAAGTTATTGACGGGATTGGAAGGCGTTGTGAATTCATGGATGACATTCTGATAGCATCCGAGACATGGGAGGAGCATATGAGGCAGCTAGGAGCAGTTTTAGAGAGGTTGAGACAAGCCAATCTCACAGCCAGACCAACAAAGTGCCGGGTTGGTTTTCCAAGCCTGGAGTTCCTAGGTTTTGTTGTCGGAGGCGACACAAAGCAGCCGGGAAAGAGGAAAGGTGGAGAAGATGATGAATTCAGAGAGACCAAAGACCAAACAGAAGTCAGGAGTCTGCTAGGTTTTATTGGGTTCTATAGGGAGTTTGTTCCAAATTTCGCAGCAATCACGAGTCCTCTCAGTGATTTGGTCAAGGCAGGAAACCGGCAGTGGTCGAGTGGTCAGACGCTGCAGAGCAAGCACTGCAGACGGTGTTGGAAAGACTAGGTTCCCGTCCCATCTTGAAGCTACCAGGTATGTCCAACCATTTTTGTTGCGGACAGATGCATCAGGCGGTGGGATAGGTGCGGTATTGTTGCAGGAGCATGAAGGGTCGAGTTTCCTGTGAGGTATGCTAGCAGGAAGTTGACAAAGTGTGAAGAAGGGTACGCAACGGTGGAGAAGGAGTGTTTAGCTGTCGTGTGGCCGTGCAGAAATTCCACAAATACTTGTATGGGAAAGAGTTCGTGATAGAGACGGATCATCAACCACTCAAATTCCTGCAGGAGGCGCAGTTGAAAAACAGCAGAGTGCTGCGTTGGGCAATGGCATTGCAGCCCTACAGGTACCGAGTGCAGTACATCCCAGGTCGACAGAATGTCGGAGCTGACTTTTTAAGTCGTGTCAAGCTGCAACTCAGAGGAAGTCAGTCATATCTGGGGTGCTTTGTTTATAATATGTGTTGATTTACAGTTATGTTGAGTGATATGGGTTCATTCCCAGTTGGCTACGGTTCATATTTTCTGTGTGAGACTTGTTCATATTTTCTTTGTGAGACTTGTTCATGTGAATGTAGTTATGCTTGGAGCATACAGTCGCTTGTGTAGTGAGGCATTATTTGCAATAAGTGAGGATGGAGATTCCTCAGTGAAGTGTCATGGATCGTGATCATATTATATTGTGCTTTTCATAGAAATTGTAAAGAGAAGATGTGGCAAATCCGCAGGTAGGGGGAATTGCATAAGTGCGCACAGAGGTCGTTTATAAAATGAGTCGAAATAACGCAAGAGCGCACGTCAATGATAACTCATTGGAGTGGTATTCACTAATGGTATATTTTATAATTTATAAACCGTTGGTTGTAAAGTATTTTTCAAACTTTGCGCGTGTAGCTGTGTGTCAGCAAATTCGGTTGTTGTCTTTTTGTACCGTTGTTTTGAGACAATGCGGTGCATAGTCTTTTGCAAGGGGGAAATTGTCACGGTCAAAAATAAACACAACCAAACTCGTGTCAATCACCACCAGCCCAGTCGGACATAAGCTCTAACTCAAATATTCTGGGCATCAGGCAGACGGCCCCATGCGTCGGATCCAGCCAATTAAGCATAGGGGAGAGGTTCCACGGAGACGGTCTGTCTAGCCGGACGGACTAAGTGGCTGGACCGACAGGTCTCAATAGGTCTGGTCAGACGTCTCGGCGCCTACCCAGACTCATCTAGCCAATTTACGACGTAGCCGGAAAGTGAGAGGGAGAAGGTAAAAGGTGGTGGGGGTGAAAATCAAGCTAATCAATTAAATGACCAGTTGACCACCACAGAGAGTAAGGCGTGTAGGCGTGACTGTCATGATTTGAATATCCAATGGAATTAGAGGAGATAACTTCGGGTACGAGGTGGTAAAATACTGACCAATGGTACTCGCCCTTGGACACGGAGTTAAGAGATAAAGTAATGCGTGAGTGGAAGAACGGGGAGAACGAACAGAGAGACAGAGAGAGAGAGGTCTGAGTGTAATCTCTGAGGAGAGAAGAGCAGAGAGATGAGGGGAGGAGAGGAGAGAACCAAGTGGAGGCATTAGCACAAGATAGTCTGCACAGGAAGGACTTAGGAGAGATGTGGAGAGAGAGAGTTGCTAACTAATGAAGAGGGAAAGAAAGAAAAGAAAAAAAAAAAGAAAAGAAAAGCAACCATGTCCATTTGATAGAGCAGACTAGAAGAGAGAGAGAGAGTGCAATGCGTTAATGCAGGAAGAAAGAAAGGAGAACAGATCGATGTTGATAGTCACTGTTTCTATCTTAAACCGGGGTTCGACCTCATACCTGGCAGCGTCACTTCGTCAAGCAGAACCACAGACCAACGCCAGTGCCAGCAGTCTGACCTGACCAGGCGCCAGCAGACCAAGACCAGTGCCAGCAGTTGTGTCGTGCTTGTGAAAGTGACAGTGAAAAGAAAAAAAAAAGAAAAGAAAAGACAGTGATTCGTGAATAGTTAAGATCACCTGGCCAGGTAAAGTAGAAATCTATTTATACCTGGGTTAGTTAATGATGTTTTAGATGAATGATTTTGTGAAGTTCAGGAAAGAGAGAATGTTTTATTTTGTTTGATTCCATATGCATTGATGTTTCGTTCTATGAACATGTGTAGTAAAGTTATAGACTTTACTAGTGGTTTGATGTGACGAATGCATGATATATGAATGAGATCGTAAGCAAGCTGTGAGTGTGTTTGGGCTGTGCGCTAGTCCTTCCTCCACTGACATAACCCGAGGTTGACAGTGAAAAAGATTCCATCATCATTTAACAAATCACTAATCAGAAAAATATCTTTGTCAGCCCATCTCTTGTAGTAAATGATTCTTTGACCTATCCTAATATTTGTATTATAGAAAATAGGTTCCAAAAGCAAATCACTTGTTGTTTCATATTTTACCTTTAAGC
>CM031596.1:80542354-80562354 GCA_018398815.1 Conus ventricosus | reverse complement strand
CCGGTGCCGAGGTTGCGGCGGGTCTGACCAGGCTGTGGCTGTAGACGGGGTGTCGGAATGAGCGGCGTGGGTGCCTCTGAGGTGGCGCAGAGATTGGGACAGCAAAAAAAATTTAAATTAAAAAAAAAATAAAAATAAAAATAAAAAAACCCCAACAAAACGAGTGTTACCCCTTCCCGCCAAGCACACAAAACTCATGTACAATTTTGACATATTCGTTGATGACAATCCCTCCACCATCTCAATTCTGGCGGTGACGTTCAGTTCTTGGCCCACACACACTCTCTCTCTCTCTCTCTCTCTCTCTCTCGCTCTCTCTCTCTCTCTCTCTCTCTCTGTATTTCTCTCTCTCTCTGTCTCTCTCTCTCTCTCTCTCTCTCTCTCTCTCTCTCTCTCTCTCTTTGTCAACGATTTTTCTTTGCCTCAACGTTTGATCTTTCTGTCTGTCTCTGTCATAGTATAGCTTATAATTTAGGAAATGACCCGATATAACTCGATGTGACAGTATATGCAATAGTATATTCCGTTCACGATCAAGGAAAGAACATTTCAACTGAAAAAGACAGGCCCTGTTGCATCCGAATCCGACGCACCACGCAAACAAATCTCACCCACACCACAAGACAGGTCAGGGCCAGGGTCAGGGCCAGATCCAGGGCCCAATCCAAACTCTAAAAGTGAATATTTTGTATTTATGGTGAATGCCGCAAATGGTAACAGTCATAACAGCTATGACCCATTCGCATGGCACGCCAGACCCGGACGCGACAGGCCTATCCCATATAATATACCAAGAATGTCACATTGTGTGGCAAACAAATCAAACCAAATTGAGTTGATTTACTAAATGTGAGTTCTCAAAAAGCCCTTTTACTCAGAAACGCGAGCACAACTCTCCACAAAGAAAAGGTTACACAATTTAAAAATTAATGGAATAAGAAAAGTTACACTTTCAAGCATGAACAGTCGCAAAGACTCGAGAAGGAGCGCAGACACAACCAGCCGTGTCTTCCTGATGAGTTCCGACCCAGCGGACGAAAGGCCTCGGAGCAGGCAACACAAATATATCTGCCTTCAAAAGGGATTACGATGGTTCCCTTATGCAGCTAGTGAAGAGTTTTCATATCTGTAATATATTTTCTTAATTTCATGTTCCCATTTTCTCCATCTTCAAACTCCCCCCCCCCCCCCTCCCCATCCTTAAGTCCAAATCTATGCCAAGTCATTACTATGAAGACAGTTCAGCTCTTGGCCTGCGCTTGTTTTTTCCCCACTATTATTTGTCTGACTTTATTCAAGTTTAAAAGGCTGTGACAGTCTTGAATAAAAGTTACTCTGTGTTAGGTTTTCTTATGGTAGCAAAAGTTACCCCTCTTGTTTACTGTTTATTGTTTACTGTTCCCTGCCTCATTTCATTTCCAATTTTGTTTCGATTAAATTGAGGTTATTTGTATTTGTTTCTGTCCGTCTGTGTGTTTGTCTTTTGATCTCCCTTGCATCTTTGGGTGGATCCTCAAGCGTAGGCTCAAAGATTGTCCCGTACATTTTATACTATTTGCCTAATGTCTTTAGTTTTTCAGCAACTTTTTTCCTCCCCACACTTTCGTTTGATTTCATTTACTACCCTTCGCTGGCTGCTTTGGGGTGCTATTGGATTCTTTTTTGCACCCTTGGTGGTGAGAATACCACAGTATTATGGACTGTGGTGTGTCTCTATTTGACGCCAGGAGCGCAGACACAACCTCCCTGATGAGTTCCGACCCAGCGGACGAAAGGCCTCGGAGCAGGCAACACAAATATATCTGCCTTCAAAAGGGATTATGATGGTTCCCTTATGCAACTAGTGAAGAGTTTTCATATCTGTAACATATTTTCATAATTTCATGTTCCCATTTCCTCCATCTTCAAACTCCCCCCCCCCCCCCCCCCTCCATCCTTAAGTCCAAATCTTTGCCAAGTCATTACTATGAAGACAGTTCAGTTGTTGGCCTGCGCTTGTTTTTCCCCACTATTAGATTGTTCGTCTATGTATTTGTCTGACTTTATTCAAGTTTAAAAGGCTGTGCCAGTCTTGAATAAAAGTTACTTTGTGTTAGGTTTTCTTATGGGAGCAAAAGTTACCCCACTTGTTTACTGTTTTTTGTTAATCTTTGGTTAGTGAGGCCAAAGTTCATCTTGACAATTTTTGTAGCAATCACCTGAAAATTTACACTGATGGCTCAGTCCTAGATAACATTGGTAGCGGTTCTGGTTTCGTCATTTCTAGCCTAAATGTGAAAAAGAATTATCATCTTGGCAAAGGGTTTTCCATATTTACAAAAAAAAAAGTTAATTATTTAAAACATGGCAGGAATTGGAGGTGAAGAAGATCTTGATGTTTTTGATCGTGGAGACGACATGAGTGAAATGACTCCTTTGACACAGCATCGCTCAACGCTCTCATTGCATGGGGAATTAGTAGAAGGGCGGAAAAGGCGTGAATTAACAAAAAGTAAGGTCAGATCATTATACCAAAGTTTAGGCCTAGAACCTCCCGAAACTATATACCCTGATGATTTTGAAGTAAAAGATAACCATTTGTATTTGAAAAACGACAAAGGAGAACGTGTTCCGCTTACGTTTAAACGAGACCCATCAAGGTTTGTAGGCATGGGTACAATTAATCAAAAGCTCAGTGCAAGCGAGCGGAATCGCCTTGGCTTTACTGAACCAAAATTAGATGCAGAGGCAGTTGCTAAACTTCAAAAACATACAACAAGAACTCCCAACAGATAACCAAATACAAAACATGGAACTTAAAGATTTAAGTCAAACAACAGTCAAAATAATAAATACAATAGAAGCAGAAATCACTTCTTCAGAAGAAGAAACAGCATTAAAAACTATACATGATCCGCCACTGCCCATGCAAGAAATAAAGGCGCCTATAAGAGAATTAAAAGCCCTTGATCGCACTTTAAGAACCTTCCAAGGAGAATTAATAAACAATTTAGCAAAACTGAGTGAACTAAAGGAGCGTATAGAAAAAGAAAAAGAAAAACTCGCTGATGCTGACGACGCCAACTTAGGGCGTGATGTTAAAGAAAGAATAGAACAAAGACTACATGAGCTTAATCTAGAAAGATTAGCTAGACTAGAAGTGTTATATACTAACCGAAAAGAATTACGAACTCAAGTGAACAGAATAAGAGAAACTATCGAAAAAATTTTACATGAAGACACAACGCTAGCAGAACGAATAAGAACACTGTTTAGAGAGCAGGGAGTCACATTAGCAAGCGTTATAACAGCCTTAGGATTTGCAATAAGTACACTAGTGTTGGCTATTACAGGCGGCGGTGGTCAAAGTCCAGTGCCTCCACCACCATCGCCTCCATCGCCACCTGATAAATCATGGGTAAAAAACAGCTTGATCATCTTGCGGGTTTATTAAAAAAACTAGCCAGTAAAGCCATGGACGCTTTACCAGGTATATAGGGGGTATTGTTAGCTGGCTTTTGTCTACTGCAAGCAAAGTAGTTGGCTTTATGGCTGAGCACTTATGGGCATTAGTTCTCTTAATAGTCGGGTTAATTTTAGTAAAATACAGACCAAGTAATCCTAGGCCAGTTAATCCAACAACTAGTGCTGTCTTTTCTATTCATGGTCATTATTTTTTTTTGACTTCGTGGGACTTCGTGTACTTCGTGGTCTTCAACGACCTTCGGGCTTTGGGCCTTGGGGATTGGATGACTTATTCTTGGGGGTCATCTTGTTTTTTTATTGTTTGTAATATTACAGGCTCAGAATTTATGTCGTTTTTTCCGATCTTCTGTTCATTGCTGCCACAAGGATTTCATTATTGTAGTTTATTATTGTACCTATCTGGAGTCTGAGGTCAGAAGGTAGCATGTATAAACCAGTGCCAACAGCAAAGTCTACTTTCGATCTTGCGAATTGTAAAACATGTTGGTACCTTTTTATACTTGAAGGCAAATCAACTGTAGAATTAATAGCGTCCTCTAAATTTGCCAAGTACTGTTTTTGTGCATCAAAGCCAGTAGAAGGATCAGTTATGCTCGATCTTGCCTGTGCTTGCGAACCTAGCAAACACCAAACGTAAGTACGAATAGAGTCGTTTATTCGTTCTATTCCTGCTTTAGTTAGGCCCTTAGAAGTGTCTAAGATAAATGTTGTCCACGCTGATTTATGCTCTTGCTCTATGGACCCAAGGTGAACGCCTGTGCCTGAAGAGAAAGATGTGTAAGGAGGATTCCAGTCATAGTTATACTTTCTGTGCACGCCCCAAAAATAAGGGGTGCCTAAGCCATTTATTAAGGTCCAACTTTTGTCTAAAGTCTTCCTTAACATTAATATTAAATTCGTTACAGATCCTTTCAAAAGCCTTCATGTCTATTCGGTTGCTAAATGGATTAAACGGTTTGTCATTTGGTAATGGCGCTTGCAGTTCAGTCAAATACGTCTGAAGGTGTAATAGAAATGAAATCTATACACCGACCTCACCAAAGGATTCAGGATGATTTAAATGATCAGCATACGATACTCCACATCCAGTTGATGCACAAAACACAGCAAAGTTTAACTGGTTCTGATAAAACTGCATCGGATGACTGAACCACACTTCGCGATGTAGTCTTTTTTAATAGGGGGGTTAAGATATCTGTTTAAAGGCGTACTCACCTTTACTTGAAAGGTGCCAGTCTGGGTCACAGAAATGACAAGAGTATCAGTTGCTATATTTTTAAGATTGTAGTGCGGCCCAACAGAATATTTTGCATTAGTATATTTGAATGCACTCATTTTTAATTTGTTTTAAAAATGTTTGTAACAATAACAACTCAAGACAGTCCTTCGTTTTTAGAGTATGCTATTGATAACGAATGCGGAACCAAAATGGTCGCACTCCATGAAATTTTTTACAAAGTCGTATGGTTTAATATAACTAAATCCAAAAACAATAATAAAAATTCTAAAAGTTGACAAAACAGGGGCCAAAGTTAGCCAGTTAACAATACCTGATGGTTATTACGGTTTTGCTCACTAAAAGAAGCAATGAGTAACTTCAACATTACTCTCAAACTTAACAATGCAAATCTAAAAACAATGTTAACATTCAAGCCTGAAGAAGAAGCAGGTTACTATTTTGATAAAGAGCTAGCTAAAAATGTTAGGCTTTGCAGCTGACAATCATAGATTTAGAGTTACACCAAACAAAACTACTTATGAGGGGGAAAGTCCCCTCGATCTTGCATTACATTCATTACTCTATGTTCATTTGGATGAGTTGAGCACTGATGAAAACTTATATGATGGAAGGCCCTCAAATGTTTTAAGAGCTCTTCCGTCAGGGAAGCTGCATATTGCGATTATGAAATTATACAATTCCCTAATTTACAGTTTAAAAGATTAGTTTGTGGGAGGGTCAGATCATTTAATATAAAGATCACAGACAAAACAGGGAAAGTTGTAAAAATGTGATAACCTGCACATTGTTTTGGAAATAATAATAAGTTGTACTAAAAATAATGTCACGAGGACCAGAAGAACCGGGAGTTACATTAGCGCCTGTAAGGTGTATAACCTTAAAATTAAAAGACCTTGCAGACGTTGCGGACTTTGAACAGAACGGTGAGATAGGCGCTTTGTATGGTTTTGAGTACACTAAAGATGGTGATTATAAACGCAAAGAGGTTAGCGACAACAAAAAGTTTCCTAAACTAGAACAACTACGCAATGTAAAGCAAATAATGCTGGCCAGTATGAATATAAAATAGTTCGAAAACCTGACAGCAAATGGCACTTAGAACCATATTTAGAATGGGACATAAAATTGAATTCATAAGCCCATTTACATTTTTAGCCGTCAAAAAAGTTTCAGAAAAGCATTCAACTCTGGCCTTTTACATGTAAGTCTTATGCCAGAGGACAATAGTCGGAAAGAGATTGAAATAACGCCGTATGGGAAAAAACAGTACATCCTCCACAGAAGAGAAACGGTTTTTAAAGGAAGCTTCTACAAAATTACAGTTCTTTCCACATAGGAAATTAGGAGACACGTTCACAATGATATTTGAAATTTCTGTCTTTAAAGATGTGGAGAGGGATGGGTTGTGGGCGTTAGTGACGTCCTTATAAAAGGAATTAATATTAGCTGGCAAAACTTAGACGTTAAACGTCTTAAAGTTACCATCGTCGTTCTTCACAATGGTGAGGATATTAAGACCATAACAACAAGCAACAAAATCAATGTTGACTTAAATAGAAACAATCTTACAGAACTGAATTGGATTAATGTTACACATTTAGGCCTCATAGGGTTTTATTATACTGAACAAGTTTTGACGGAGAGTATGATAAAAATAATAACTGGATTAGATTAAATTATGTTATAAAACTATGGAACAGACAACTTTGGTGTCAATGCCGATGTTAAACTTTATGATAAAAACCCCTCATTGCTCATTGATTTGTGGGCAGACTGGTTGTGGAAAAACAATATTTGTCCTCGACCTATTACAAACAGTTTATCGTTATAATTTTGATCATATAGTAATTTTCTGCCCAACACTTAAATGGAACAAAGCATATAATGATAGAAGGTTTATATGGGCGGATGATGACATATATTTAATTAATCCCAGCAATAAGTTAAGTGAGTGTTTAGAACACTTTTATAAATTGTTTGAGGGAACGCAGACACTATTATTATAGATGACTGTTCGGCAGAAAGAGACATAGTTAAAAAGAGAAACACTTTGTCAAAACTGGCTTTCAGTGGAAGACATGCTGGGATAAGTGTGTGGATTTTATGTCAAAAATATAACTCCGTTTTAAAAGACTTTAGAGAACAATTAAAGACTGTAGTTTTATTTCACATGAAAGACAGAGACGCATTTGATGAATGTATGCGCAAAAATGATGTTATTGAAAATGATCAGGAAAAACACAGGATTAAGCAAAAACTAAAATCTGAAAAGTTTAGTAAATTAGTATTGAAAACGGATAACCCTACACAGTATCTTTGTTTGTAAAAAATCGTTATTTTTTTGGTTATAGAAGACTTACTTGTCAGAGAACTATAAAAGGCGGGTCTAGGTTCAACTGTCCCGAAACTGGTTGAGGGACAGTTGAGCTAGACCCCGCCTTTTATAGTTCTCTGATGGGCTGAACACTATAACCAGGTTCTCAACCGCCCTGCCTCAACCAACGACGAGGCCATTGCACGCCTACCTCAAGTGGAGATCAGGCAAGACCTTGACAACCCCCCCCCCCTTCCCCACAGAAGAAGTCAGAAAGGCAATCAACTTTCCTGTGGCAAAGTGCCAGGATCTGATGCAATCCCTGCCGAAGTTTACAAATCAGGAGGCTCAGCCTTGACACAGAAGCTGATGCAGCTCTTCCGGTCCATGTGGAATGAAGAGAGGGTCCCACAACAGTTGAAAGATGCCAACATTCTCCACATCTACAAGAGAAAACTCAACCGCCAATCCTGCGACAATCACCGAGGCATCTCTCTCTTGTCCATAATTGGGAAGATCTTGGCTCGTGTCCTGCTCAACTGCCTTCTACTACACCTTGAGCAGGGTCTCCTCCCAGAAAGCCAGTGTGGCTTTCGTGCAGAACGTGGAACTGCAGACATGATATTTGCTGCACGACAGCTCCAGTAAAAACGCCAAGTGCAGCAGAGCGATCTGTTCGTGACTTTTGTCGATCTGACCAAGGCCTTCGATACGGTCAGCAGAGATGGCTTGTGGAAGATCATGGAGAAATTTGGCTGTCCCAGCAGGTTCATTACGATCGGACAGTTCAATGACGGTGAAAGTACTGGATGATGGAGACAAGTCAGAAGCCTTTCCAGTTACCAACGGCGTAAAGCAAGGCTGCGTTCTTGCCCCTGCACTCTTTAGCATGCTCTTCTCTGCCATGCTGACTGACGCCTTCCGTGACTGTCTGGGTGGTAAACACGTCAGATACAGAACTGACGGTGGGCTGTTCAGCCTCAGGCGACTGCAGGCTGTTACAAAGGTGAAAGAGACCATGATCAGGGACTTCTTGTTTGCTGATGACTGCACCCTCAATGCCAGCACAGAACAGATGATGCAGCACGAAATGGACTGCCTCTCACGAGCCTGCGACAACTTCGGTCTCACCATCAGCACCTACCTTGGCTTAAGGCTGTGTCAGACCAATTGACATAGGCCAGAACACCAAGGCTACATCAAAATGTTGTTATGCTCTGCATAGTTATGTGGGGATTGTCTTCAGTCGTGACAAGCTCCTAGCATAACATTATCAGTCTCCCAAATCCCCCGAAGTCGGAGTGTGGCTGCCCATGTGGCGGGGTAATCAAAAACGGTCACACATGTAATGTTCTCATCCCCAGCTGATGCATTTGTGCCATAGTGTTCAAATGCTTCGGCTGTTCGGATGATCCCTGGAGTCTTTTAGCCAGGGTACGACAACAACAACAACAACCATCAGCACCAAATAGACCGAAGTGATGTATCAGCCTGCGCCAAGTAAACCATACCAAGAACCACACATCACGGTAAAGGGGCAAAACCTACTGGCAGCTGACAACTTCACCTATCTGGGCAGCACACTCTCACGTGCTATGAACATTGACGCAGAGGTCAGGAACAAGATTGCCAAAGCCAGCTCTGTGTTTGGGAGACTCCGTCGAAATGTCTGGGAGCGGAGAGGACTAAGCCTTACCACCAAGCTGAAGGTCTACCATGCATTGGTACTAAACCACTCCCCTCTATGCCAATGAGACCTGTACTGTCTACAGCAGACACGCCAAACAGCTCAACCATTTTCACCTCAGCAGACTCCTACACATCAAGAGGCAGGACAAAGTCCCAGACACTGAGGTCTTGGAAAGGGCCAGCATCCCCAGCATTTACACTCTCCTTCAGAAATCCCGAGCCAGATAGGCTGGCCACATCGTCAGAATGCCTGATAGTCGACTTCCGAAACAACTGCTGTACGGAGAACTGAGTCAGGGCAAGCGCAAAGTGGGGGGGGGGTGGGGGGGGGGGGGGGGGGGGGGGGGGGGGGGGAGGGGTGTGTGTGTATGTGTGTGCAGAAGAAACGTTTGTATGTGTAACAATTCCTATTGTTAGGACTATGAGGTCATTAATATTCATATTACATAATCATTTGAGTCCCAAGAGAATTATAACTCAATGTGATCTTGGCAGTGGTTATCATGACCAAGATACGGCAAAGAAAAATTCTGGTGCAATTTGTAATGAGTGAAGCTATATATTTTCATCCAGTCAGTAGCCTGTACACGCACACTCACGAACACGTACGCGCATACACATACTCACATGCGTATACGCCCACATACAAAGGCACACACACACACACACACACACACACACACACACACACACACACACACACACACACAAATATCTACATATACATATGCAACTAGGTATGTGCGTATGCTCCCCCCCCCCCCCCCCCCACACACACGCATTCACACACAAGCACGCACACACGCGTGCGCGCACGAGCACACACACACACACACACACAGACACACACACACACATGCATACGCATACATGCATATTATGCACACACACACATGAGCTCGCACAACACACGGGTCCGTACCCACACACCAATACACACACATATGTGCACTCCCTACACACACATACAATGATGAAAATAGTACAACCAATGTTAGATAGGTGCTTAAGGTCTGACCAGCGCGTTGGGCTAATGCGTAGGACAGACATCTAGTAAGTCGTCGCCACGAGACCCTCTTCTTAAATTTGCTCATCTTAGTCAATAATTCATCTATCCATCAGCTTTAAATCGTGCACAGTGTGGTCTCAAAACTTAGCGTATGTGGTGTAGCGTTAATGGACTAGTTCGCACGCAGTGACGTCTCCTTGATGAAATGAAACTGAAACACACACACACACACACACACACACACACCCCACACACACACACACACACACGCACGCACGCACACACACACACACACACAGAAGTGGAAAAAAAAAACAGACACGAACGAACTTAACAGCCTGACAGATGTTGTGACATGTTGTGCAAGAGTAAATTCGAAAATGGGGCATAGGTGCACAAATTGTCACAACTGCGAGTTATGACATTTTGTGCAATCCTTCACTGCACAAAATGTCACAGACAGACAGACAGGGAGTCAGACACACAAGGAAACAGGCAAATAGATAGAAAGAGACAGAACACACACACACACACACACACACACACACACACACACACACACACACACACACACGCGCGCGCGCGCGCGCGCGCGCGCGCGCTCACACGCACACAAACGCACTTATGCGCGCGCCACCGCTTGTAGACAGATGCAGGTTATACATGCGCAAAAATCGCACACACAGAAACACACAACATGTATACTCAGAGGCATAAAAAACGCGAAAAAATAGAGACAGTGCACGATTGTTCACATTGTGAACAGGACGTAAGCAATGTCGTTGGCACGTGCAACATTAGCAGTACGTGGTGTCTTGGCCGGTTGTAACCTCGTAACAGTGGGTGAATGTTGCCGGGTCAGCGTTTTTGGCACGAGGAGTGCATTTGCCATGTGGACTACCTACGCCACGTGCATCAATGTGAATTGCAACTCAATGTGGCCCCCATTGTGGGGCTATAAATTTCCAAACCCCAAAAAGTTCAAATCATCCCTTCCAGCGGCGCCAACATAATGCCGAGACTTTCTCGTCAAGATCGTTGCATAGCAATGGGGCAACTGCAGGCCGGGGTTCCAATGAGGCAGGTCGCTATCGCATTCGGAGTCCACATTTCCACCGTCTATCGCCTTCTGGACCGCTTTCAAGCAAGAAACACCACTGATGACAGACCGAGGAGCGGCAGACCGAGGGTCACCACAGCAGCCCAAGACCGCCATCTTCTTCGTCAGCATCGACGGGAGCCTTACCAAACCGCTGCCAACACAGCCAGGAACACCGTCGGCAACCATGGCAGGCCAATCAGCAACAGGACCGTGCGTCGCCGACTGAACACAGTTGGTCTCCAATGCAGGCGTCCAGCCCGGCGACCTATCCTGACACTCCAGCATCGCCAGAACCGTCTGCAGTGGGCACAGATCCACGTGCATTGGCGCCATCGGGACTGGGGCCGAGTCCTCTTCAGTGATGAAAGCCGGTTCTGCGTCGACCCAGGCGATGGCCGCATCCGGATCTGGAGAAGAGCAGGGAAACGCTTCACAGATGCCAACATCACCGAAAGGGACCCATGGGGTGGTGAAAGCATCATGATCTGGGGGGCTATCGGCATAAATCGCCGTATTGGGCCAGTCATCTTCCAGAATGTGGGTCCAGGACGTGGTAACGGGGTCACTGCTGTTCATTACATCGACCAAGTTCTGAGGCCCCACATCCTGCCGCATTTCCAGCGGCATCCACAGAACCTGTTTCAGCAGGACAACGCAAGGCCGCACACTGCCCGTGCTACGCAGAACTTCCTGAGGCAGAACAACATCAATCTGCTGCCTCACCCAGCCCGTTCTCCCGACCTTTACCCAATAGAGCATTTCTGGGATGCCCTTCAGAGGCAGTTGAACCAGCTCAACCCCAGACCCCAGACAGCAGCTCAGCTTGCTGTTGCTGTGGGCCAGGTGTGGTGGCAAGTCCCCCAGAGGCAGACCAACACTCTGGTGCGCTCGATGTACCGCAGGTGCACAGCTGTGATCAATGCTCGAGGTGGTCACACCAGATACTGACATTCTGCTGTTAACACAGGGTCAAGGTCAAGTTCATGTGACCTTATTTTCTACCAGAATGAACCTTGAAAGGACACTTTTGCGGTGTTCGATTGCTTTTTCTCACTTTCTATTACCAGTTCAAAGGAATCGGTAGCCAAATTACATCAAAATTTCTATACAGTTTGTTTTCGCGTTTTTTATGCCTCTGAGTATATATGCACACACATGCTCACACTTAAGCGTGATGATGATAATGATGATAATGATACTAATCGTAAAAAATGATGATGGCTAGTTCTTCGCTTGCGAAGATTAGTGGGAAGTTCCCGCCAGGGATGGGCGGCACGCCCTTTGATGATTAATTAGTCCAATTCATGATCTACAGGATCTGTGGCATTGTGGGCAGGTGTAGATCTGGCCTGCGATGTTGAGCTGCGGATCTGGGTCTTCCCTTCTTCTTCTCTTCTCCTGGATGTTCTGTCGTCTGGTTTTCTCGAAGTGTTGGGTTCCCTTGAGCGTTGAAGCTCTCCAGCTACCTCTATCTGATGCTGACTGCTCCCAAGTCTTTGGGTTGATGTCCGCTTGGGATAGTTGCTTCTTCAGTGGGTCCTTGAGTCTTTTCTGTGGTGCGCCTGTATTGCGTTTGCCTTGGACCAACTCCCCATAGAATACTGGTTTTGGCATGCGAGTGTCGGGCATCCGGGTGATGTGCCCTGCCCAGCACAGTTGTTTAAGAATGAGCATTGACTCGATGCTTTGCAGTCGAGCTCTTTCTAGGACTTCTATGCTCGTTACGTTGTCCTTCCACTTGATGCCCATGATGGACCGGAGGCATCTCTGATGGAACTGCTCCAGCTGCTTTATTTGTTTCCGGTACAGCACCCATGCCTCTGATCCGTATAGCAGTGTGGACAGTACAGCATCTCGGTAGACTTGCATCTTTGTGGAGAGTCGCAAGGAGTGGTTTTTCCATACTCTGTTCTGGAGGCGGCCAAATGCACTGCTTGCCTTTGAGAGGCGGTTGACCACATCTTTGGTCACCGTAGCGTCGTTCGATGTGACGTTGCTCAGGTAGGAGAAATGCTCGATCGTGTTTATGGGGGTGGCCATCAATGCTTATGTGGGGAGCAGCGTACGCGGTCCTAGTGCTTTTTGGTGGAAGACTTCAGTTGTCTTCAGACTTATAGTCAGACCGAATGCCTTGGCTGCCTGTGAAAAACGGTCTACGATGACCCGCAGAGCTACTTCTGTGTGTGCCAGGAGGGCGCAGTCATCTGCAAAGAGCAGTCCAGGATAGCTTCTTCTGAGGTCATCGTGTCTTCGTGTAAAAAAAATAATAATGAAAAAACAACAACAACAACAACAACACAGTAATAATATCATCATCATCATCATCATCATCATCATCATCATCATCATCATCATCATCATCAACAACAACAGTATTATTATAATCATTATTGTTGATGCTGTTGCTATTGTTGATATCATTATTTTTATCATCATTATCATCATCATCATCATCATTTATCATCATCATCTCATCATCATCCATTATCATTACTATTTTTGTTAGTATCATGATTATCATTATCATTATTATGATTAGTATCATCATTATTATCATCCTCCCTCCTCATTATTTTTATCATTAAAATAATTATCATCATCATCAAAGTCGTCGTAGTCGTCGTCGTTGTCGATGTCGTCGTAATCATCATCATCATCATTGCCATCATCATCATCCTTCTTTTTCTTTTCTTTTTTTTCTTATGTTTACTCTTGTTGATATTATTGTTATCATTATTATCATCGTTATCACAATTGTTGTTATTATTATCATTATTATTATAATATTAGTATCATCATCATTATCATTACTATTATTATTATCATCATCATTATTGTTATTATTATCATCATCATCATCATCATCATCATCATCATCATCATCATCATTATTGTTGTTGTTGTTGTAGTTAGAAAAAGAAACACCCGAAGGTGCTGGGGAGGACCCAGAGAAGCACCGTCTTCACCTGCCTTTAGAGCAGTCCTGTACCACCCTTGGAGGCCTGCGCTGTGTTGACGATGGGTTTACAGGCATGCGAGGAACCTCCTTTTAAGATATCAAGGGACATAACTGCTCCTGAACAGAGGTAAATTAGACTACAGGTTTGCAGCTCATAACAGCCTTAAAGTAGCATCCCCATGGGTGTACCAGCGTGTATCATGCTGCAGACCCCACCGGCGAAAAACACCACCCTCCAGCTGCCCAGCACACCCCACAGACCCCAAACCCCTGCCCACGGACAGACGAAGACGGTGCCACTCCAGACACAGCCCAAACTTCGCCATACGGTCTTATGTGCCCTCAAGAGAGAATCCAAAGTTGTATCTTTCCCACTGTCAGCAGGACTTTCCCTGTGGTCAGTGGGTCTTTCCTCACCGTCATGGACCTTTCTCCAGGTCAGCCTAGTTAAGCAAGAAGAAAAGAAACACCCGAAGGTGCTGGGGAGGACCAGAGAAGCACCGTCTTCACCTGCCTTTAGAGCAGTCCTGTACCACCCTTGGAGGCCTGCGCTGTGTTGACGATGGGTACAGGCATGCGCAGGACACTCCATTAAGATATCAAGGGACATAACTGCTCCTGAACAGAGGTAAATTAGACTACAGGATGCAGCTCATAACAGCCTTAAAGTAGCATCCCCATGGGTGTACCAGCCCGTATTTCATGACTGCAGAGCCCACCGGCGAAAAACACCACCCTCCAGCTGCCGAGCACACCCCACAGACCCAACCACCCCTGCCCACGGACAGACGAAGACGGTGCCACTCCAGACACAGCCAAGCTTTCGCCATACGGTCTTATGTGCCCTCAAGAGAGAATCCAAAGTTGTAGTCTTTCCCACTGTCAGCAGGACTTTCCCTGTGGTCAGTGGGTCTTTCCTCACCGTCACTGGACCTTTCTCCAGGGTCAGCCTAGTTAAGGCAAAGAAGAAAAAGAAACACCCGAAGGTGCTGGGGAGGACCCAGAGAAGCACCGTCTTCACCTGCCTTTAAGCAGTCCTGTACCACCCTTGGAGGCCTGCGCTGTGTTGACGATGGGTACAGGCATGCGCAGGACACTCCATTAAGATATCAAGGGATATAACTGCTCCTGAACAGAGGTAATTAGACTACAGGATGCAGCTCATAACAGCCTTAAAGTAGCATCCCCATGGGTGTACCAGCCCGTATTCATGACTGCAGAGCCCACCGGCGAAAAACACACCCTCCAGCTGCCGAGCACACCCACAGACCCAACACCCCTGCCCACGGACAGACGAAGACGGTGCCACTCCAGACACAGCCAAGCTTTCGCCTTACGGTCTTATGTGCCCTCAAGAGAGAATCCAAAGTTGAGTCTTTCCACTGTCACAGGACTTTCCTGTGGTCAGTGGGTCTTTCCTCACGTCACTGGACCTTTCTCCAGGGTCAGCCTAGTTAAGGCAAAGAAGAAAAAGAAACACCCAAGGTGCTGGGGAGGACCCAGAGAAGCACGTCTTCACCTGCATTTAAGCATCCTGTACCACCTTGGAGGCCTTTCGCTGTGTTGACGATGGGTACAGGCATGCGCAGGAACTCCATTAAGATATCAAGGGACATAAACTGCTCTGAACAGAGGTAAATTAGACTACAGGATGCAGCTCATAACAGCCTTAAAGTAGCATCCCCATGGGTGTTCTTCTTGTTCTTGTTCCTTTTGTCGTCGTCTTCATGATGATGATGATGTGATGGCAGTTAGTTTAGAGCAGGTTTTTTCTCTCTTCATTTTGATTATCTTGCTTTTCATGATATTTGCCCCGGTTTTGTTTGTTTGTTTCTTGGATGGTTTTGTTAGTTTGTTTGTTTCTTTTTAGTTCTCAATTCCACACTGTGCCACAGAAACATGGCCGCATACAATGAGATTGTTGACGTTCCCATATTCCTTTTCACATTGCTGAATTCTTTGATTGCATTTCACTCTATTCCATTTGGTTCTTCCTTCCTTTGACTATGTTTTCTCTAACAATGTTATTTTAAATTTCGTTTTCTTTTTTCTTTTCTGCTCCCTTTTACCCCCATGATTTTCAATCGATCCTCGTTTTAATTTTGTATTTCATTTTCTGTCAATTTCTTTATTGGTGCTGTCTTTTTGCTTTCCCCCCTTTTTTCTCATTTAGTTCCGTACATATCCTGTTCTTCTTTTTGTTCTCTTTTCATTCCTCTTCCCCTTTATTTTTTTCTGTGCGTTTTGCCTTTTCTGTTGTTATTCAGTTTTTTCCCCGTTTGTTCTATCTTTCTCCCTCTCTTTGTTTTCGTTCTTTTTTAATTTTTTAAAAAATTTTTTACGCCAGTTGTAGTTTGTCTTCCTTCCCCATCCAATTGTTTCTCCAGGGTGTCCAATTTCTCGTGGTCTCTGGGGGGAAATGGAGTTCGATTTTAGTCGACGCGTATCAAACCCGTGACAGAGAGAGAGAGAGAGAGAGAGAGAGAGAGAGAGAGAGAGAGAGAGAGAGAGAGGAGAGACGCTTGACGCGCTTGTCCTTCACTCGTAGCTGCCCCCCTCTGTAGTAGCCTACTTTTCCTTGGGCCCGTAATGTTCTCAGGGTTTCAGTCTGGCGCCTTGTTCTGTCTTGTATCAGTCTGATCCCTTATCTTTTCAACCTTTCCCTCCCGTCATGTCTTTCATGATTTTCATCACATCTGACCATCTTAACAGTTTCACTATCACAGGTCTTGGGTGCGGATTCAGCGGGTTCCTTCTCCCCAACCAATGTGCCCTATCCACCACATCATCCTTCCATGCAGGGTCTGACATGAAGTGGTCCAGCATATCCTTCACCAGTTCCTCACAGTTTTCACTCGTATTCCCATCTTGTGTTTCTTGCAGCCCCACGATCTTCCTTCTAGCTTATCTATTTCTTCTTCCAGCCCTACTATTTTTTGTTCCATGCACTCTTGCTCCTCTTCTAGTTGTCTAACTGCTGCTGTGTTTCTTTGTGTGTTTCTTTTTGTGTCTGCCACCTCTTTGTGTAGTTGTTCTAATGTGTTAGCCATGTGTATCTGCTTCGTCTCTACTCTATTTATGGTGTCTATCTGGATTTGAATTTATTTGCTAATGATGTCTGTGATCTGTAAGCCCTACGAGTATCTGTGTCAACTTGATTTCTAATGTTGATAGTTTCTCGTCAATATTTTGTTGCAATTTGTGTGGCCCCTCCCCTAGCGTTTCCTGACTGTTAATTGTGCTACTGGTACTGATGTTGCTGCTTTGGCTCGGTCCCGGGTTGATCTCAACGTCTCCACTCAGCCGAAGCCTGCTCGCCAGGTACAGTGCGTTCACCAAGGTCGCAATCATGCCCATCGTTCTCATAATCATCGTTTTGGCAGTCTGGCTAGGATATCCGAGCGTTCCTCCTCCGCACTCCTGCCACTGTAACGCCGCATCGACCGCGGCCTGCCATGGCTGGCCGTCCGCTGTTTCACTTTCGATACGGCCCGCCCCTCTTTTAGCCGTCTCATTCCAGAGCCCGTTTGCAAAGACACTGCGAGTCCAGTCCCTACACTCGTCGAGCAGGGGCCGAAGGCCATCTCGATCATCTGCAGCGCGTACCATGTCAGCAGGCTTCACAAACCAGTTCGAACACAAAACGTAGCACTTCACTCACTCCCAATACTTTTTCCCTGACGCCATCTTGTCTGTTTACTTTCAACCTCCCCGGCCCCCCAAACAAACTAATTTTCGCTCTCCACAGCTCTAGTTCCACCATTTTCTTCTTCTAAATCACACATAGCGTTCACTGACACTCTTACATCCACTTTCGTGCTAATTTCGCCACTGTCACTGTCGTCGTTCCGACCTAGCAGGCTTCTCTTGCTGAGAGCTCACACACAGCCCTGCTGCTTCGTCGCCATCTTGCGCGCGCACCCCCCCCCCCCCCCCCCCTTGAGAGAGAGAGAGAGAGAGAGAGAGGAGAGAGAGAGATTGCTAAGATTGCAGGTAAGACAACACAGTTCTGAACTCATTACATCTCACCCGCATCAACATCCTTCCCCTCCTTATTACCATCAGCATCACTGAGCAATCTCCTTTCCGCCCCCGTCTTCAGTTGCACTGGAAAAGCGGAGCTGTGGGGTAATTGAAAAGTTATTTCAACTGACCCTTGGCATCAATCCACAACCTCTCTCTCTCTCTCTCTCTCTCTCTCTCTCTCTCTCTCTCTCTCTCTCTCTCTCTCTGATGGGTGTGTTATGCGTTGACTAAAACCAAACTCCATTTTCACGCAGAGAGTAAAATACCCGACCCCCGTTGTATTCAGTTTTCAAGCAGAGCACACGTAAAAAAAGATCCGTGCTGATATGATGTTACAATTTTAAATGGTAGTCTTGTAGAAAGGGAAACAAGAGGCCAAAAATATTTCTTCAGGTGGTAATCTGTTATACATTCTTCATAAGCGGATCAGCAAACAACGACAGCGTCTCTTTCTCTCATTGCTCATTAGGCTGCTTCCAGCTGGAGGTAAATCCAAGGCATTTGGTATATAACTGTTATTGGAAAAGAGGCAAAGGCTCTTAGTGAAGGGAAGTGTTCAATTTTTTTAGAGTTGTCATGCACTGTATGTGCTCCTTTTTGCCAACTGTGTGTCGTCTTCTGCGAGGGTAGAGTGTAAAGAAGTTTTCATATAATCCATTTATTACAAGAAATTCTCATTCTGTCTTCCCCTCCTCTGGGGTTAATACCAGTAATTTGGTTTGGATTGTATACTTATCTGTAACTTTTGTGAAATGTTTTGTTTTCGCTCGATGCATTTCTCACATTGTGAATGTGTGTCTGCCTCTTTGTAGACCTATATGGAGAGAGAGAGAGAGAGAGAGAGAGAGAGAGAGAGAGAGAGAGAGAGAGAGAGAGAGAGAGGGAGGGAGAGAGAGAGAGAGAGAGAGAGAGAGAGAGAGTGTGTGTGTGTATGTGCGTGTGTGTGTGTGTGTGTGTGTGTGTGTGTGTGTGTGTGTGTGTGTGTGTGTGTGTGTGTGTGTGAGTGTGTGTGTGTGTGTGTGTGTGTGTGTGTGTGTGTGTGTGTAAAGTCCCTCGAGTTGTTCTTCCATGTTTTATCATATTCATAAACTATGGTCACTGAATACTTTTCTGTTCTAGAGAGCCAGGCTGGAAAGAATAGGGAACGAAAATGTTTTTCAAATGATTCAGAAATACATATCTTGGTTGTAAAACTTCATGAGCCAAGAGACAGCAGTATAAAAGAAAAAACCCACAACAGCAACAAATAAACGAAATCAGACCAAATTTACATAAAATGTACAGAAAAACAAATCAACAGAAAACAAGAGGAAACTGAAATATAACTAAATAACAAGCAAACGAAAACTGGTTGGAGAGCATGAGCTTAAGGAAGGAGGAGAAGTACAGAAATCTAGGATGTTAAAGCCATGCTTGTATTTCATGTTTTATGGTGATATTATGAGGAGAGAAATACAGAACAAAATGTGTCATATCCTGTACCAGCACAAGGTTAAAACACTTCTCTCCAACATTCTCATCACCCGCATCTTTCATGTCTACAGACCGTTTGTTCATTTGTTTGTTTGTCACTACCAGCGGGGGATTATCTGTCAGCTCTGTCCATGGTTGTGTGCATGTGTTCTTAATTTTTGTCTGACTAAAATCAGAATACTGTTCAATGAATCTCTCTCTCTCTCTCTCTCTCTCTCTCTCTCTCTCTCTCTCTCTCTCTGTCTCTCTCTTCTCTCTCTCTCTCTCTCTCTCTCTCTCTCTTTTCTCTCTCTCTCTCTCTTTATTGATGACGAAGAACACTTTCTGTTCCAGTGTACTGCTTATAATGAAGTGCAGACAAATTGTTCATTTATCCAGTTAGATGTAGCGAGAAGACAAAATGTCGCTGTCGTGTAATTAAATCAGCTACGAAATTCATCGCGGAAGCATTGAAAATTAGACAGATGAAGGAAAGTGAAATTTTAGATAATGCATTATTAGAGATATATGAATGAATGCTATCATTCATCGCATGTGGAAGAGATCAGTAAGATACAATGTCATCATTTGATTGAGTGGACGGTCAAGTCAGTCTTAAGATTTTTTTAAAAAACCTTACTGCATTACTCCTGTGCGTGAGGACATAAGGAAATGTTACGAATTTATTTGTTTTTGTTAACCTTTGATTTTATACACACTAAGAATGAATGTGTACTATTTGTT
>CM031596.1:80536619-80542254 GCA_018398815.1 Conus ventricosus | reverse complement strand
TGCAGGAAAGCAAGAGGGAAATGTTATTGTTCTGTCACCCCCTCCCCCCTTGTCAAAAGACCTCTTTGGTAATGACAATAAAATATCAAAGTGGTCAGAGTCTCTCTCTCTCTCTCTCTCTCTCTCTCTCTCTCTCTCTCTCTCTTCTCTCTCTCTCTCTCTCTCTTGGGTGTCACTTTCGGCTGGCGAAGTGTTGACACTGACTGAGAGAAGCTGCGACAATTAAATGAAGTTTCTCTGATCTTAGGCCCTACATCAACCCGGAGTACTCTGGTAGTCATTATGCCGGAAGCTGCTTTACGTGTTCGATCAGTGTGTGGTTGGCTTTTGCCGGATGTTGATTATAACAGTGTTATTATATTTGTAATATCTAGAAGTTTACTCAATTTTTCGAAAGATGGTTTGTATGTAAGTACATATGTACCCCTGGAAAACTCATCATACTACTTTTTCTTTTGATGCTGATAATGGTACACGTGCACTAGAAGACATTCTCACAGATAAGGTCTTTGAATTTTCTATATGTATAACTAAACGGAGACTTAACAGCAGACCGTCCAACATAGGTGCTAATAGCACTGTTTATGGTAATTGTTTCAAAAATGATTTTTGTTGTTGCTGTTAAAGGGAGTCTGAAAACAAAGCATTGAACACATACAGTAAGTTTTTTACGAAGCATGTGCACAGCTCTAAAACTGTGCATTTTAAACGGTGTACGCAACGGCGACCGCCAAGGTCAGTTCACATATTTTGATACGGGAAATAGTGTGAATGATTATTTTTTTGCTTCTGTTGATCCTTATGTATTATTATGCCATCATGTTCTCTGTATCTACAAGAATGCACTGAGTTGGATCACTTGCCTTTGGAACTCCATGCGAACTTTCATCGGGACGATAAGTTCTATAGATAATGTGAATGAAATAATAATAATCAGAATCAGAATAATTGAAAAATGACGCCATGGAGGAGCACATTGTCAGCCGAAATCCTCGAACTATTATCTTCTTACAAGCTGACGATATTGCTTTATCAGAAACTGCAGTTAAACTCTAAACCCAGCTAAATAACCTCCACAGTACAGCTGCAAGGCTTCAACTTTAGATAAATATGGGGAAAAGTTCACCTGTTGCTTTAAAAAGATTCTTTGGTATGCAACCTTAGACACCAAATAATTTGTGTATTGGGATACAGGTCGATATCATATGTACGTAGACTATTATTTGCGATACATTAGTTACTGGTTAAAAATTCTGTGTATGGATAAGAAAATGTTGCCAATTAAGGTGTATAAAATGCTGCTTGGTTTAGAAGTAAGAGGTAAGAAATGCTGGGCATCTGGTATTCAAGATTTTTGTTAATCCAAAAGTGGTTTTGGTTCGCCTGGATTAATCACAGTGTGGAAATATCAATATTTTAAAAAGAACTTCGTCAAAGGTTTATTAATAACCGATGGCAAAAATGGGACGAACACGTTCAAAACAGTAACATGTACGCTTTTTATATAACATTTAAATCGTCTAGGAATTTTAAAGCAGGTCTTTTGCTTGACATTGACATTCGAAGAACTGTATGACAAGAATGAGATTTGGAGTAGCCAATATATTCGCACAGAAGCATTGGTATATTAATGTTGATGAAGATGATATTATGTGCCCGTTATTGTAAGAATACCAAAGGGGATGAACTATATTTTTTGGTGTGCTGTCCGGCCCTCCAAGATTTCAGAAATGATTTCATCCTCCCCAAAATATACCCCCCAAATAAACAAACAAACAAACTATCAACAACAACAACAACAAAAACCCGAAGTCTGTTTAATTTTGCATTGCTCATAGCAAATCGAAATGAAATAATATTGAAGAATGTTTGCATATATTTGTATAAAGCATTAAAAGACGTGCTGTATTACTCAGTTAAAGTAGTCTTGGATTATGCAGTCGCGATGGATTAATGATCAACTGTCATGTATTTTACATAGCTGTCTAATTATTCACAATAAGGTTCAATATAGTCGTCTTTGCTATCCTACATACTACCCCGTACCAACCTCCACACTGGTGTCCTCCCTTCTCAGTATTAGCGACTATTTATTTGCGTGCGTATCTACGCTACACACAATGGGTAAAACTGACACCCCAGTGAGTCTTTATCTCCAAACGTAGAACGTATATATCCATTTTGTGGCAGTATTTTATTTCCTCTGTTCAAAACGAAGAAGTTTGTCAGGTTACCGATTATTCATATCATTTTCATGACGCCAGGGTTGAGTTTTTCCACAAGCTGAGTATTACTCAGCATTATAATGATTCTACTGAAGATGACCACGTAGCCTTTGCCTGTATGTAGCGTAACAGCTGAATGGTAACCTGCAACTATTGACAGAAGCTTAGCCATAGGGTTACTTCATATGAATAGCGCCAAGTAATTGCAATGTGCACCATACAGTTGATCGTAAATTTATAGATAACCTGACTCCCCTGGCGCCATCCTCCGTCTTTTCTTTTCGTTTCTCTTTTTTCAAGCGTTTGTGTTTTTTGTGTTGTGTTTTCTGCTCATTGAAATTGCGTCTTTTCTCTGAAATGTATCTACTACTTGTCGGCTTGCATCCATGAAATGTTCAGAATCTAATACACTTCGATGCCATCTACCATCACTATCCTCAACAGTTTTTCTGAAATCAAACGAATCCCATTTACGGAGAAGAATGTGACCGAAAAACATGGTTTATTTTGATTTACTCTTAGGACAACCATTCAAAAAGCAGACGGGGAAGTAAATTCAGAAAAAAAATGACTTGCACCCTGAGATTGTTGTTTTTTTTTGTAAGAATGCATTACGCCCCTCATGCGATGCTATTTTAATTTTAATGGTGCTCGACGTATTGTCAGCGGGGAATGTTTTTTTTGTTTATTTTTTTCCAGCCATACACGCTAATATTTTGATTGAAAATTACCCCCAAATAAAAAGGGTAAAATCCACGTAGCGCGTGCGCGCGCGCGCGCGCGCACCAACACACACACCACACAACACACACACAAAACCACACACACACACCCATTTTTCAATTCTTGAAAAAAGGAGGTATAGTCCCACGCATCGTTTTGACAAAATGTCAAAACTACTTTATAAACAAGGAATGACAAAAACCTCAAAAAAAAAAATTTAAACAAAGCACTATAGTTACACCCCACCCTCTAAAGGGAAACACGCCATTTTTTTCCGTGACATCAAAATTCCCTTATTTAAAAAGGACCCTTTAGCCGGATTCGTTTCCTATTTCCATTTGAATTGGAATTCATTTATAATGCAAAGGGGGAAAAAGGGAATCCTTTTCTTTTTAAAAATCAGCACATAATTTTTTTTGTCCGAAAAACGCACAAGAGGGGGAGGGCCACCAAAAGGTTAAGATGGAAGGAAAAAAACATCAAAAGACGAGATCGAAGGGGTGCAAATAAAGTGGGAAACCTACAGGGGTGCAAAGCAAGTGGAAACCCTAAAAACCTATCGAAAAAAACCCATCATCGGCCTCAGAAGATCGAGCTAACTCCCTTGCTGATGCGATCGAACAGCTTGTGACAAACCGTCGTCTTGGGCCAATTGATAAAGAAAGGGGCCTAAAAAAAAATTGTCAACACTCATGGGGCTGCTGTTTTCAGGGGCACTAAAAAAAATAAATAATCTAAAACAAATCATTCGAACCCTTTGTGCCACGGTAGCCAGTCCCTTTGTGCCAAAAGGGACCATCTGGGAAAAATCGCCGACGAAAACGACAAGATCTGCAACGAGCAACAACCGGGTCAAAAAAAAAATCACCTTCCCCCCACAGTTCGGTGCAATGAGCCGGCGGCCACGGATGCTTCCATCTTTCACCGACGGCAAAATATCAACCTAGCCGAATGCGTAAAGGTACCTAAAGAAAAACCCAACTCTGTTAAAAAAGAAAAAAATTTTTCCAAAAATGACGTCATTTCAACATAAATGACGAAATTTTGGAAAAAAAAGGGGATGAAAAGAAACCCAGGCTCCTAAAAAAACCACGATTTCTTTTTTCTACATGAATCGTTTTAACAAATTTAAACGGAAAGCGCCCTGGGACGATCCTACGGTTTGCAGGGGGCGACAAGAAGCTCCAACCCATCGAGCAATGCAGTACAGTTCATGAAGACGCAAAAAAAAATCTTTTTCCAAAACCCCGGACTGAAATTGTCTCCACGCTGGAATAAAAGATTCAGATCAAAAAAACCCAAAACAAAATGCAGCATCAACAGGGAAAAAAGGGCTTTAAAAAAAGGGTCAAAATCTTTTTCCAACAAAAAAAATAGAACTGACCCGGCTGCGCCAGTGAAAAAAGGAACCCCTTTGACACAAAAGAAAAATTATTTAAATCCCTTAAACAAAATCCGGGACTCCTTGTCTGAAAAAACATCATTTTTGAAAAGCAACCAAAATCTAAAGCTACAAAACTACAGGCACCTGACCAATAAAAACCCCTCCAACACCCAAAGGGGAAACGAGCGGCTACCCCGTACCCTTGGGGGGCACCCCGCACCCCCTGTTCGGGGAGAACCACGGAGGAAAATCACCCCCCTCTCTTCAACCATCACAGCCCGGGGTTTCAAACCCTCCCCCTTTTCCCGCCCCCATGGTTCTATTTGACTGTGCGGGTCATCCCCGGGCCCGGGACTCTGTGTTTCCCTCTCCCCCCCCTTTCCCCTTCCAAAATTAAATGTTTGTTTTTACTTTTGATGTTTAAATTTTTAAAACAGACCTTTTTTTATTAGATTTTTTCATGAAAATGTTCAAATATCTAAAAAATTTTGGGCAAGGGAACTGTTTTTTTAAATTGTTAGTTTATACTTCGTATTTAAATCCAAAATTTGTTTGACAAAAAAATTTTTATTTTTTTATTTTTCCCAATTTTTTAAAGGGAAAACCGCAGAAAATTTCCTGACTTTTCCGGGTTTTTAAACCACCCACCAAACTGCCGCACGGATAAAAACCAATGCCCTTTTTAAGAAAAAATATGCGGGGCATGACAATAAAGTGTTAAAAAATCAGGAACAAAAATAATCTGCATAAACATTTAAATTGCCTTTTAAAAAACAGCCCTACAAGGGATTTAGTCCCAAATAACCTTTTTAAAAGTGTTTCATTTGGAAAAACGCAGATCATTTCCCCAAACCTGTTTTCTTTTAAAGCCCAATTTTTTTTGGAGAAAAAACTATTCGTGTTAGCGCTCCAATCATTAAACGGGAAAAAAAAAAGGTTTCCCCAAACTTAAAAACTATTATACCCTTTTACATCTAAAACACTCTTTATTTCCGATCAAAATTAAATTATGGGCGGGAAAATGTTTTTCTCTGCACCAAATTAAATTTTTTTAAAGAGATTCCCAAAGCTTGGATAGTAAGGCCATAAAATTTAACCCCCGGGGGAGTCCCCAGCACACAAAAACACTAATAGTTTTTAAAAAAAGAAACAAATAAAATTACCAGGAAATGAAACGATTTTTAGATGTACCAAATATTTTTCCCAAAAGTCTTTCTTTTGAAAATTCAGTTACTGAAGAAAGTTTTCCCTAGGGGGTTCAAAAAAACACATCTTACATTCAACAAAAAAAAACTACACATCC
>CM031596.1:80529119-80531619 GCA_018398815.1 Conus ventricosus | reverse complement strand
GCTTGTTTATTATTTTCTGTTCCCTGCCTCATTTCATATTCAGAAAGGGGAAACATACGCAAGCAACACACACACACACACATTTCATATTCAGAAAGGGGAAACATACGCAAACAACACACACACACACACACACACACACACACACACACACACACACACACACATTCTATTAAAACAGGTAAATAGTTTACTTCTGTTTTGACAAATATGTCAAAACCACTTTATTAAACAGAAATGGCAAAATCCCGAATCACTGAAGCTAACATGCACTATACTTATACACCATCCCTCTCAAAAAACGCGGCCACGTATTTCCATGGCATTCAAATTCCTCTCTACTGTCAAGGAACCTTAACCAGGGTTTCAATTCCAGTATTTTAGTGTGACATTCATTTCATTCTCTCTCTGTCTCTGTCTCTGTCTCTGTCTCTCTCTCTCTCTCCTTCTTTTCTCTCTCTCTCTCTATATATATTATATATATATATATATATATATATATATTTATGTATGTGTATGTATGTATCTATCTATCTATCTATCTATTTTATCTATCTATCTTGTTTTATAATTGAATATTTCTTGCAGTCATTGCAACACCAAGCTGCTCTGTGAGTTGCTGGAATGGGGCTCTTTCTTATCCTTGGAATTTATTAGTTTGTTGTATTATATATATTATATTATATATATATATATATTTTTATATATATATATAATAATATATAAAATCAGAGTTAAAAAGCCACTCAGAATGTTAAAAGTGCTCGGACATGTAGGGGGCGACTTTCCAGTTAAAATACGGTTTTAAAAAAGGAAGAATTAAAAACCCTAACAGGCCTGTTTCAAGCTAAAACGCTCTCGTCGCACCCCCAATACCTGACGAGGCGTTTTAGCTTGAAACGGCCTGTAGATTTTTAATTCTTCCTTTTTAAAACCGTATTTTTAACTGGTATATATACAATATATATATATTATATATTTTTTTAAAAGGTAGGTTTAAACCTTTCCTTTTAACAAATGTTGCTCCCAGTCCGGTTGAGCATTTTTTTAAATCTTTGCTGGTATTTACTACCATTGTCATATATATTATATATATATATATATATAATATATTATATATTATATTATAGAATGCTGAACAATTAAGTAGTGGGGAAAACAAGTGCAGGTTAACAAATTTTTCAGTCGTTATAGTAATGATTTGGCAAAGATTTGAACTTTAAAAAAAAAATAAAAAAAAATTTAAAAATTTTAAATTTTTTTTTTTTTTTTTAAATTTAAGAAAATGGGGGAATATATTATAACTATGAGAAGCCCTTCACTAGCTGCCTGAGGGAACCATCATAATCTCTCTCGAAGGCACATTTATTTGTATTGCCTGCTCCTAGGCCTTTCGTCCGCTGGATCGGACTCATCAGGGAGACACGGCGATTGTGTCTGTGATCTTGGTGCCAAATAGAGACACACCACAGTCCATAATTCTGTGGTGTTCTCACCGCCAAGGGTTCAAAAAAAGAATCCAACAGCACCCCAAAGCAGCCAGCGAAGGGTAGTAAAATGGAACAAAACAAAGGTGTGGATAGGAAAAAAGTTGCTGAAAAACTAAAAGCATTATTCAAACAGTATAAAATGTAGGGGACAATCTTTGAGCCTATGCTTGAGGATCCATTCAAGGATGCAAGGGAGGTCAAAAGATATGGAACAGTCTGAGTGGTCAGCTCTGCTGTTCAATAACCCAAGCATTGTGAGTGGCTAAGAATTGTACAGAACAACCTTTACTTGGATCTCTTAAGAGATGCAATCTCCCACTGATTGACCAAACAATAGAATGCTGAACAATTAAGTATTGGGGGAAAACAAGTGCAGGTTAACAATTCTTCAGTCGTTATAGTAATTACTTGGCAAAGATTTGAAGATATATATATATATATATATATATATATATATATATATATATATATAATATATACATATATATATATATATATTGTGTGTGTGTGTGTGTGTGTGTGTGTGTGTGTGTGTGTGTGTGTGTGTGGTGTGTATTGGCGCGATGAAGGGGTGGACTGGGGATCAGGCTGGTGAAGGGGTGGATTGGGCATCAGGCTGTTGAACGGATGGATTGGGGATCAGGGCGATGAAGGGGTGGACTGGGGATCAGGCCGATGAAGGGGTGGACTGGGGATCAGGCTGATGAAGGGGTGGATTGGGGATCAGGCTGTTGAACGGATGGATTAGGGATCAGGGCGATGAAGGGGTGGACTGGGGATCAGGCCGATGAAGGGGTGGACTGGGGATCAGGCTGATGAAGGGGTGGATTGGGGATCAGGCTGATAACGGGGTGGACTGGGGATCAGGCTGATGAAGGGGTGGATTGGTGATCAGGCTGATAAAGGGGTGGACTGGGGATCAGGCTGATGAAACGGTGGATTGGGGATCAGGCTGATAAAGGGATGGACTGGGGATCAGGCTGATGAAGGGGTCGATTGGGGGTTTCAAG
>CM031596.1:80494119-80526619 GCA_018398815.1 Conus ventricosus | reverse complement strand
TCTTAATTGGTGGCTTTGCAAAAAAATCTCAATTAACAGATCGTTATATCTCATTTCACAGATCGTTATATCTCAATTCACAGATCGTTATAAAGTGCTTTGTAAACAGAAGCGGTGAATGTCGCTCGACGTGTGCGGACGTGTTTGCCACGCTCTCTACGGTCCGAATCTGAGCTAACTCGGTCGCACGCTTTGCATATACGCGTTAAGCGGTACAAGCGTCCCCCCCCCCCCCCCCCCCCCCCCCCCTCCTCCCCCTGACATTCCAGTTTAATCGTCGAAGATGCAAACTTTTTCAACAATAACTCCCGTCTTTCTTAGATCGAAGGGCATTCCAGATAATGACTAAAAATCGGCCGTCCGTATTAGAAGTGCGCTTGGCGGCGGAAAGAATTGCTCCTCGGAGCAGGCAATACAAATATATCTGCCTTCAAAAGGGATTGCGATGGTTCCCTTATGCAGCTAGTGAAGAGTTTCCATATCTGTAATATATTTTCTTAATTTCATGTTCCCAGTTTCTCCATCTTCACCCCCCCCCCTCCTCCCCTCCCCCTCCCTAAGTCCAAATCTTTGCCAAGTAACTACTATGAAGACAGTTGAGTTGTTGGCCTGCGCTTGTTTTTTCCCCCCACTATTAGATTGTTCGTCTATGTATGTATTTGTATGACTTTATTCAAGTTTAAAAGGCTGTGCCAGTCTTGAATAAAAGTTGCTCTGTGTTAGGTTTTCTTATGGGAGCAAACGTTACCCCACTTGTTTACTGTTTATGGACTATAAGTTTGAACAGCATCTGATTGAATTTGTAACAAGATTAATGAAATCAATTAAAATTTTTGTTCCATGGATAAGATGAATATTGTTTCATTAAACGTAAAAGGTTAAAAAAAAAAGATTTAAAAAGACATGTTTGTTCGCATATTTCAAAGAAAAACATTTTGATGTTATTTGTTTACAAGAATGCCATTTAAAAAAGAAAGATGTTAAGGAGGGGGAAAAACAATGGGATGGAACACATTTCTTTTTTTGGTGAAGGAATGAACAAAAGCGATTTTGATTTCAAAATACTTTAGGGGAGAAGTTAGCTTAGAACTTGCACAAGAAAGAATCTTGGGCCATTTCAGTGTAAAAGAAAAATATAACATAATGGCTGCGAATGTTTACGCACAATACAAAGGATAAAATGATATATTTTCAAAAAATTGATTGAAAGTTTGAATTCTGTTGAGTATGAAGATGTGATTACTCTTGGCGATTTTAACTGCACCTTGAAAAGTGACCTTGACATAGTTGCTGGTCAACCTCGCAACAAATCGGAGACTGCCAGTTTTCAGCATGCTGTTGATTTATTAGATTTAACAGACGTTTGGAAAAAAAATTTAAAAATAGAGTTTGTTTCTTACCGCCAATGACGTTGACAAACAAAGCACATGACAAGACACGATGCATTTCAACCACTTGGGTCTTCTTCAGGCGAAAAAATAAATCACATTTAACATTTGGGACTCTACAAACAAAGAACGAAAAACGAAAAAAAGAACGAAAAATGACTCATCCGTTGTTGTCCATGTGGTGGGAGAATAGCCGGTAGGCGGAAATGACATGGGGGATTATGGGAAGGAAAAGGAGGGGGGGGGGGGGGTTGCGTAGGGGGAGGTTTTGTGTGTGTGTGATATGATAGGGTTGTGTGTCTAGTTTATTGGGATGGTGTGATATCTTTGTGATGGTTGTGGTAATGGTGGATTGATAATAATGGTAAAAAAAAAAAAAAAAAAAAAAAAAAAAGGTTTGGGTGAATATAATAAATGATTTCGTTGGGTGATGAAAGAGGTAGTGGTAGTTATGCGTGGGTAGTTGAGAAGGTGTGTGGGTAATGTTGGGGAGGGAAGGGGATGGAAGATAAATGGGTGATAAGGTATGATCGGGGGGGGGGGGGGGGGGGGGGGGGAAGGGGGGGGGTTGAGGTGGAAAAAAAAAAAGAAAGAAAGGGGGGGGGGAAGAATGGGGGGGGGGAGGAGGGTAATGTTTTGTGGGGGGGGGGGGGAGGGGGGCAAGAGAAGGAGAGCTCATATCTCATCATCCACTATGGGGTAGGGGGTGGGGGTGGGAGGTTCATATAAATGGTGTTGTTTAAAAAAGTGAACAATGCTGTGGGATGATGTTCATTGCAACAGGTGAAATAATGTGTTGGCATACAATGGGGACAAAGGAAAAGAAGTGGTCAGTGGGGAAGGGGGAAAAATGTGTGTGTGTGTGTGTGTGTGTGTGTGTGTGTGTGTGTGTGTGTGTGTGTGTGTGTGTGTTGTGTGTGTGTGTGGTGTGTGTGAGTGTGTGTGTTGCAAGTTAGTGTGGTGTGGGTGTGTGTGTGATTTTGTGGAATATATAGTGGGTTGTTGTTGCAGTGGTGGACCGGTGTAATCATGTACGTGGGTTGGGATGCAGGTGATGCGGGGGTGAAGGGAAAGAGCAGGGGGGGGGGGGAGTGGGTGGTGGGAGGGGGGAGGAGGAGTACTGGGTAGATCAGAGGGTAGGTAGTTGATTGGTATAGAACATGGGGTGTGGTGGAAAGTGAAAGATGAAGGAGGGTGGATTTAAAAAAAAAAAAAAGTAAAGTGGGGGGGGGGGGGATAAAACAAAATTAACATTAAATAGATGGAGGGTGGCTGTAAACTACTGTATGAAGTGAGTGAAGGGGATGTGGTGGTGGTGTATGTATGTGTGTGTGTATGTGTGTGTGTTGGTAGGGGATATTGCCAACTGATGTGGAAGTGGTGGGTATGTGTGTTTGGTTATTGTTGGATATTGATGCCTTGGGGGTGTAGTGTGCCCAGTTTGGCAATGAGATGGGATTCTTGAGTTGTGCGTTCAAAGCTGTCACTCTGTGACTGCCAGAGTGCCATAACTTTGACATGGTCGATGTTGTGTTGGGTGTGGTTGAAGTGTAGGGCGACGGGTTTGGGTCGGTGGTGGCGGATATCAGCCAGGTGTTCAGAGATGCGTGTTTCAAGTGTGGAAACTTTAAAAAGAAAAAGACGGTTCACGGATTCTTTTGAAGCCGTTTATTGCTCGCAGGTTATATCACTGTTTTGTTTCTGATAACGTTTTGCCTTTCTGTACTTCTCGTGACACGTTTTTGTTTCAAATTCCGACCATAAGGCCATTGTCCTTGAACTGAACGAGAACGATTTCGTTTTGGGACCAGGATACTGGAGATTTAATAATAGTTTTCTTCAAAAATGTTCTGTTTGTGCAAAAAACGAATGAGATGTCAGAAACATTTTTACAGACATCATTAGTCTGTAAAAAAGATTTAGAGAAGTGGGAAATATGTAAGGCTGAAATACGGAATTTTTGTATAGAGTTTGGGAAAAGCCTTGGGTGCAAAAATAAGAAACGAGTCATTAGTGTTGCAGTCACCGTTACAAAATCAAGAAAAAGAGCTTGTCAAGGATCCCCCGAACGAAAGGATTAATAAAGATTTTATGAACGTAAAACAAAACTTAGAGATTGTGCAGGATTACAAAACTAGAGGTGTACAAGGAAGATGCAGACTTAAATGGATCGAAGAAGGGGAAAGAAATTCAAAATATTTTTGTAGTTTAGAAAAGGCACGAAGTAGAAATAGGAATATTTCAAGATTATGTAAAGAGACAGGTAATAATATTATTGATCAAAGAGAAATAGTGGAAGAACAAATTACGTTTTATAAACACTTACATGCCCAGAACAATAAAGCAGCCAATGCGAAAGGAGCTGCCGACACATCTATTAAAAATGTAGAATTAAGACATTTAGAAGAAAATGAAGCTGTTATATGTGAAGGCATTGTGACATTAGCAGAGACAACCTCTGCGCTGAAAAGATGAATAATGGCTCTGCTCCGGGTAAGCGTTGGCTTAACAACCGAGTTCTACAAGTTCTTTTGGTCAAAATTAGCAATGTTGTCACTAACTTGCCCTGTGGGCTGGGCATAGAATAGACCCACTGACCTGCCATGCATGTCGTAAGAGGCGAGTAAGGCAGGACCACCTCGCCCCGAGGATAAAGGGGTTTGCGTAGGGCTAACAACCCTACCTGTAGTTAGTTAGTTAGTTAGTTAGTGTTTATAGGGTCCAGCGGACTACTAGGAGCCAAATCAGGACCTCAGCTATCATATTTGAGTCTCTTGATACACATACCCACACTAGTATTAACACATCACTTAAAATTTATAGGGACAAAAGCACAATTATCTTTTCAACTCCTTCGACACCTGTATACATTAATAAAACCCTATATTTTTATAAAATAAGTTTACCTCTTTCAAAAAAGAAAAAAATAAGATCCACTGAAATCTCACGAAAAAGAACCGATAAATCACTGGTGGAAAAGAACTTCTCTCTGATACACATCAAATCAGCACATTCTGTCAAAAAATGATTAACACTGAACAGCTGTCACACGCAACACACCATGGGGTCCCCTTCTGAAATATCCACTGTGGCGTTAGATAGCTGTGCCCATATGTAACCGTGACAAAATCGATTCCTCTTTACGGTTACGTACCACCATGGAAGGATTGGTTAAATCTGGGCAATTTTAAAACAATTTTTATTATGAATTTGATACACCATTCACTCTGCCACAGTTCAACGACAATAACAAACGGATTAATAAAACGTAGATCAAGTGAGGAACAAACTGCATAGCCCTCCTGGAAAGAACTGCACCGAGAGCTTGTTTTGGCTGCTTTGTCCACCACCGAGATACCATAATTCCCCAAGTGACGGGGACCCCACAAAAAACTATGTCATTCCCGAAGAGACAAGCCTGAGTAAGAAGATCAAAATAAGCCGCTAATACTGGATGTGATACTTTTCTCTTGTCACAAAGCCGACAATGCCGAGGAGAATCCGATAAAAAAGGCTAAGCATTCTGATCTGATCTGGACACTCCGCAACTGGGGCCAGATTTAAAGCCTCAGGTCAGCAGTATCGACAGAAAATGACCAATCCCCCGCAATCTTAACAACGTAGGCTCCTGAAAATCGGTATCACACACCATGGCAGCGCAGAAGCCCTCCTCACTTTCTTAGAACCATCAGTAAAAATCTTGAAAAAATCTTTATACAGTTCACATTGCCCCAAGATAAAGTTGTTTATATGCAACCACTCGAGGTGACCCCTTTCGAAATTGAGTATAAATATCAATTAATCTCTGGATTGGCGACTTTCCAAGGAGGTAAATGTCCCTGTAATGGACCATCATCAACAGCATCAAGGCAATGCCAGCTGCCCCGAAATGGGCAAAATACGAATACCCATGGAGAAAATCTCATTTGGCTTAAGTCATATTTGGCTCTAAACGCGGGTTCCATGACAATACATAGGCAGGGTTTTCTGATTAGCCCTCATGTCAGTAGTAATTCCATGGGAAAACCGCAACTCCTTACTCCAGAAGGGTTCACCCGATTCCGCATACAAACTTTCTTTTGGAGGAGGTGCGAAGTGCCCCAAGCAATCCCGCCAGTCCTTGATGATGGATTGGATCAAGAGCTTTGAGTAAGACATTCGGTGCAGAACTCTATACCCAAAACAAAAAACCAAACCATAATCTGCTTTGGTCTCACCAAAGCCCGATACAATCCGCAAGAAAAGTTCGCTTTGTCTGCACCCCAATCAGTGTACTAATAACCTTCAAAACATTCAAACCTGAACAGGCAAGATTGTTTAATGTACTTAATGTGAGGCAAAAAAGAAAGCCTATTACAAAAATAACCCCCAAAAATTTCACTTGTTGGAAACTTTAAATACCTGAACCATTGAGACTGAAGCTGGTTCTAAGACTGAGATCTTTTTCCTATGGAAAATGAATACAACTCCTGTACTTAGTAGTTGAAAACTTAATCCATTTTCAGTAACTTACCCACGGCTATGAACACGATTAACACACAATTGAATTGACGCCAGCTGCAGCAAAGTTTTCCTGGCAAGATGGAGAAGGTCATCAACAAATAATACTTATCGATTCCAGACTTTACTGACTGGACGAGTTATTAATCTTCAGATCGAACAGCAAGTGGAGAAAGGATGCTAACCCGAGGGAAAACCCCATCTCCTCTCAAAAGGATCTAAAAGGAGGTCGAATGAAAGTCTAACACTGAAAATGCCTGTTAGACAAACAATTAGCAATAAGCATTGGTAACTTACCTATTGGAAATCAAAGTGCTTCAATCCCTGAAATCCATGCCTCCATTTGTGTCATAAGCGTTTTTCTCAATCAAAAAGAATAAAACTACATGTGATCTCCATTGAACAAAGCATCCTGATAAAAGACCTAATAACGAACCAGGATGAAATCAGTAGTTCTGCGGTTGTTCCGGAATCCACACTGGGAAACATCTAAGGCCCCCAGACATTCTAACAGCCATAACAATCGAGAATAACCATCCTCTCCATAGTTTTACATAAGCAACTAGTGAGAGTCTATAGGACGAATAGTTGTTAGGATCCGAATGATCTTTCCTTCCTGGTTTTAAATAGGGAAACAACCGCCTCTCCTCCAAGAAGTGGAAAATACCCTGAACACCAAACATGAGTAAAACAGAGACAAAACAACACTTTAAACCCTCAGCTGGCAAATGTTAAATAAAAGTGATAATGATGTCATCTTGTCCAGAGCTGAGTTTGTTGGCTTTCAAAATGGCGTCCCTTTAACGCATCCATGTTGAAAACGCAGTGTAATCCTCAGAACTATCCTGGCTCGAAGGAACAAGATTTTGACTCTGCTGATCTTTTGATACGCTGGAATTCCTTGAATAATGATCAGCTGACGAATTTTTTGATGAATAGTTAGCAGCTAGCAAGTTTAGCAACCTCCTTTTTTTTCATAATAATCGATCCATTTACTTGCAAACATTTTTAAAACTGATGCAAGCCGACCTTCCCCCTTAATCTTAAACGGATTATTTTCCCAACTTTCCTTGAATGACCTTAAAGGACAGATATTTGAACAAAACGTTTTCCAAGATTCTTTCTTCTTAGTTTTAAAAGTATACCGACACTTCGCCCTACACGCCTGATCTTAACTTTGTTCCCCACCATAGAAACCAAGCAAAAAATCTTTTGAGCACCTTTTCTCTTACCTCGTCAAAGTTTTGCACTCTTTTATCATACCAAGGGTCTTAACATCATTGGGTTATCACGGGACTTGGGAATAGCTTCCTTAGCACTCTCATACTACACTTTAGTGCACTGTAAAACAGGCTCATCATATTCTCTGGCAACAGATTCATAGGCAGTCTCTTAAAACTGTTTGCGTGATAAAGACTCCAAACTGCAGAGCGAAGCTTCCATGTTTCCCGGGGGGCCTCCTGCATTGTGCTTCGTATAAGAAATAAAAACCCGAAAGTGATCACTCCCGCTCAGGTCCGTATGAACCGGCCATTCTAAGTCCAAAAATAAGGAAGCACAAATGGACAAGTCCAAGTAGTCAAAGAACCAAAAGGAGAACAAAATGTCGGTGAGCATGTATTCAAAAGACAGAGATCATGATCCGAGAAATATCTTCAAGAACTGATTCCCTGGAGAATTTTGTGGGGGGGGGGGGGGGCGGTATACTTCCCCACTGTGGAGAATGACCATTCAAGTCACCCAATAAAAGAAATGGGCGAGGAGCTGAGAAATGAAACCCTCAACTGACTCTCAAAATCACAGAAGATGGAGATAAATAACAGACCAACATATCGTAACAAGCCTTGTTTAACGAGATAACGAGCTGCCACTGCCTCCATATCCTCTGAAGTGGAATTTCTGTATGTAGTACCGAATTAGGCATGTAAAGGAACGCCTCTCCGTGACAAGCTGCAGAAGCTGCTTGAGTTAAGCAGGAGAAACCAGAATCTCATGCTTCTTACTTGCAGTTAAAAGGGTTTCCTGGAAGAGCAATGACCAAGATCTATACTCTGTCAATAATAGCTCAAGTCTCGACAATTTGGCTTTAAAACTCCCTTATTTCCACTGAGTAGTCCCATGTAAGTTGTTAAAAAGAATATGTATCATCCCTCTTTCTCCAGAAACTTCACTGCCCCCAAAAGAACTAAAACGTTCTTTCAGGCAAGATCAGAAGCCGATGCTCCAGATAAATTTCTGAGGTTGTTTTGTTGCCAATGCTTGGAATTGGGCTCTTACCGGACTGAAACCTGCTGCGCCAAATACCTGCTTCGAGCTTTCTCCCTTAGGGGGTCTGGAGTCCGAAAAGGACGCTCCCTCACGAGCGTGCCCGTTCCCAAGCACTGCTGCCATTGGCCTGCGAGCGAGGGACATCTCCTTCCTCCGGTCCCCTCACTCCCTGACCTCTGATCCACAGCATCCGCACAACCGAAACACCTCCACCCTCACCAAAAGCAGGGACCGAAGCCTGTGTACACTGCCTGATGTAACACCATTACATTTCTGAGACAAAACCTCCACCAACCGTTCAAGCACGTAAGCCGATCTAAATCCGATGACAACAGTTCTGTCCAATTTCCATTTCTAGAGTATGAAGGGAGCTCTCCTAGATTATCACCCCTGACCGTTCGCAGAATCATTAACCCCACCTCTTTGCATAAGTGCCGCCGAAGGATCCTGACCCGGGGGGGGGGGGGGGGGGGGGGGGGGGGGGGGGCTCCACTACCCTTCTAGACTCCGGAAAAGAACATTTCCTCTCAATCTTTACTTTTGAATCTCACATTACTTTTTCCACACTGGAACAACCTTTTGGAATTTGCTGGATGATCACCCTACAATTGACGAGATACAGCATTTTGTACAAGCCTCAATCATTGCTTCCTCTGACCACAGTCACCGCAGATCTCCTGAACCCCGACAGGGCTGCGACTGTGAATGCCCAAAGCGTTGACACTTGAAACATCTCAAAGGAGATGGTACAAAAGGGTGAAACTTTCACACGAACATACCCCCACTTTACAAACTCCGGAGAGATGACATAGCAAAAGTCAAGAATAGTGGTTTAGTTTCAATTACGTTACGTCCTTTAAGAGATTTTGACTCTAAATGTACCTGTAACACACCCTGCCTTTTCATCTCAGTCAGAATTTCTGATTCAGCAAGTCCAGCTAGATCAGCACATCTAATCCACCGCCTTGTCGAATAATTGAGGAGAAGGGATGAATAGAAACCTTCCCTGTGATATGCATAAGCCTGAGAATCCATCTCGTTTCAACCACAATCGAACGGCCGCTTCTGTCGCACAATTGACAAGAAAACGACCTGATCTGAGTTTTTTTGATCATTTTGAAACCTGGGAAGAAACTCCCTCAAACCACTTAGAAATGGCAAAGGGGAGAAATCCGGGCTATGGATTCATTTGGGTTTGGCTTACACCAAAAGGAAGCTTGGCCATGTATTTTGGAATACCCTTTCTCATAGCCACCTCTCTTCACTTCCTCATCTGAGTCGAATCTCCTTTCTCGCTGCTTTTAGAATTGACTATTTTGATAAACTCATAGAGCGTAGCCTCAAATGTGAAGACGGCAGGAAATTACATCGTGGCACCCTAGAGATGGGGCTGGTACCGTGCTAGGGAAGGACTAATGGATGGCCCTATACAAAGGACATTGAATATAACTCGCAGGCGTCCATCTGCCTGATACCGTCCCCGCAACACCAGCATGACTGCTGTAGGCGGACTCTCTAACGCAAGAGCCATACATCTCTCGGCCAGTGGTCAGCACCTTTTTGTGTAAAAAAAAGATTGCGAGCGACTTAGGCCACACTCCGATAGGTCTCAGAAAAAGAAGCATTTGAAAAGGAAAGACGGGAAAAATAATGAAAGAACAGACAGAAGAACCGGAAAGGAAAAAACAAGACGACATAGAGGCTGCAGATGATCTGGGAACTTTTTATGGGTGAAAGAAGAGATAGCCGAAAGACTGGTAGAGCAAACATTAGGAAAGACAAAAAAAGGGTGGCACAGGTTGGTCTAGAAAACAAACCCCCGCCACGAGAAGGCCGGCCCATGGGGCACCCTACACCGTAAAAACAACGAGTTACAGAAGCATCGACGACAAACGGAACACAAAACATTCATCTGGGCAAGGAAGGTCTCCATCCCCGGAGACTTTATGACGCAGCGCAGTGAAAGCCGAAAGGAAGCATGCAAGCTGACCCCCTTCTAACATCCAGACAACAAACGAGAGTAAGCCACATGGAACATCAGGACGATGTACGAAACAGGAAAAACCATCCACGTTACGACGAGAGAGTGAAAAATTACAAGATCGGAGTGCTAGGACTGAGTGTAGGCAGGTGGCTACAATCAGGACCACTGTTGGAGAAACAGCTCCTTGACTCAGGACACACAGAGAATGGAGCTCCCCTCCCCCCCCCCCCCCCCCCCCCCACACACACACACACACACGAGGTGTGGCCCTGGTGATGCACCGGAAAGCACAAGGGCACTCCTCGGATGGGAAACCGGTCAACTCCCGCATCATCACAGCCAAGTTTACCAACAAGAAGAATGACATTAGGCTGAACATCATTCCCAGTGCTATGCTCCCAACAATGTGCGGAAGAAGAGAAAGAAAATGACTTTTATCAGACAGTAGTTAGACCAGGACAAACAACAAAAGAGGAACAAAGGACCTAACCTATTCTGATGGAGATTTTAACGCCAATCGAACGGACAACACAGGCTAACGAGAACATCGGGGGACAAACCGGGCTGGGACAGATGAACGCGACTGGTGGAGCGCTTTGCGACCTGTGCGCCCTGAACCAGCTGGTGATAAGAGGAAGCACTTCCCACACAAGCGCATCCACAAGGCCACATGGAGATCCCCGAACCACGCACGGAGAACCCAGATTGACCACATCTGCGCCATTAGCCGCAAATTCAGAATCATGGCGAGATGTACGAGTGATGAGAGGTGCTGACGTGTCATCAGACCACCACCTTCTTTTAAAAACAACAGTGAGACTTCGCCTCAAGAGATGCACCAACCCAACAAACACACGGACAAGGACAATGTTGGACTGCTCAAATAAAACAGAACCACACAAGCAGCATTCCAGATCAAAGCCTTTCCAACAGGTTCCAGCCGCTACAAAAGCTGTTAGAAGACGGTGAGACGGACATCGAGACACATTGGGAACACTGCAAAGAAGCTTCCTGGCAGGACACATGTGAAGAGATCCTTGGCAAGAAGACCGCGCACAAGAAGGATCTCTGCCGACAACATCCACAAGATGGAAACAAGGAGAGAGAAGAAATCTATACGCCGAACACACCACTAAGAGCAGCAAGGCAAAGGCACAGGAAGAGCCACACTAGCAACAGCGACCAGAGAAGTAAAGAAGAGCATCACGAAACAAGAGGGACTACTTGAAGACCTGGCCATCAAGCAGAGCAGCAGCCAACAGGGGAATCTGAAAGGACCTGTACCTGTGACCAACGAAGCTGACGGGTAAGTTCCAGCAGACAGACAAGCCAGTGAAGGACACAAGAAACGGAAACCCATTGACAACAACCTAGGACCCGCTAAACGAGGGGCAGAACACTTCGGGAAGCTGCTGAACCGCCCCCGCCCCCGAGCACCACCAGGAAATCATCATCAAGCTGGACGAAGAAAGGAGATCTCAGGGACTGCAGTACTACGAGGGATCAGGCCCCTGTCAACGCCAGGCAAGGTATCTCAACAGGGTCTACTGGAGAGAAAAAAGAGGCTGTCGACCCCCAAGCCCGAGACCAGTAGGCAGTCTTCCGGCCGGAACAAATCATGTGCTGACCAGATCGCCAGCCCACGCCTCATCAGGGAGCATCGCTGGAGTGTAACTCCCCCCCCTCAACACAGCTTCCATAGATTATGAGAAGGCCTACGACAGTGTGGTCAGAGAGACGCTGTGGAAGCTGCTGGTATTACGGAGTCCCTGAGATCATCTCCCCTCAAGTTCCCAGCAGACAGACTAGCCATGGAAGGACAGAACGGAAACCCACTGACAACAACCGCTGAAACGAGGGCCAGAACACTTCGGGAAGCTGCTGAACGCCCCGCCCCACTCACTTGGAGACCAACTATCAGCCGGGACTGGCTCAAGATTAACAGGAAGAAGACCCAGCTGATGAAAATCAACATCACTGCCAACATATCATTCACAGTCGGTGAGAGCCCATCAGAGAGGTGAGTCTTTCGTCTACCTGGGAAGCGTGGTTGAACAACAGGGAGCACGGACTCGAGACGGGTCCACAGCAGAATCAGCCAAGGCCAAAGAGCAGCTTTCCGTCCATGCTCAAGAACATCTGGGCATCTGAGGAATCATCATAAGAACCAAACTCACATCATCAACTCCAATGTGAAATCAATTCTGCTCTAACGATGCACCATGGGGACAACACAGACAATGCACAAAAGATTCAGACATTCTTCAACAGCGCTGTCTGAGGGCGCATCTTCTACAAAATCCGATGGCAGGACAAGACCGAAACGAAGCATCTGTGGGCGCGTGCGGGGACAGGAAACCAGTGGCCAGAGCAATACTGTGAAGGAAATGGGGCTGATCGGACACACCCTCAGAAGCCAGCATCCTGACCACCACACGCCAAGCCTGACCTGGAACCCGCAGGAAAGAGAAAGAGAAGGGGGGCCGCCTCGCAACCGCTGGAGGCGAGACACTGAGGCGGAGTTGAAAAACAAACAAGGGACCATCTGGACTAGAATGACCAGAACAGCCCAGAACCGAGTGCGATGGCAAGGTCGTCGATGGCCTATCTCCACTCGGAGCGATGGGCATAAATGAATGAATGAAATGATGTCACTACCGCCTTTATGGAATCCTTGAGCAAGGAGCCTCTCGTTCACTACAGAACAAGGTATCATAACTCCTTTTTCACGGAAGGTAAAGACTTGGATAGAGATCAACTTAACAACTGGAGACCCACTACTCTAACACATTCTGATTAAAAAATTTATCAGACAGATTAAGGTAAAGTTTATCCATAACTTGTATACCGAATCTTAAATAAATGTTAGGAACCGCCCAGAGAACTGGACAAACCGAGTCACCAAGACAAAACACAACCTTCGACCTCTTAGGTCGTCCTCGGGTGATACATAAACGATAAAACAACGAAAATTCACTTCGCTTTGATCGCTTCCAGATCGCTTAGGGTTTCAGCGCAAGGAAGAAAGGTGTGTCATCGGCAAGTTTTTTATTTTTGATTACACTGCTCGTTTGTATGGTGCCTTTGTTGGTACTGGATACCTGTGTATTTCGCTTTTTCAAGTTTATAGCCAAGAGCTCTACAACCATAGCTGAAAGGATAAAAATTACCGGAATGTATTTTGGGAAAAAGATAAGAATAGTTAACGAGATCAAGTTGGATACATAAAAGGAAGAAATATAGGAACAGTACTAAGGACCGCCGATTATGCCATCAACTATTTAAACAAAACAGGAAAGGCAGGTACTATTAGCTATAGATTATGGAAAAAGCCGCTGATTTTCCATATCAAAAAAATATCTTCTATCTTTATTCAAAATATTAAGATTTGGGAACCGGATTTCCAGAGATGGGCACAAGTCTTAACAAAATGGTAACAAAAGCTTGCATCGACCATGGAAGGTTGTTAACTGAGCCATTTTAGTAACTTGTGGCATAAGGCAGGCTGTCCACTTTTCCCTTATGTGTGTTTTTTGTTGTTGAGCTCTGGCTAATAAACATTGAAAAAGGCGAAATAACAGTATCCAAGTACCAACAAGGCACCATCAACAAAATCAAAATAAAACAACTGCGATGACACCACCTTTATTCTTACATAATGACACTGCATGATGAAATAATCCTTAAATATTCTGAACAGCATTTGAAATGTTCTCGGGGTCTTGAAATTAAATATAAATAAAACCAAAGCTTAAGAACGGGCAGGAAAATATTGGATGAGACAAACAAAATTCTGCCTTTTCCTATAATTTGAAAGGATAAAAAATACCGGGATTTATTTTTGAGAAAGAAAATAGCAAAAAAACATTGAAGAGAACCAAAGGGCAGAGTTTGAAACAGAAAAATTATGAAGGCTCTCGAGCAAACGAGACATTAGCATTCACGACAAAATTACAGTAATTAAATAGTTTTTTAACAGTCAATTAGTTTTTTGTAATGCATCAGTTAGTATTCCCAATGCATGTTCTGCAAAAGGAAATACGATGTTTTATAAAATTTGTTTGGCAAAAGAAACATAATAATTAGAATGCTTTCGAAAAAGATACAAGGAAAGTAATGGAATCAAGACTATAATGCAGGTTTTAAAAATGGAAAACATTATGGAACTTCAAAACAGTTTGTGAATTTCAATGGCAGGAAATTGTTTCTCATGCAACAGACGAAAAATTGAGCAAGATTCCAGGCTGCACTTAAACAAAATAATAAACAACGCCTAGCATGTTCCAAGCTTAAATGTATGCAAAACAGCTACAGCAAATTGACTAATAACAATGAATTTTGAGAAGTGGGTAGCTTTCCATTTATTTGAATAATAAGACGAAAACAAATTAGAAGAAATAGCAACACCAAGTAACTTTGTAGATCAAATGTTATATTACAATAATTTGAATAAAAATAAAGGCAATATATAATATTTGTCAAAATGGAGAGAAAAGAGCGGATACAATTCGTCGAAACATAGTGCACTATTGCGAAAATAGATTGTTTAATCTAAAGAAGTGAAGACAGTTTTAGGTGATCTTGAAGGCAAATACTATTTTTTTGTATACAATGCACTGCGAAACGTTCTCCCATCAGTTGGCTGGAGCGAAATTTATGACACGATATTCCCTTGACAATAGTTACTCCGCTGACTGCGAAGCCCATCTATATAAACAAAACCAAAAGAGATAAAGAAGATAATGGAGCAAAGAATCAGAGGAACGTAACTGCAAATGTCAAGGACTTTGTGACATAGAAAACTCAGACTTTGAAAGAGATCGAACTCATATGACTAACACCAAGAACGTCTACAAAAGAGGTTAGATTGTATGAACTACAACGGAAAATAAACCACAACATATACCCCACTATATTCTTTTGCAAAAAATAAAAGTATTCGAAACAATTAAATATGATAACTGTACAGACGGAACTGACTTTATTGAACATTTCTTTTCTACTGTCCTCAGGTCAACCAATTCTGGAGAGAAAAAAACCCTGTAGAAATATTGATTTAATCGAGAATCGGTAAAGCATTAAAACTGTCATTAACTGACGTACTCTCTGGAGCCCACAGAGAAGATATAGGTAAACAGGTCACAAAATCGATTAACCACATTATATTACTGGGAAAAATGTCTATTAGCGTAGCACATGAAAGTAAAAAATTGACAGCATTATACATGATTTTCGATCAACACACAGAACTGAGAAAGCGTTACATCAATTTAGAAACTGGGTATTTAAAAATGACAGTTCAGAAACACGCTTATGTATAACATCAAATACAGGAGATGCAATTCTCCCAGGAAAAAGAACAAGATGAAACGCATATAAACGTACTCCCAGTTTATCTTGAATACGCGTGAAATATTCCATAAAGAGAACAAACCGTTTTGGGCCGTTATAGCCGTTATTAACGGCTATTCTGGTAAACATCGGCCATCTGTGACCCATAATGAACATACATACAGATGAAGGCAGATGAGGACAGTGCTTCTCTGGGTCCTCCCCAGCACCTTCGGGTGTTTCTGTTTCTTCTTTGCCTTAACTAGGCTGACCCTGGAGAAAGGTCCAGTGACGGTGAGGAAAGACCCACTGACCACGGGGAAAGTCCTGTTGACAGTGGGAAAGACTACAACTTTGGATTCTCTCTTGAGGGCACACAAGACCGTATGGCGAAAGCTTGGCTGTGTCTGGAGTGGCACTGTCTTCGTCTGTCCATGGGCAGGGGTGGTTGGGTCTGTGGGTGTGCTCGGCAGCTGGAGGGTGGTTGTTTTTCGCCGGTGGGCTCTGCAGTCATGAAACATGGGCTGGTACACCCATGGGGATGCTACTTTAAGGCTGTTATGAGTTGCATCCTGAAGTCTGATTTACCTCTGTTCAGGAGCAGTTATGTCCCTTGATATCTTAATAGAGTGTCCTGCGCGTGCCTGTACCCATCGTCAACACAGCGCAGGCCTCCAAGGGTGGTACAGGACTGTTCAAAAGGCAGATGAGGACAGTGCTTCTCTGGGTCCTCCCCAGCACCTTCGGGTGTTTCTGTTTCTTCATACATACACATTTTCAGAAAGATCGGCCAAGTACTTTCTTAGATTTTCCATAAAGAAGAAAATCCGTTTATGGGCCGTTATAGCCGTTAGTAACGGATATAACGGTAAACTCATAAACATTACCTACAAATTTTCAAAAAGATCGGCCAAGTACTTTCTGAGATATTCCATACAAAAGAAAAATCATTGTGGGCCGTTATAGCCGTTTGGTCTGTTTGTATATGCATAAATTTGTTTTTGATTACACATGTATGCCATTGTTCATATATCTGTTCATTGCTAGTGCTATATTTATGTATGGCATGCCCCCATTGTACATATGCATACACACTGAACACGCCAAGTCACGCACCCACGCAAGCACACACGCTCTCGCATGCACGCACGCACACACCCACGCACGCACGCACCCACGCACGCACCCACGCACGCACGCACGCACGCACTCACGCACGCACGCACGCACACACACACACACTCACGCACGCACGCACGCACGCACGCACGCACGCACGCACACACACACACACACACACACACACACACGCAAGTACGCATGCACACACGCGTGCGCGCGCGCGCACACACACAAACTCTCTCTCTCTCCCTCTCTCTCTTTCTCTCGCTATTTCTCTCTCATTGAGAGACTGTCTCGCTGCAGGGCTTTCCTCGTGTCTTCCATGTAATCTCCTGTTTTCACTATAAGGTTAGCCTTCTAGGGGAATAGGCCGGTCCGCGAGGCGAGCTGTACTCCATCTTTACCGCATCTCTGTCTGTCTGTCTGACTGTCTGTCTGTCTGTCTGTCTGTCTGTCTGTCTGTCTGTCTGTCTGTCTGTCTCTCTCTCTCTCTCTCTCTCTCTCTCTCTCTCTCTCTCTCTCTCTCTCTCTCTCTCTCTCTCTCTTTGTACTCCCAGTTCTTTTTGAAAATTTGTAGGTATGTTCGCCATGGGTCACGGATGATGCCCGATGCTTTATTTTACCGTTATATCAGTTACTGACGACTATAACAGCCCATGACTGTTTTTCTTCTTTATGGAATATCTCAGAAAGTACTTGGCCGATCTTTCTGAAAATTTGTATGTATGTTCATTATGGGTAACAGATGATGGTCGATGTTTACCAGAATAGTCGTTACTAACGGCCATGACGGCCTTAAACGGTTTTTCATCTTTATCGAATGTCTCATGCGTATTCATGATAAACTGGGAGTACATTTATATGCTTTGCATCGTGTTTCTTGTTACTACATTTCCTTCTGTCCTTCGCGCACTTCTGGTATCATCCTTGCATAGTTATTTTCGTCTTTGTTTTCAAGAATGGGTCCGGGAGATGCCCTGGCCTTTCTGTCTTCGTTGCTTTTTTTTTCTTTCTTTTTTTTTTTTTTTTACACACGGTGTGAAAGTGTCACTACACCAAACACTAGTACAAAAATAATCCCTGACGCGCTGTATCAAACGCCAGAACATTAAAGGCGGCCACACTTGCATGGCGAGTGAGAGTTGGAAAAAAGGAGGAGGAAAAAAGAAAAAAAAAGACCGCCTTAAAAAAAAAAAGGCGGGGGTAGTGGAGGGAAAAAACAGTTTTGTAAAGATTTTCCGAAAATGTAACAATTCTACAGTTCAACAGACTGCTTGACGACTAGTTGTATTAAAGTAGTTATTGAAATATGGTATTTTAACATAACCCCCCCCCCCCCTGCTCTCTCGCACCCCTTCTGTGTCATTTGAATATTCGAATTTTATTTCATAAAAACTAGTGAAATTCTTTACAGAAAGGTATATATATTAGATAGAATATTGACATCAGACTTTTTTTGATGAAGTCACACAGTATGCGCATGAGCTGTGGTAAACATAGGCTTCTGGTATTCCATTACAAATCGGCAAACCAACGTGTATTTGAGTCTCAAATGCTTGGTGAAAAGACACACAACGATCATGTCAGCTAACATAAAAATAACTATTTTGTTTTGGGTTACCATGGGAAATTCGCCTGTGTTCATGGCATTTTGAAGGCATTTCCACAAACTCTTCGATTTATGACCTCCCGCTCTTCTCCTCCTTCAATCCTTTCCTTTTCTCTCCTCTCAACCCATTCTCCATTGAGTATTTATGTCTGTGACGTATGTTAAAAGTTTATTTAAAAATACCTTGCACTTGTTTAAGTGATGTTAGGCAATTTCCACCATACTATCCTCTCTCTTCTCACTGGAGTAAAGAGGAGACAGACTAGAACTCAGAACTCAGAACATTTTATGGCTGGCTCAGGCCCCATTCAAAGTGACGTGAACAGGTCAAAATAATTCGGTACATAGCACTCTTTAACGATAAACGCAGCGGAAGGTGTTCAAAGTTAACAAAGAAAACATTCATGAAAGCTATACTGACGCATTATGTACTCCAGTTCTAATCAGCCAATTGCTCTATAATTTGAATCTCACCCAACACTCGTAATAGTGTCTTTATAGTACAGGCTAGCACCATGGACATTTGAATAGTGAAGGGTGTGTTGTAAGATTTTGCTGGGAATCAAACTCAAAGCGCGCAATCTTCTGTACAATGGACAAATTCACAGTAGAAAATGAAGCTCAGTTTCCGGTGCATTCTTACTGTTGGGGACAGAAATTCTCTTGGTTTTTATGGCGAATTTGTTTTATCGTAAAATGTGGCACTAAAGGCGACATTCCTTAACCGAAACCTTGAATGTATCCTGCGGTTGTTTAACATGTTTAATTTAACACTAGAGGTAGGATAACATTCGAAACTTGAGACGGGTGATATTGGACCGAGAAACATCGTACTATTTCATGCGATTCTATTGTGTATGCCAGCCTTGGATGTAAACCATTCACTTTATCGTTCTTAAATTCTCTTGTAAGCTTTCACTTTGCAACACTTTGCATTTCCCTTTCATTTCCAAACCCGAATCTATATTGTACATAGCAACATTAGGTTGGCAGGTAATTTAATTGTGATGTGCAGATGCAGCAGGTCACTTGCATAAGCTTTTTTTCGGGAGGTCTGTTATTATCCTTCATGCAACCGAAGCCAAAATCTGTTGCACTTTTGCTAAGCATTAACATAAAGAGGGTGTCTTCCAGATTCGCCATACCACTAAGTGCCGTGTGAGCCTTTGGACCTCTACACCAGTAATCTTTTAATAGTCTGCTATGGACCCTTTCAATTTGTTCCTGGTTTGTGCACAGGCCCCAATTCTTGCTCCTTCACGTTAAGAGAGGCTGTATTGGCAATCGCTCCCCCTCTTCTCAAATAGCTTAAAGTAAAATTCCAGGAGAATGTTCTCCTATTGACCATTGCATTCGGTTGTTAGCAGTTAATTCCTATCTTTGCTCTGTTTGCTTGGTCTAATTAGTTTGCTGGGAAAAGATATTCTTGTAGTCCAGTGGTTTTACCAAGATACTATTTCATGTTACTGCGGGGAAGCTGAGCACCACCAAATAGCCATTTTCTTTCGAAGCAAGGTTTCCCCTCCATCCTGAAGTACACAATATTTGACTTGTCCTGATTCCAAGTTAATCTAAACGTTTGGTAAGTATTATACAAGACATTCAGTTGGGTTTGCATCCATTGACAGTTTCAGAAATATAATTGCTACATCATCAGCAAATTTCAGAATCAAAAGTTAAATGAGAGGTCTGGAGGTAAGCTGAATTACACATGTCTTACCATAGGGTTATTGATTCTTGAGTTAATTTCTTTGTGTAATAGGGTACAATATTGCACAGGGTGTAACATATACTGCACCTTGTTTTAGTCCCCGTGGGCAGGAAAAGTGTCTGTATGGTCCCACGTAGGGTCGTATATAAGGATGCTCTTAAAGTTTGTCTATATGGGCTCTTGGGGGGGCGTAGCGGCTGGGTGGGTGGGGGCGGGACGCGGGGCGCTGGGATGCGGGGCCGTACGGGGGCCTGCGCGGGCGGGGGAGCAGGGGGCCGGAGCGCTGCGAAGGAGGAGGGTCGGGGCCAGGGGGAGGGGGGGGGGGGCGGCGCGGGGCACGGGGCCGTGCGGGGGTGGGGTGGGGGGGGGGGGGGGGGGGGGGCGCGGGGGCGGGTGGGGAGGGCGGTGTCTTTGTTCCATTGGGCCTCAGCTTTGCTGGGTTTCTGGTGCGGCTGTATTCTGGCTGGTTTTGTCGTTTTTGGTGTTTTTTTGGGAGTCTTTTCTGCTTCCAAGAATTTTCCTTTATGTCCATTAAAGAGAGACTTTCCATAATTTTATCCCTACTTACGAGGTCATAAAGCCTTCCTAAAGTCTATATTGCGACTTAGAGCTTCCCTGTGTCTTTTATAACAATGCTTCTGATTCATTTGCCAGTATAAAGTGAAAAAATGTGATCTGTTGCTACATCGTTGGTCAACGAAAACCAGCTTGCTCCTCTCCATGAATGTTGTTCTATTTCATATCCATTTGGTTTAACCTTCTATTGAGAACATAGTATATATTTTAGAAAATGTTTCAACAAAGAGATTCACGGTAGTATTGAGACATTGCCGATCACCTTCTTAAAATAAGTGGTTGCAAGATAGAGACTGACCCAATTTCGGAAACACATAACCCTCATTAAAAATTGTATTGAATAAATTTGACAAGGTAAGGCATAATGACTTGTCTACTGTATCTTTTATAAATCATCCAATATGCTTATTCGGCCAGCTGCACTTATTACTCTTTATTGCATCGAATTGTCAGCTTCTATTTCGGTAACAGTAAGAAATAGGTTGATCTCAAAAAGTCGATTCGTATGGGTGGGTTCCCTTTCATAATATTCATCAATATCTGAACTGGTGTTTTATTCAACTGGTAAGTCATTTTTAATACACCTTTAACTGTGATTATTCATCTGTTCACTAGAAAACATCAACCCCTGGTCATTGAGTTCTTGGGCTAACTGAACGAAACCAATTTCCCAGAGAATTTCTTTGAGTAATTTTATATTTCTTTGTAACGACGATGCTATATATTCTCATTTTGTAGCTCTTCCTTTTCTGTTTAATATGTTCATTTTACTCTCTCCTTTTCTGTCCATAGGGCAGTCATTCATTATCGTCATTAGTTCCTAGGAAATTGTTTATCAGTGGGGTTCGTAATAGTTTCTGCTTTTGATCTACATTCAAGGTCGAACCAACTTCTTCTCATACCTATGCCAAAATCTATTTGTTTTCAACATTGCAGTCACCAGCATTCTCACAAAAGCATTCATTGAACCTGGACAGGCTTGATTAATGTTGACTCCTACAAGGTATATTGCGGCTTCACTAACTACTGTGAGACATGGTCAGGTTCACTACGTTCATGAAAATATAGCTGAACTTTCTTCATCACTCATTCGTATTACTAACAGAATACAACTTGGTGAGCATCATTCGCACCGAACAGGTAAACAGTCTGCACTATCAGACAGTGAGATAATCTAAACAACAATGTGCATGCCTTAGATTCTATAAACGGTTTACAGTAAGCACTGACATTAGAGGAAGTATCGGGTAATTGAGGGGGGGCATATCATATATTCATTTACGCTAGAACCACTATCAGATTCATATGGAAAGTCACCTCTGAACATTTCTATTGCTTTCAGACCATTAAGAAATACACAGATCAAATTCATGACTTAAATTTAACAAATATCGACAAAAGGGTTTACCATAGTATCCTTGGTGATTCGCTCGGATCGGGTTCTCACATTTGGGAAGCAGCCATATCATACGACATTAATGTCGACAAATACTTCTTTTACGTCATCCCCTAGGGGGTCACAATTACTCAGGTTAGTAGGCCTGTCTTGAATTTTTTTCACCACAAATATCATGGTATAACAACACCAGTTCGCTAGAAATTCCAACAAGCATTCTTCTAACAAGGATATGCCGTTATTAGATATCTGTTTTCTTCATAGTATTTAGAACCTTCAGGTGGGAGGAAGATATGCACCTATTATCAAACAGTCCGAGTTCAATCCAAGGAAGGCGGAGAGAAAACTTCAGAGACAATATTTTTGCCAATTTTCACTGTTCCACTCTTTCGACATAATTTGCAATTCATTCCTAATTAAGATAAGCTACACCCCATCGAAACAAAGACCAATGACACAATCTTTCTGTCACCTTAACACCGAGGATTGAGAAAACTTTATGTGAAGGGACACATTTGTATTCTGGAATGCTTTTGTAAATGTTTCAGCCTACAGTTACCAGTCATATCTGTCAACTAAAGCAAAACGTCAGGCTCTCTCTGGCAATACGCCATAGACCTTCAAATGTTAAGATGATGCAAGATGTAAAAATAATCCTACCTTTGTATGTACACTTCTGCGAAAGAAGAACATAAGGTACAGTCTGCAGCTGAACCAACGCTGGTTGCACTGCAGTGGGTCTACGTGTTCAGTGCCCTGGCCTGCCCGTCATCTCTGTCGCCCCCTGCTGCCGCTCCGGACCCTCTGACGCCGGGGTAGGGGTCCGGTTGCATTAAGGGCTTACGTCGTCCAGCCAGCCTTCGTCAGGGGTTTGGTTTGCCCTGGGAGTCGTCTCCATTGAAGTCTTGGTCTGGTCACACCTTTGACCGCTAACAGGGATGAGCTTAGCCAATACTGCCAGCAAGAGGCCTGAGAGCCGGCCCCGTGTCCATGGCTGGCGAGGCAGAGAGGGCCGCCGCCGACATGGACCGTGCATGGTGAGTAGCCACCGACACTGCCCTGCCGCGACCCCCGCTCCACCCTCCAACGGTCGCTGTGGGGGCCCCTCGTTCAGGGTTGGTGTTGCGGACTGCTGCAGGGTGGTCAGAGGTGAGAACTCGGCCTCACCCTCCCGTCCTCTCACTGGTTGCCGTTGGTCCCCTCGCCTGGTTTGCAGAACTGCTGCGGGGTGGACTGAGAGAACCCCTGGGCCTCGACCCCCCGCTCCCCACACTGGGTGCCGTAGGCCCTCGTCTCCTGGCGTTGCCGGCATGACGCGGGCGGTGGACAAATAAGAGGAACCTCCTGCCTCGATCCCCCGCTCCCTCCAACACGGGTGCCAGGTAAGTCTCGTTGCGGGTGTTGCCATCAGCTGCGGGGTGGTCGGAGGGGAAACCTGCCGTAGCCTCCGCTAGAGTGTGGTGGGTGATACGGGCAATCTCTCGACTCAGCGGTGGGCCCTGTCTCAGGTGTGCGCTGCACTTCAGATCAAAGCCTGTCATGTGATTTGGTGGGTATGCCAAGCAGGTATGGTAGTCTCGAGTGTCATCAGGTCCAGGATCGTCGTGAAAGGTCACATCGGTTCAGTTTTGGTGGTGAGCACCAGTGTCCTTGTCCTCTATGAGTGTTCAGTCCGTTCTGCCGTCTGCTTGATCACTGTGTCTGTCTTATTCTTCACGGTCACTTACTCGCCTGTCCTCTTTAACCCCAATTCCCAGTGTTCTTCTGTGTCGTGATTGTCGTCCAGGTAGCCTGTCGGTGCCCAGTCCCCGCACAGATTATAAGATTCCATTAGGGCAATCACCCGCCCTCCCCTCTGCTTCATCGTAATACACCCTCTTGGGCTCGGTCAGGTCGGTCGTTGGTCAGCTGTCTGCTCTAGTGTCGATATCGGATAATCTGCGATGTGGTTATGGTCTGTCTTGTCGTAGTCGGTATTCTGGCGTGTTGATTGTGTCTTCTTGGCGCTGTTGTGACGGGAACCACACGGTCCGTTTCTCTGGTATTCCCCGTACGCCCCTGCTTGCCAGGGGTGGCGCTTCATCTGGTCACTCGTGATGCGGGCGTGTGATCAGGTCCAAGTCTGGAGCCCTCATGTCTGCAGCTCACGTACGAGCCCTCTGGGTGGACATCTGGACCATGGGTCAAGTCATGCCGCCGGACTCGGTTAAACGTTGACAGCTCTCTTTATGGTCACTCTTGCGTCGTCCATCGCGCATACAGCATCGACAACATCGTCTCGGTCCCCACAAGGTCAGTGTAGTAGGTGTTCAGTAAGTTAATGAGCGTACTGACCAGCCCTGATGGATGTTTCACCTGACGTTCCTCCTGCCCGGAAATCTTTACGTTGCCTGCGAAGTACGATTGACTCGTATTCGCTCAAACTGGGTTCTCTTAGTCTCTGATGTAATCTTTCTGACTCATGCATTGTTCTCTGGAGGGTTGTATATCTGTGAGTTCCGTGTGACTGGCCCTGCGACACGAAACGACAGTCCCTGCTGGGACTGTACGGACATGTCATGTGTGCGTAATGATTCCAACATATTGACGGTTGGTGTGAAAGGCTGGTCACTAACATCATGACAGAGTCAATCTGCTGTGACAGGCGCGCTCACTACCCCCGGCGTTGGTGTTGATCAGATTCTGAAGGAGGGGGTCCGGGATTTTCTTGTCACGTTCGCCTCTTCGCAGATCAACACTGCCGACAACCGCAACAAAGACAAGTCTGAAGACCTCCTACTTTCAGCTCGAGTTAAAATTCCTGGCCGTCCGGGTCTTGTCGAGAATTCGCCGCCTGCTCTCCGCTCTCTGTGCCATAAAGATAATGAAAACAGGGTTGTTAATACCCCTACAGTGAAGTCTGTGCGCAGCGCAGCAATTGTGGCATGATCGGATACAAGCACGATTTCCTCAGTAGAAACACCTTGAAATTTTCTACAGTCCACAACAATCAGTTCACGCCATGCTACAGGTGAAGGACGGGAGCTCTTGTCCATAACACGTCGTCCCGAACGGTGACGGCGTTCAATCAGAGAGAAGAGAGAGACTGGAGAAAGAATGTGGAGAAGCGAGAGGAGAGAGTGACGTAGTGACGTGAGTGTGTGTAATTTCTCATAATACATTCTGTTCGCGTAGGCTCAGTGCATTTTACTATCCAAGCTTTCCCCGCTTTGTTTCAAGTGGTCAAGTGGGCAGTGGAATTATGTCTTCTCGGTTCCGACACCATCTGTAACATTCGCAAACGACCGTAGAGAATACATTTAGCGTCACACTATACTACCGGTAGCCCGACTGTCTCTGCAAATGCTAGTCCGTTAATAAACGGTCTCCATCTACTGATATCGCCATGGGTCCATTAGTCACATATGTTTGAATGCTGAGTGGTTTCCCGCCGATTTGTAAGCAGCGCGATTTATAAGCGATTTCATAATCGGCGCACATTGCAGACTTGTTAAAAAACCGCCGATTTGAAAAGCAGCGGCCGATTTTGTAGAGCGTTACAAATCGGCGGGGGCCCTAGCCCGCCGAATTGTAAGCGCTGCGTAGAAATGCGGTTTCGGTTTTACAAGTCGGCGGGTTATGCCCCCGGCGCTTTATATCCTGCTTCTTTGGATTATTAAACGAGATTTAAACTTTGTTATACGCTTTCGGTGATTATTCCGCAATTTTGATGAATGTCTATTGTCTCATCATGGTGGCGGATTGACACACGTCGTTTTGAGGTGCACTCTATCGAAGAGAAAAAGAAAATCTGCTTACCTTATTTTTCCTACCTGCCCCCATCCCCCCCCCTCTTCTATCTCTCTCTCTCTCTCTCTGTGTCTCGTTTCAGTCAGTTTATGTTTCAAAATGGACATCTATCCTACTGCGGCATAAAAGATTGAGGAGCACTCTAACGAAGAGAAAAAGACAAGTCTGTTTCTTTGGTTTAAACATTATAATATGCTTTTGTGATTATATCATCGGCAAATTGATGACTTTGTATTTCATCAAAACGGCGGACTGAAAGGCGGTGTGTCTGGTGTATGTGTATGTAGTGTTTATGTGTGTGTGTCAGTATATGTGTATGTATATCATTTGAGTATGTAGCTGCGAATATGTGTGTGTTGGGGGGAGGGGGCGGGGGGGAGGGGGGCGGATGAGTAAACAGTCTATTTCTTTCGCCCTGACTACTCACACAATCAAATTTCGAAGTCGAAAGCAGGGACATTTTTGACTATGTTGTTATCATATTTGTTCATCTTATGTGTAAACGTTACATCAACAACAAGTGATAGGAATCGTTTGTTTTTTACAGCAAGTTTTAAGCACTTTTTACAATCCGATAATTATATAAATACAAATTTCCACACTCGTATGAAAAAACGAAATCGTACTCTGCTTTACTGTGGGAGATGACGCTAGTGCAAGAGAATAGCGGAAAAGGTACACTAGATTGTGATGTTTTCATACTTTCACCAGAAATATTTCCTTAAAAGAATAGATATGATTGCAAGGAAACAATCAATAAAAAAAAAAAAAGACATTTAGTCGTGGACTGCTGAAACGGTTATTTGTAAAACATAACAAACAAACAAAACACAGTCGGTTGCCAGGTTATAATCCAAAATTTGTGGTGGACCAGATGAAAATGAAAATGTGCCATCAAAGCAAAGTTTATAATCATAATTACACTCTTTGTCTATCTTTTATGGGCCGCAACAGTAGGATTGTTGCCCATGTTTGATACATAAACTGGATTGAATCGAGACACAGAGAGATAGTGAGTGAGAGAGTGAGAGAAGAGAGTCGAGAGAGAGACGAGAGACGAGAGAGATGATCGTAGAGTGAGAGTGAGCAGGGCAAGTTGGAGGGTTAGTAATAAAAGTTAGCCTGACTTGTCTTTTTCTCTATGTTAGTGCGCTCCTCAAAAAACGACCTGTCAGGGTCGCCTTTTGATGAGCAAACATAGAAAGTCATCATAATTGCGGGAATAATCACTGAAAGCGTAAGTAATTAGTGTATCGTTTTAATCCTAACGTAAACAGGTTATAAGCGCCCGCCGTTTTGTAAAGCGCTTTAAAAAACGGCGGGGGCTTAACACGCGTTTTGTAAAGGCGAACCGCGATTTACTAAGCAGCGCTTACAATATCGGCGGTCGGGGCTAGCAACCCGACCAATTTGTAAGCGCTCTACACATCGGGGCGATGCTTACAATTTCGGGCGGTTATTTTCACATGTAATGCATGTGCGCCGATTTGTAAGCGCGTACAAATCGCGCTGCTTACAATACTCGGCGGGTTACACAAAGTGACAAAGGCGACACTATGGACCCAACCATTTGCTGAGGTCACTACTTCTTCTTTACGGGTTAAAAACATCCCTGGCCGTCCCAAGACCTGGTCCAGTTCTGTCCTTTCTGCCAGAGTGAGCATAGCGCGGTATACCCCTTATTCCAGAGTGAGCCATACCCTTTACTTCCACAGTGTAGCCATTCCCCAGACTTCCACAGTGAGCATTCCCTTTACTTCCACAGGGTGCAGGACCCCTTACTTCATCAGTGAGCATTACCCCCTTACTTCCACAGTGAGAATTCCTTTACTGACCAGTGTGCATACTACTTATTTCTACTGTGTGTCTTGCCTTTATTTACACCACGTGAGCATACACTTCCCACAGGGAGCTTACACCCCTTACTTTCCACTTGTGAATAGCACTTTACTTTCCACTGTAAGGCATCCTTTATTTCCACCGTGTGCATTACCCTCCTCATTCTCACTTGTGAAGCACACCCCATTACTTCCACAGTGAGCATACCCGGTACTCTCCACAGTGAGCATCACGTGTACTTTCCACTGTAAAGCATTACACCTTTCTTCCAGACGTGAGCATACCTTACTTCTACAGTACAGCATAACCCTTTCTACTTACAGAGTGGCAATATACCCTTTCCTTCCCCACAGTGGAGCTAACCCTTGGTTTCAGAGTGAGCAAACCTTACTGCCTCAGTGAGAATTTCCCTTACTATCAGATTGAACATACCCCTTATTTCCACAGTGAGCATACCCATGACTTCCGCAGTGAACATTAGCCCTTACTTTCACAGTGAGCATACCCCTTAGTTCTGGAGTGAGCTGTCTCTGTTCTACCTGTAATCGTCCCTTCTCCTTTTCATAACGAGGCATATTCCTCTCCAGAGTTAACAATTTTTTCCTCCCAGAGTGAGCGTGCTTCACTCTTCAAGTCTTACCCAAAGGAAGTATCCATGTCTTCTACTGGAGCGTGCTTACCTCTTCCTCTTGACCGCGGGAATGGAGTCCCTCACCACCATTCTGCACGAATGTTCCACTCTATTAGCAGGAAATAGGGAAGGGAGGAGAGAGGGAACAAAAAGTTGTAATATAGTCGATACCTTTGCTTAAATTAAGATTCTAAGGTTATATCAGATTAAGTTTTTTTCTACATATATTACTTTACAAAATCGCTTTAATTCACCTTTTTTCTACAAGAGTATATCAAACGTCACGTAAGGTTTGTAGGCCTGAGGACGACATAGGTACTTTGCAGTGTTTTTCAGGAAACTGGAGCCAATCCTATATTCACAAGTTGTATATGTAATTATTTGGCTACCCTAGTATACTGTTGTCAGTCTTTCCTGGACGTCCACTGCACTATGTGTCTTTAGCCAAGGACTGCAACCCTGTCAATGTAATAATTGTTTCCTCCACCCTCAGATGCGTATCAATGACGTTCGATGGCCATAGCTACAGCGATTTATCTCAAACAGTTCAATTGTAGGTTTCCTTGCTCTTATATTCGTTGGAGAGTTGCAGTCTATAAAATTTTTTGTTAGGGACATCCGGAAGCTACTGGATGACTCATCTACAAACATACGGGTTTGTCTGTCAGAAATTCAGCTCTTCTAAGCTTGAGTTTCTCATCCATCAGTAGGGCCCCACTGTGTGATAATGTTCGGGGTGGGGATTCTTTTTAAGCTCGATGTCGTTTGTGACTTTCGCATTGTGAGAAACAGCATTATTTGTTTGTGAGCCTGCTCAGACTGCACCACCATCTACTTTCAGAGCACGTAAAGTAAAGTAATATCGTTATTGAGACTGAAATTTATTGACTAAATACATGATGTTCTGTTCTGTTTCTTTGTTTAGTTTTGTTTCCATTTATTTTGGTGTTTTTCGTGCTTTGTTTGGCTGTTTTGGTTTGCTTGTTTGTTTGTTTGTTTTTTTTATTATGTGGTCGTGTCTCTTTGACAGCTTTCATGTGACCTTTCTTCGTATAATTAAATACTCTTTTCTCCTGAGGGGAATTATAAAATCAAACTGGTGCCACTCTAACAATAAAAGGAGACGGAACTGCGTTTCTTGGAATCAAGCCTTGGAAAAACATCTGGTCTATGCTATGATCTACCCGTTTCAGTGATAAAGGGATAAAACATGTTCAGAGCAAATGTTTTTACAGGAGACGAAAAAAATCGGAAATGAAGAGTGGGCATTGGGGGGAGGGCTCAGGATGGGTGATTTCTTTTATCTTTTGCATCCGGAATAGCCGATTAGCCACTAACAAGAGGCGATATGGTATGAAGCGAAAGGGACCATTCTATTTCCTCCTATCCACCTGCGTTTTCATAGGTAAAGCTGCCTGTTCAGGTTAGCACAGAGTGCCTTTACATGTTTGACCCTATTTAATGTAATCGCATTTCATGGCATAGAATTTCATCCATTCTTGCTCGATCTCTGTCGATATAAAATTTTGGGGGGACTTTAAATAAAAGTGGACATGATTTTATAGACGACAAGATGAAAAAAAAACAGTCAGTAGGCAAATAAAACAATTTACAACCAATAATAGAAAAAGAAAGCAAGAACGGGGAGAATTAAAGCTGACGATCTGGGGGTGCGTGAGGTTGTACAGGAAAGATGACTGGATTATTTAGAAGCTGATCGCCCAGGTTCAGATGAGATGATTAAGAAACAGAGAGATTTTCCGACAGTCTCAAAACTGGCAATACTTTTTCCAATACTACCACAAATACAAACGTATTAGTGTCCAATGAAATAAAATGTGTTCAAGCTATCAACTGCACATATTTGATGTGTAGATGAATTAAAACAATGTGATTGCTAAATTTCTGAAAACTCTCATAGGACTTCGTAGTTTGATTTACATCAAACTTTACGTTGTCAGGAGGGAAACAAATACGTTCGTCTACCTCCACACCCCCTCCAGTTTTTAAAATCTCGATTACCTCTAATCACGATGGAATAAAGGGGGCTGGGGGAGGGGGTCAAGAGTTAGCAAGGTGGAGGGCTAGAGGATGGTTGGCGTTGCCATTGGCAGAAATGATAAGGTATACAAGAAAAGACGACGTCTTGACCTAAACATGTTGCAATGACGTTTTTATTTGTGCTGGTCCTTTCTTCATGCAGAGAGAGAGAAGAGAGAGAGAGAGGATGAGGAGAGAGTGAGAGAGGAGAGAGGAGACGAGAGAGAGAGAGATGTGAGAGAGAGAGATAGAGAGGAGAGAGAGAGAGAAGAGAGAAGAGAGACAGACAGACAGACAGAAGACGGAGGACGGAGAGAGACAGAGACACAGATGGAGACATAGACACAAAGACACAGAGACAGTGAGAGAAAGAGAGAGGGAAGGATAGGGAGGAAGGGAAAGGGGGAGAGAGATAGAGATGGTGGGAGGGAAGGGAGGGACAGACAGACAGACAAATAGACAAAGAGAGAGAGAGAGAGAGAGAGAGAGAGAGAGAGAGAGAGGAGGAGAGAGAGAGAGAGAGACTTTGACACTTTGATATTTTATTGTCATTACCAAAGAGGTCTTTTGACAAGGGGGGAGAGGTAACAGAACATAACATTTCCCTCTTCCTTTCTGCAAACAAATAGTACACATTCATTCCTAGTGTGCACCAAATCAAAGGTTAAAAACAGATAAATTCATAACATTTCCTTATGTCATCACGCACAGGAGTAATGCAATTAGGAAAAAAAAGACTGTCTGTCTGTCTGTCTGTCTGTCTGTCTGTCTGTCTGTCTGTCTCTCTCTCTCTCTCTCTCTCTCTCTCTCTCTCTATTTGTCTGTCTGTCTATCCCTCCCTTCCCTCCCACCATCTCTATCTCTCTCCCCCTCTCTCTTTCTCTCAATGTCTCTGTGTCTTTGTGTCTATGTCTCCATCTGTGTCTCTGTCTCTCCGTCTCCGTCTCTGTCTGTCTGTCTCTCTTTCTCTCTCTCTCTTCTCACTCTCTCTCTCTCTCTGTCTCTCTCTCTCTCTCTGCATGAAGAAAGGACCTGCACAAATAAAAAAGACTGACTGGGCTCATAAAGGAAACAAAGTCTTTCAGAACAGGGTTTTGGATAGTGTGGATGGCCCAGGAATTAGGGAATGAGCAACAGTGTATTGCGGAATTTAAGACAGGCTTATTTGTTCTTTTAAACAGAATTGGCACTCAGATATGGAAAGTAAAGAAAAATATCGCTGGTTTTTCTCATTTAAGAATGTGTTTCATTCTGAAAGTTTCTGAATGTCATAACGAGATAGATGGCACAGAATAAATTACGCAAGATTTAGGTTGAGAACTTTAGGTTTTAATGCGAACAAAGGATGGTTTGAATGTGAAACATCCACAGAATCTCCTTGTCCTGCATGTAGACACATTAATGATGACGAGAAACACTTTCTGTTCCACAGTACTGCTTATAATGAAGTGCGGACAAATTGTTCACTTTTCCAGTTAGATTATAGCGAAAGACAAAATGTTGCTGTCGTGTTATCATCAAATGATGAACTTGTAATTAAATCAGTTGAGAAATTCATCGCAGAAGCATTGAAAATTAGACAGATGGAGGATAGTGAAATTTAAAACAATGCATTTTAAGAGATATCTGAATGAATATTATCATTCATTGCAAGTGGAAGAGATCAGTAAGATACATTGTCATCAATTGATCGAGTGGTGAGATGAGAGAGAGAGATGAGAGGAGAGAGAGAGAGAGAGGAGAGAGAGAGAGGAGAGGAGAGAGAGAGAGAGAGAGAGGATACAGATAGAGAGAGAGAGAGAATTTGAATGGGGGAGGGGTGCAAACAGGCTTTACGATCACTCGGTTAGCAGGGAGATAATTTCATCTTTTCTGTGAGCTTACCTACCATATTGCAATCCTCCATCTTTCACACAAACATTTCCCGTCATGAAAGGATTATTGAAGACGACGGATGTGTGGGTAAATTGTCTGAAGGAAATCGCCTGTAGACTATTTATCAATCTTGATGGAAAAGCATCCTACAGACCTACTTCTCTATTGTTACGGATGGTGTGCGGTGCGTATTTTGTTGTCTGACTCTCGCTCTCAAAAGTTTGGATGCGTGTAATAATTATTCCTACACACACCCACACCATACGTACATGGATAGCCAGGCAACACACGAGTTTGATTTCTTTTTCTTTATATTATGCTGCCTGAACCATCAAAACATACATTCATGTGAATTGGTACAAATTAATACATGTCATCTACAGCACATGATCAAGATATCAATACATAGGAACTTCAATCATCAGATCATATTAATATGTG
>CM031596.1:80449984-80483198 GCA_018398815.1 Conus ventricosus | reverse complement strand
AGCGGCACCAGCTACGGCGCCACGGCAACAGCGGCACCAGCTACGACGCCAACAGCAACGGCAACACAGCAACGGCGACGTTATGGCCAGGCTGTGAAGACCCGGTCGAATGGAGGAAAGGAAAAAGGGATGCAGCATTGAAAGGGAAAGGACTGGGACAACAGTCGGCACAGCAGGATGGGGAGTGCAGGTGGGGTAACTGCAGGCACCTGCGACGATCGCCGGACAGTCAGGGACAGGAATGCCAGCAACTGGCCGTCCACAGCTCCCCGACTAAGCTGCCCTGATCCGCCCGGTGTACCGGGCCACAGGATGGGGGAAGCGCCCTCACCTGCACTTGACATAGCTATTACCCTCTAACCGTAGATATGCATAACCACATACATCACTAGGGTAACCTTAGTTCGCCCCTTCCCAGATTTCCTTTACGCACCCCAGAGCCTATTAGCTCTATAAATACCTCTATCACCATCCCACGTTGTTTATACCACAAAGTTACATTTCTCTTACACTACGGTATACACAGAGCTACTCCATAATACACCTTCCCACACACACATTCTCAGACATATGTAACATCCACCAAAAATATCATGTCTCGATTCCAAAGAAAACCAATGGACCAGGACAGGTATATCTCCTTGGCAATCACCAAGGCATTAGCACACTCCCACAAATCTCCAACAATGTAGGAACAATCTTAAATCTGTATTATTGAATTAGGGTACCCACACCCTACAAAACCGCGCTGCTTGACACCAGTACCTCTTCATACAACTACACAATACTTATCCTTTCTAATTAACTTCCATGACACGGCACAATCATAACCTCTACACACCCAGTGGCCAACACACCTTGTCTATGCTTCCCGAAAGCATTTCCGTTCGAACCCCCTGTCACGATAAGTACCAACTCAAACCAACTATCATAATCGAACCATGATAGCTATTCAACACTTCACAACCAAATTTCCTTCTTTTCTTTTTTCTTTTCTCTGTGTCCACCTCTCAACACAACCCGCTGGTCAAAACCCACATCAACACATTTTCTCAGCTTGCTTCGATTTAGTCCTTATTTTCCCCCATTTTCTCCCTCTTCCTTTTCCCTAAGAAAACTGGAAAACTGATTCAAAATATGAGCTTATATATTTACACGTTTGTACAAGTCGACAGAATGTGCACAAGACAACGCCATTCTTAACACTACACTACGATCACCTTAACTAACTCCACATACCTGCTACAACACAGAACGACCCGACAACAACTGCGGCTGGCCACCCCAGCACCTGAACGGGTCGCAGCACACAGAAACACCGAAGACTGCACGACCAAGAGCAAAACTCTCACGAGGGCCGGCTCACCATGTCGACCGAAGTCAAACTCACAGCACAAACGCTGGCACCAGAACAAGAGCCCAACTGCTCTTCACCAAGGATTTTGACCGAAGTGCTAGCCACCCGGCCCCACCAAACTTTAAAGCCTGATGACTCAGCACTCACTCCTTACCGAGTTCTGAACTCTACATAAACCGCACGTGAAACGGGACTCCACACGACACAAAACAGGAGACGGAAGGCTAACCCCCCTCTCCCCACACTTATCCTTTCCCTGCCTGTGCATGGTAGCAAACGCACACCCAGTAATATGAATGGAACGTACAGGTATCCAACACCCCCACCTCCTTCCTGAACCCAACAACTACCATATATGGCACGGTGTCCCCCATCGTGGCATGATGCTACGAATCGCCACAGAGCCGTCGGCGCGTCTGTATGATTTCCACGCTGATACAGATCGGTGACCTCTCTTCACAAGAATAGGAGATAATAAAAATCCAGTAAATTACTGAGGCGTTGCACTGACATGTAATTAAGCAAAATCTATACTCATATTCTTAATAAAGATTAACCACCTGGGCAGAAAGAGAAGGGAAATAGTAGAGACAAGCTGGTTTTCGATCCGAATATAGCACAATAGACCACATATTTATATTATAGTTAGAAAAGAAACTCGTGGAGAGCGTGGCAGCAGAGAGTCCTCAGAAGAGAAGCCCCTTCAAGCAAGTGTTTCGGCCCTTATCTCCTGACACTCTAGGGGGGTTGGGCCACACCCGGTTCATGACTCCGGATGTCCCTCTGCTGCCCCTTTTTTTTTTTTTCTCCCCATCTTGGGACGAGCCATGGCTGGGATTCGAACCCATGACCCTCTGGACATGCTCATTTTCTACTTAATGACTCGCGCTTTAACCACTGAGCCACAGGGACACCTGATATTTGTAGGGAAATTAAGCCTTATGAAGTTCACTTTTGTTCCTCCTTGACCAGATCCAGCTTGAACACCTCTCTGCCGCTTCTGCCATTGCTTTCAGGCTCTGGTTTTTTCCTTCCCTGCACTGAGAGCTGTTTCATGAGGCTGTATGCAGACGTTCCTACAAATCCCTAGCTCCAATTTCTGCAGTGAGGACTTTGACCTGATAGCCTTCTCTCCTCAGGCTGTTTGCCAGATCAGCATACTTTTCAGTCTTGTAGATTTGAGCTGCCTCCATCTGTTCTCATATGGCACTGTGAGCTCGATCATGATCAGCTGCTTGGTTTGACTTAGAGTGGACTACTATGTCTAGTCTCATGCCACTCTTGCTGATGATCTCTGGGTGACTCTTCCATTCTGGGAGGTCTGCAGTGCACTCCCAGTCATCTGCCCCCATCCAGCAGACTCTGCCTGCATGTTTCGAGTGGCACTGTTGTTCTTGGCATGATTTGCTGCCTCCTGCCGTGAAGAATGTTGCGGGTGCTTTTGGAGTCCTGATTCTCCCTTTTGTGGTGTTGGTACTAGGCCCAGACTACTTGTACAATTTCTTTGAGCACTTGGTTGTGCCTCCATGTGTACCTTCCTTGAGACAGGGCTACTTTACATGAGCTTAGAACATGCTCCACTGTTTGTGTTTCATGGCAGAGGGGGCATGCAGGATCGTCTGTTTTCCCCCACTTCACCAGGTTTGCATTTGAGGGCAGAAGGTTATATGCAGATCTGAGAATGAAGCTGATCCTGAGAGGGGCCATGTGCCAAATGTCATTCCAAGTTAGACTTCTTTGGAGTGCATTCTCCCACGTTGTCCATTGCCCTTGCTGGCTCTGCTGGACTGCTTTTTGGAGTCTTTTTTGGTCTTTCTTTTTCTCTTTCTCCTGAATCATCATGTCTCTTTTGGCTTTTCCTTTGGCCTTTGACCACCATTCAGTTTTGGTCACCCCCAGTCCTTGTCTGTTGGTCTGTGTGTGTCCTGTTATTTCTCTGATCTTGAGACTTTCTTTTGCAGAATCCATCGCTCTTGAACTTTCCATTTTCTGCCTGTCTTTAGCTGGGGCTTGATTGCTTCTACCACCTTGTCTCCTGAGTCCTCCAGCATGCTTGAAGTCTGATCTTCCCTGCTTTGTATTCCTCCAGGATGGATTTCAGTGGTAGTTTGAGCTTTGCTTGGCGACAGTTACAGCGCGATGTCAGTCAGACAGGGTGGGGACACCAAGCCATTTCCTTGTGAACTTGTTGATTTTGGCTTCCATTGCCTCCACTGTGCTGGTGCAGATGTCGTATATCATCAGAGGCCATAGGAGCTTTGGTATCAGCATGAACTGCAGACACCAGACCTTGTATTTGCCAGGGAGCCCACTGGTCAATGGTCTCCAAGCCTTCTTCCGCCATCTGCTTGGTTTCTTTTGCTCTTTGTGTGTCTTTCAGCGTATCATCTTACCATCTTCCAAGGCTCTTGATGGTTCTTCTGTGACTGTTGGAAATGGCCTGGTTGGCAACACTGAAGACCACAGATTCGGCACTTTTCCCTTTCTCAGTGAGAGACTCCGTGTGTTTCTTTGGCTTGAACTTCATTCTGGATGAGGCAACTATGTCGTCCAGCCTCTCCAGCACATGACGTGTCTCGTCTTCTCTGGATGAAATCACTGTAGTGTCATCCATGAAGGCCTTGAGAGGAGGCATTTTGTATCCATCGCCAGGTCTGTTTGTCTCGCGTTGTTTGTTGCTGCTTTCAAGATGAGTTCCATTGCCAGCACGAACAGTATCGGGGAAATTGCACAGCCATTGCAATGCCCACTTCCAAGTTGATCCAATCAGTTGTGTACTCCTTGGGAGAGAACCGCATTGGAAGCCATTGAAGTACTTCTTGAGCATGTCGCGGATGTTCTTTGGCACATGGTACATCTCAAGAGCCAACTGTATCATCTCTGGGGCACAGATCCATATGCGTTTGCCAGATCAAGCCACACTACGTCCAGGTCTTCTTTTCTGTTTTTGCTTTTTGGATTGCGTCCCAGATCATTGTGGCGTGTTCTACACAGCCAGCCACGCCTGGGATGCCACCTTTTGGATTGACACATCCAAGTACTTGTTTTCCATCAGGTACTTGTCAGCCTTGCTGCCATGACAGGAGAAGATTTCCCTTCGACGTTCAGTAGTGAATTGGCCTGAAACTGGCTGATGTCACTTGAATTTTGCTCTTTGGGGATGTACACACCATCTGCCGTCATCCACTGGCCCCTGATCTTCTGGTTTCTCCAAGCCGATCGCAGCAGCCTGTGGAGCCACTCAGCACCTTGGGACATTTCTTGTAAAGCTTGGTAAGGTATTCCGTTTGGCCCTGGTGATGATTGGCTCTGGCTTTTTCGACCACCTTCTTGATTTCCGCCAACGTTGGAGGCTTGCCATTGAACTGTTCCTCAGGGTTTGGGTTGGCCACACAGACCTTGAATGTCGAGTGGTGCTTTGCTCTGTGAGTCAGAGTATGTTTTCCTCAGATGCTGCTCAAGAACTCCTTTGTCCACACTTAGGGTCCCAGATTTTGGTGCTCAACAGTGTTCTGGCAAACTGGAAGGGGTCTCTGAAGAAGCGCTCTTGTGTCTTCTTCTTTTTGCTCTTCCTCTTCCTCGAGATTCCGCTTTGCGAGGGCGCTGTGTTTTTCTTTCAGGTCTTCCACAGTTTTTCCAAGTCTTGTTTTTCAGCTGGCAGTGCGGTCTTCATTTGCTTCTTGAGGTTGTTCTTTTGGACTCTGATCTTGTCCATCTTTTCTTGGCGTCTGGATTTCTTTGGAGGTGTTTTTCTCTTTGGGTAGTTTTACTCCATAGGCGTCTCTACATGTGGTATACACAATGTCCCCATATGTGGCTAGTTTGTGTTCCAGGTGTTTTTCCCCTATCAGTGCATCGAGTCTTTGGACGATTTTTGCATCCAGTTTCTCCCAATCTTCAGTTTCGTTTGCTCGTGGCAGGTTGAGTTTCAGGCGCCTGGCATCGAGGGCCTGTGCAAATTTTCCTCATCCGAACCAACAGCGTGGATGTCCTTGGCCTTGGTTTTCCCGACGTCTTATCTGGTGATGCAGTGCGCTGCTGCTCATTCAGATGAGTCTTCACACATCCCATCTTTGTTCTGTGGATCTTCATGCCACGGGTGGTAGCGAAACGCTTTCCACAGACACATGGATATTCCATTTGGTCCATGTTCATAGTCCGTTGGGATTTGCAGTCGTGATTGGTTGAGCACCGATGGATTCATCATTCTCTCCCCTTTCGGTGAATCCTGGGAGCATCTTTTCCTTTTGTACTTAGTAGCCACATGTTTTAAGGCAAAGTGGGGAGCCAGCTCACAGAGCCCTTGGTTCTGGTCTTTCCAGTGTCCTCCGGTCTTTCCGGACGTCCTCCGGCCTATTCCGGAAGTCAATGGTTTACCCATGCATCAGTAGAAAGAAACTGTGGAGAGCGTGGCAGCAGAGAGTCCTCAGAAGAGAAGCCCCCTTCAAGCAAGTGTTTCGGCCCTTATCTCTGACACTCTAGGGGGGTTGGGCCACACCCGGTTCATGACTCCGGATGTCCCTCTGCTGCCCCCTTTTTTTTTTCCCCATCTTGGGACGAGCCATGGCTGGATTCGAACCCATGACCTCTGGACATGCTCATTTTCTCCTTAATGACTCGCGCTTTAACCACTGAGCCACAGGGACACCTGATTTTTTGTAGGGAACTTAAGCCTTATGAAGTTCACTTTTGTTCCTCCTTGACCAGATCCAGCTTGAACACCTCTCTGCCGCTTCTGCCATTGCTTTCAGGGCTCTGGTTTTTTCCTTCCCTGCAACTGAGAGCTGTTTCATGAGGCTGTATGCAGACGTTCCTACAAATCCCCTAGCTCCAATTTCTGCAGTGAGGACTTTGACCTGATAGCCTTCTCTCCTCAGGCTGTTTGCCAGATCAGCATACTTTTCAGTCTTGTAGATTTGAGCTGCCTCCATTCTGTTCTCATATGGCACTGTGAGCTCGATCATGATCAGCTGCTTGGTTATATGCTTTAGTGTAGAAATATTTATCTAAAAAGACAAAATTGTATGTTGCCTTTGTTGATTTTCAGAAAGCCTTTGATTCTGTGAATAGGAATGTCTTGTGGACTGTAGCTGCACGACGAACGTATGATTCTGTACGTGCATGTGTTTGTGAAAAAGGCACTTATTCAGATTATTTCGATTGTCCACGCAGTGTGAAACAAGGGTGTCTGCTCAGTCCCAAGTTGTTTGCAATTTTCATCAGTGAGCTTGCAATTGATATCTCTGAAAATGGGAAGCATAGAATTAAGATGTTACTAGGGGCTACTGAGCTATTTCTAATGCTATTTGCTGATGACATTGTTTTTCTCACAGATACGCCAGCTGGTTTGCAGATCCAACTGGACGCTTTGAAAAAGGTGCCGGATAGATTGCAGCTGACAGCGAATCTGAGTTAGACTAATATAATGGTTTTTAGAAATGGTGGGCATTTAGGACAACATGAAAGATGGTTTTATGGCAGATCTGATGTTAAAGTGACTAATAGTTACACATATCTAGGGATGTTCTTCACGACGAAGTTAAGCGTAAATAAATGCTGGCTGGAAATGTGTAGCAAAGGAAAGAGAGGAGTCATAGAGATATTGAGAACAATGAAAAGATTGAACTCAGCGGACGGGGCTTTGTTTTGGAAATTGTTCGATACCCAAATACAACCAATTCTGACATGTGCTTCAGAGGTATGGGGTCTGTTCGGCAACACACATATGGAAAAAAGTTAACATGTATGCAGTAAAGTGTATTTTGCATGTACCATTACATGCATCGAACAAAATGGTTTATGGTGAGAGTGGACGATATCCTCTGTTTATAGGAACGTATGTCAAAGCAAGTAAGTATTGGTTAAGATTAGTTCAACAAACAACGACCAGAATCTGCAGTCAAGCGTACAAAATGCTCTTGCTACAACATGACTTGGGAAAATTTAATTGGGTTTCTTGTGTAAAGAAAATACTGACAGAAAATGGTTTTGGGATCGTTTGGCTTTGTCAGTGAGCAGGAAATTCTGCACAGTTTATTTCGGAGTTTAAGGATGGTTTAATTTGTTCCTGTGAATACAATTGGCATTTCAACATGGATGGAAACGCTAAATACGAATGGTATCTTTCATTTAAGAGTAATTTGGAAATGGAACAATATTTCATGATTGTTACACATAAATGGCATAAACGCAACTTAACAAAATTCAGAACTAGAACACTGGGCCTCAACGCAAACAAAAAATGGTTCGAAGCATCAGATAATAAAGCATGCACCATGTGTGTGGAGAGAAATAACGATGAAGACGAAGTACATTTTGTTTTTGATTGTCCTGCTTATGTCGCAGTGGATGCAACATTTTCAATGAGCCAGCTGCACAGAGAAAAGATCTTATCGCAATCTTTTCAAGTAGGAACGAAAAAAATATCGTATCATTTGCAAAATATGTAGCAGAAGCCAGTGATTTGCGGGGAAAGAATATCATAATCTGGTGAGTTAGAATTTTTGTGACGATAGTAGAATCCACATTCTACACTTATTCTGTGTTTTGCATGGCTTAATGGTAAAAAAAAATGGATTAGTGTGGAACGCAGACGTGTGTGTGTGTGTGCGTCTATGTATATGTGTGTGTGTGTGTGTGTGTGTGTGTGTGTGTGTGTGTGTGTGTGTGTGTGTGTGTGTGCGCGCGCGCGCGCGTGCGGGCGATTGTGCGTGTGTGCGCTGTGTTCGAAAGTATGTGTGGGTGTATTTGGGAGGAGAGGTCGTTGTCCATTGTAAATCTGAAATATTTGTTAATTGTATGAGTTCTTTGTCTTTATATTTCATGTCTTTATCGATGCCTCTTAATGCAGTAATTGTAGCCCCCTCCCCCCCCCCCCCCTCCTCCCCCTTGCCAACAGGGCTTACTTGCTAATGGCAATAAAATTGTCAGTGTCAGTCTCTCTCTCTCTCTCTCTCTCTCTCTCTCTCTCTCTCTCTCTCTCTCTCTCTCTCTCTCTCTCTCTCTCTCTCTCTCTTGAGTTATACATCTTCGGCTGTTATATAAGTAAGCATTTTCAGCCTGAGATATTTCCACATGGTGCCGCAAGAGATCTTGGCTAGCCAGTCCAGGATATACCACGTGTCTGTATGGCGAAGAATGGAAGGCATGGAACAGCATGAAGACAGCGTCACTCATCTGTCTTCCTCACCTTCAACCAAGACAATGTCAAGGCTTCATAACGATCTTAGCATGATAACTGATTTCCAGGTCGCATCCAGGAGCTCCTCAGTAAATTCTAATTAGTTTTGTCCTCTTATCTCTTAAACAACTGGTAGGCTACTCGTTATCCAGTTCCAGACAAACGAAAGATATGTCTAGGACCATATATATACTGTGTTTGAAAGTTTGACAAAAAGCAAATGTAGCTCATAGAGTAATGAACAAAAATGATGATTTCAAAATTTGCACTTTTAATTGCAATGGCTTAAATGACATTAACAAGAGAAAAGATGTGTTTGATTATCTTCGCAAACGTAAGGCTAGCATATACTTTTTACAGTTCTTTGAGAGAATAGTACAAAAAATTGAGGAAATGGATAATGATCTCATTATTGCAGCTGGAGACTGGAATTGTGCCCTTGATCTCAAGACTGATGTGCGCAATTATTCAAGCGTTACCAACAGACCTAAAACACGAAAAAAAATTCTTGACATAATAACCACGTATGATGTGTTTAGGAATTTTTATCCAATGAAAAGGGCATACACATGGCGTAAATTTAACTCAATAAAACAAGGCCGGCTTGATTATTTCCTGACTTCCCAGACACTCATACCAGAGATAAGAGATGCAACTGTAGATAGTGGCTACCGATCTGACCATTCTTTAGTTTCACTGGTGTTGAGAAAAGATCAGTTCAAAAGGGATAGACCGTTCTGGAAATTTAACAATACACTTCTCAAAGATGATAAATACATAGCAGAAATAAAACAGAAAATTTTGGAGGTAAAAAAACAATATGCGTTACCAGTTTAAATACTGAAGAACTTAGTAATGTTCCAAATAATGAATTACAATTCCAGAATAACGAACAATTGTTTTTCGAAGTGCTTTTGATGGAAATACGGGGCAAAACTATTGCCTATTCTTCACACAAAAGGAAAACTGAGAAAGAAAGGGAAAGTAATCTCACTAAAGAAATACAAGCCTTGGAGGGCAATGGAAGTGAAGATAACATACAAGTACTAGAAGAACTAAGAAATGAACTGCAGACACTAAGAAACAAAAAGATGGAAGGGATAGCTATACGAGCAAAAATTAGATGGTTAAAAGATGGTGAAAAAAACAGCAAATATTTTAGCAACTTGGAAAAAAGAAATTTTGTAAACAAATCGATGAGTTACCTCGACAAAGGCAATGGTGAAATAATATCAGACCAAGATACAATCTTGTCAGAGGTACAGACCTTTTACCACAATTTGTACAGTTGCAGAGAGGTTAATGATATTAACCTTAACCACCTTTTGCCAGATGCCCCAGCAATAACTTGTGACGCGAGAGAGAGCATTAAAGGACCCCTCATATACAGTGAGGCTGCAAAAGCACTGAAAAAAATGCAAAATGACAAAAGTCCTGGGTCAGACGGATACACTGTTGAATTCTTTAAGTTCTTTTTTGTAGACATTGGTCACTTCCTTGTCAGATCGGTTAATTCAGGCTACGACTGTGGGCAACTTTCAGTCTCACAAAAACAAGGAATTATTGTGTGTTTACCCAAAGAGGAAAAACCCAAACAATTTATAAAAAATTGGCGCCCAATATCCCTGCTAAATGTCTCCTATAAAATAGCTTCCGCTTGCATATCTGCAAGATTACAAACAGTCTTGCCAAGCATTATAAATGTCTGTCAGAAGGGCTTTATCAAAGGTCGTTACATTGGAGAAAATATAAGATTGCTATACGATATTATGCTCTACACTGAAAAATCACGCATTCCTGGTCTCTTAATGCTGATTGATTTTGAGAAAGCATTTGACAGTGTCTCTTGGGTCTTTATTGAAAAATGTTTTAATTTCTTTAATTTTGGACCTAGTATTGTTCAGTGGTTTCGAACATTGTATATGAATACCACATCGTGCGTTCTGGTAAATGGTCAGTATTCTGCCCGTTTTAAACTTGAAAGAGGATGTAGACAGGGGGACCCCCTTTCTCCCTACTTATATTTAATATGCGCAGAGATTTTATCACTGATGATTCGAAAAAGTAAAGATGTTAAAGGCATTAGCATAAAAAAACACAGAATTTCTCCTGTCACAGTTTGCAGACGATACTTCTCTGCTACTTGATGGTTCTGAGCAGTCTCTGAAGGCAACTGTGGATATCCTTGATGAATATGCACAGATGTCAGGCTTGAAAATGAATAGTGATAAAACCCAACTAGTGTGGATTGGAAGTAGAAAAAATAGTCAAATTCGATACTTCAGGGACAGGAACTTCCAATGGAATCCTGGTATCTTTAAGGTTCTTGGCATAAAATTTTCTACTAATACAGACCAAATTGTTGATTTAAATTACAGTCAGAAGCTTTCAGCCGTGCAGAAAATCTTAAAACAATGAAAAAGAAGAAATCTAACTCCTTTTGGGAAAATCGCAACATTACAAATGTTCATTCTTTCTCAGTTTACCTATCTGTTTCTTAATCTTCCGGACCCCCCAAGCCAATTTCTGAAGGAAATAGAAACTGAAATGTTCCAGTTCTTATGGAATGGGAAACACAATAAGATAAAGAAATCAGTAATTTATCAAGAATATGAAAATGGAGGATTGAAAATGAGTAACATATTTATACTACTTGAGACACTGAAGATTAGCTGGTTAAGACGGTTAAATATTCCAGAATCAGAATTTAGTAGTTTCATGTATACCTTGTATCCAGCCATGAAACAAATGAAAACGCTCGGAGGTGAGTACTCTAACGTGTTACTCCAACGACTCGATAATCCATTCTGGCGTGGTGTTGTTAGACACTATAAAAAGTTCTGCTCAAAGTGTAAACCTTTAAATATAAAAGAATTTCTGTCGGAATGTATTCATTACAATGTAAACATCATTAGGGACAATAAGGTGATCTACATGAAAGAATGGATAGAAGCAGGCGTAACAAAAATTAACCATGTAATGGATGCAAATGGAAATTTTCTGCCCTTTAATGATTTTAAGGTAAAATACTCAAATGTTACAAACACTAATTGTTTAGCATATGAGGGAATCATCAGAGCTATTAGAAAATATCAAGAAATTCTCAGTTACAGAGAAGACGTAGCACATGTTATTGATGAGGAAAATAAAGTATGGACCTTGATCCAGAAAGATAACAAAGTAGTTAAATCGATCCTACTTGGTTCTAAAATTACACCAGCAGCAGTGATTAAGTGGGAACGTCTGTATACTGGACTCAAGTGGAAAGAGATCTTTTTAAAACCTCTTAAAATTACTACAGATACTCAACTGAGATGGTTCCAGTTCAGACTTGTACACCGTATTCTCCCCACACAAAAGTTTCTTCACATGTGTAAACTCACAGACTCCCCACAATGTAATTTCTGTAACTCAGAAACGCAGACAATTCAGCACTTGTTTTGGAATTGCATTGTAATTCAAAATTTCTGGAATGACTTCGAATCTGTTTTATGGAATAAATGTCCCCATTCTCTAAGACTAATATTAAACGAACAACCAATTTTGTTTGGTTGTGCAGAAAATGTAATAACAGACAAGCCTTTAGATTTCATACTACTATTTGCCAAATTTTTCATCTATAAAAGCAAGCTACACAGTTTGAACCCTACAACGCCTAGTTTCATCAATAGTTTAAATATAAGGGTAAGAACAGAAAAATATTTATCAGCAACTGTAGGGAAAACCCATGAATTCGAGCTAACATGGAAAAAATATATGCCTTTATTTATGTAATTTAAGCCTTATGTGTGTAGACATCATGTTGCCAGAGCGGACGGTGTGGTGGGATAATCTCTCCATTGCAAAGTGAAATTGTCCATCCATAGGCTCACGTATTAAAAAAAAATGTTATGTTATGCCATTTGGTAATAGTTTCTATTATTACCTCTGTTTCATAATAGAGATGTGCCCTCATCTGTCCATCACCTACTAAGTGTCTAATCACTACATGTAACTGTTTCTGAAACTATGTTTTTGTTTTCCTGTACATGCGTCTTGTTTATTGTCTTTGTTTTTGGAAAAGTATTTAAAAAATATATTTAAAAAAAAAGAAGAAGAAATTAAACATTAATATAAAAAAAAAATTAAAAAAAATTCTAATTAGTTTTGTCCTCTTATCGCTTAAACAACTGGTAGGCTACTGGTTATCCAGTTCCAGACAAGCGAAAGATATGTCTAGGACCATTTCCACTCTGAATCTAATCTCTGCATACATTTGTTATCTTTAATGTCCATACTCCATTCCACCCCCACTCCTTCCACCCAACGATAGTGGGTGTCGCAGTGTAAAAAATGGAGAAAGGCTGGATGATAGAAAGCTGACTGGAAGAGGATTAATGTCTGGACAGACTGGGGTTATCTGTCTACAGTCTGACGCTGTATCTTCACAAAGCCTAACAGACAGTTCTAATGGATACACCCTCTCTCTCTCTCTCTCTCTCTCTCTCTCTCTCTCTCTCTCAGAGTAGTGTAGGTAAGATGAGACCATTTGGATGTCCGTGTGCTCGTAAGCTTTTCTACGGTGATTACGCAACCTCGGGTGATGTCGATGGAGGAAGGACTAGCGCACAGCCCAAACACACTCACAGCTTGCTTACAATCTCATTCATATATCATGCATTCGTCACATCAAACCACTAGTAAAGTCTATAACTTTACTACACATGATCATAGAACGAAACATCAATGCATATGGAATCAAATGAAATAAAACATTCTCTCTTTCCTGAACTTCACAAAATCATTTATCTAAAACATCATTAACTAACCCGGGTATAAATAGATTTCTACTTTACCTGGCCAGGTGATCTTAACTATTCACGAATCACTGTCTTTTTCTTTTCCTTTTTTTTTTTTTTCTCACTGTCACTTTCACAACACGACACAACTGCTGGCACTGGTGTTGGTCTGCTTGCACCGGTCAAGCTGGACTGCTGGCACCGGTCAGGCTGGACTGCTGGCGTTGGTCAGGTTGGACTGCCGATGAAAGTGGCGCTGGCCAAGTATGAGGTCGAACCCCCGTTCAGATAGAACAGTGACTATCAACATCGATCTGTTCTCCTTTCTTTCTTCCTGCATTAACGCATTGCACTCTCTCTCTCTCTCCTAGTCTGCTTTATTAAATGGACATGGTTGCTTTTCTTTTCCTTTTCTTTTCTTTCTTTTTCTCTTCATTAGTTAGCAACTCTCTCTTTCCCCATCTCTCTTTAGTCCTCCCTTTGCAGACTATATCTGGTGCTAATGCTCAAACTTCACTCCTCTCATCTCTCTGCCTTTCTCCTGCAGAGACTACACCCCAGAACCTCTCTCTCTCTCTGTGTCTCCCTGTTCGTTCTCCCCCTCGTTCTGCCGTTCTCTCACTCTCACATCCCTCTTATTCCGTTCCGATCTGTCCAAAAAGGGCGAGTACCATTGGTCAGTATTTTTACCCCTGATACCCGAAGTTATCTCCCTCTAATTCCATTGGATATTCAAATCATGACAGTCACGCCTACACGCCTTACTCTCTGTGGTGGTCAATTGGTCATTTAATTGATTAGCTAGATTTCACCCCCCACCACGCACTACCTTCCCCCCTTTCCTACTTAACTGGCGCCGTGTGGCTTAACGTGTGGGCACTGGTCAGTGTAAAATTGGCTAGATGAGTCCGGCCCAGGCACTGAGATGCGTCCGGCAGACATCGAGGCGTCGGTCAAACAGCTTAGTCTGTCTGGGTGGACAGACCGTCTCTGTGGAGCCTCTCCCCTATGCTTAATTGGCTGGATCCGAACCATGGGCCCGTCTATGTGGCGCCCAGAATATTTGAGTTAGAGCTTATGTCCAAACAACCTGGACCACGACTTGGTTGTTCTATTTTTGACCGTGACAATTTCCCCCTTGCAAAAGACTATGCTCCGCATTGTCTCAAAACAACGGTACAAAAAGGACAACAACCGAATTTGCTGACACACAGCTACACGTGCAAAGTTTGAAAAATACTTTACACCAACCGCTTTACAAATTATAAAATATATCATTAGTGAATACCACTCCAATGAGTTATAATTGACGTGCGCTCTTGCGTTATTTCGACTCATTTTATAACGACCTCTGTGCGCACCTATGCAATCCCCCTACCTGCGGATTTGCCATATCTTCTCTTCACAATTCTTATGAAAAGCACAATATAATATGATCACGATCCATGACACTTCACTGAGGAATCTCCATCCTCACTTATTGCAAATAATGCATCACTACACAAGCGACTGTATGCTCCAAGCATAACTACATTCACATGAACAAGTCTCGCAAAGAAAACATGAACAAGTCTCACACAAAAATATGAACCATAGCCAACTGGGAATGAACCCATATCCAATCAACATAACTGTAATCAACACATGTTATCAACAAAGCACCCCGGATATGACTGACTTCCTCTGAGTTGCAGCTTGCTAGACTACACGGCTTAAATAGTCAGCTCCGACATTCTGTCGACCTGGAATGTACTGCACTCGATACCTGTAGGGCTGCAGTGCCATTGCCCAACGCAGAACCCTGCTGTTTTTCAGCTGTGCCTCCTGCAGGAATTTGAGTGGTTGGTGATCTGTCTCTATCACGAACTCTTTCCCATACAAGTATTTGTGGAACTTCTGCACGGCCCACACGACAGCTAAACACTCCTTCTCCACCGTTGCGTACCCTTCTTCACACTTTGTCAACTTCCTGCTAGCATACCTCACAGGAAACTCGACCCCTTCATGCTCCTGCAACAATACTGCACCTATCCCACCACCTGATGCATCTGTCCGCAACAAAAATGGTTTGGACATATCTGGTAGCTTCAAGATGGGACGGGAACCTAGTCTTTCCAGCACCGTCTGCAGTGCTTGCTCTGCAGCGTCTGACCACTCGACCACTGCCGGTTTCCCTGCCTTGACCAAATCACTGAGAGGACTCGTGATTGCTGCGAAATTTGGAACAAACTCCCTATAGAACCCAATAAAACCTAGCAGACTCCTGACTTCTGTTTTGGTCTTTGGTCTCTCTGAATTCATCATCTTCTCCACCTTTCCCTTTTCTGGCTGCTTTGTGTCGCCTCCGACAACAAAACCTAGGAACTCCTACTGTCTAGCCCTTCATACATGTGACACGTCCCTGTATGACTCTTCTGGAAACTTAGGCAACAAAATCTCCCCTTCTTCTGCTGGGTCTCTTTCACCTCATCAATGATTGCTGCTGCGCCTATGTGCTGAGTCTCACGCTGAATATATTTGCGGAGAAAATTGGCATGGAAAAGTTTTAGTTTCCCATTCACATCAATTCGGTAATCCCGATCGACCTTTTCAGTGATGGTGAATGGTCCCTTCCAATGCATCAGCAGCTTGTTGTGGCCCGTGGGAAGCAGTAACAGGACTTGATCTCCCGCCTTGAGGGATTGCTTCCTCGCCTTCCTGTCATATTGCTTCTTCTGAACGACCCTAGCCTTCTGCAAACTTTCCTTTGCAACCTTACATGTCTCATACCTGTGCCCACCTTTGGAACAGGGCGAGATTGGGCCAATCAGATCAACAGCCACCCTCCTGAATGGTGTGTCAATTAAAGGGGGATGTTTAAGAGGTGCCTTCCTCTTCACCCCTCTTGTGGCTGATCTTTGACACACATCACATGACATGCAGAAACGTTTTATGTCTGCCATTGCTCCTGGCCAATGAAAGTCATCAAAGATTCGGTCAGCTGTTTTGCTGGTGCCGAGATGACCCGCCATGAGCGACTCGTGACCCACTGACATGACAGTGTCACGATAACCTGCTGGTACCTCTAACTGAGTGGTCACCTTACCTGTCTTCCTCTTGGTGAACACTCGGTACAACAGCCCGCCTTTCACAAGAAATTCTGTCTCACCTCCTCTAACCTCCTGTTTCTCTCCACCTCTTGCCAACTCCCAAGACTTCACGAGCGAAGGGTCTTGTTCCTGCGCTGCCCTAAACTCATCAGGCGACACGTCTATGCCCGACTTCCTTCCTGGAACAACTAACGGTTTAACAACCTTTTCCTCCTTCTTGCTCCGTGTCTGAACTGCTGCCCCTGTAGCAGTCAACAACTCGGGATCCCCTGGATCCCTTGCCCCTGGAATATTTCCAATGATCAAATCATGAAGGGGTTTCTCCATCACCAACGCAGACAACTCGCCTGAGAAGTAAGGGGTACGTACTTCTATCTTAGCAACTGGAAACTCCCTCACAGTGCCATCGATTAGAGTACAGGTCTGGATTTGCCCTGTCAAATCCCCTTTCTCGACCAGCGTTGTTCTAACTACACCACATGAACAACCATGTCTCGTAACACTTTCACCCTCTGCTGGCCAATCCACCCTTCTTCCACTGGTAACGAACCACTCAGCCTAGTGCCCTCCATCCCTGACACTGACTGCTGCCCAGTGCTAGCCATAGGCTGCACTCCACCCTCTTCAGACTGAATCCTTTTGGTTCCACTGCAGGTCGTTTCCCTTGACGACCCTTATCCACCTCTTGCAAGGCTGCTGCCTTCTGGAACCTCATGCGACAATCCCTTGCCACATGTCCCTTCTTGTGACAAATGAAACACCTAATGTCCCTTTGCCCTTCCTTCTGCCCCACCACTGGGTTTGCAGACTTTGCAGAAAACTCCCCTGGTCTCCTTGCACTCTTCTCACCTGTGCCTAGCACCTGTTTTCTCCTGCACCTTAGTGCCCAAACGTGCCTCTCTATACACCTCTGCGAACTTCAACAACTCCCCTGCTGTCTCTGGCTGTCTCTCTTTCAAATGTATAGTTAACTCAGGCCGCAACCTGACAAAATCTGTTCTTTCATAACTAGCTCTTTCAACTCAGCGAACTCCCTCTTCGTACCGCTCAACTCTAACCACTTCTCAAAATAGTGATCTAAACGTGCACCAAACTGAGTGTACGTCTCACCTGCTTGTAATTTAGCTGAACGAATTCTTCCTGAACCCCTCCTCTGTGAGGTCAAATCCTTTCATCAACGATTCCTTCACAGCGCTGAAATCAGACTGTTGTTCTGCTGGTAACGCAGTGAAAATCTGTAATGCCTTACCCGTCAGTAACGCTGACAAAATGACTGCCCACTCTCCTGAAGGCCAACCCTGACTGGTCGCAAACGTTTCGAAACGACTGATGTATGCATCAATCGAATCGGTTCCTTCAGAGAATTTTGGCAACTTGGGTCGGGGAGCATAGCTGCGCACAGAGTCACTGGAAAGTGAGCTACCATCCTCGGTGGTCTCCCTTTGTATTCTCACTTTCTCTAACTCTAATTGAACCTTTAATCTTTCTGTTTCCTGCTTCATTCTTTCTGTCTCCTGCGCTTCCCTTAGTCTTTCTGTTTCCTGCGCTTCCCTTATTCTTTCTGTCTCCTGCGTTGCCTGATTATCATTAGCCTGAATCCTTAATTTTTCTGTTTCCTGCTCTGCTATTTCTCCCGCGACACGTCGTCTTTCCGCGCGTTCATCCCTTTCCATCTTTTGCTGGTTTTCAACAAATGCTCGCAACTCTTCTCCCGAATAACCTAAATCACGAGCGACGCTCACAAGTTGTTCAATAGGGGTGTTCTTTTCTTCCGCCATTATCTCTTTTTTTTTTTTTTTTTTTTTTTTGAACAAGATTCTATTACTACGACAGCCAAACTGGTGGTTACCGACACGCGTGACGTAATAGCACAATCCTATGAATGATAATATTAGCTTGGGACAACGTAGTTAGTTTTTATAAGACGCCCAGCGCCTGACCCAACTATGAGAGCGAATTATAGGCAATCTGTGCGAAATAAGTACTCTGGGGCTGAAATGCCAAGCCTAGTATTAACTATCCTATCCTGGCAAGCTCGCCAATAAATTGTCAACCTCGGGTGATGTCGATGGAGGAAGGACTAGCGCACAGCCAAACACACTCACAGCTTGCTTACAATCTCATTCATATATCATGCATTCGTCACATCAAACCACTAGTAAAGTCTATAACTTTACTACACATGATCATAGAACGAAACATCAATGCATATGGAATCAAATGAAATAAAACATTCTCTCTTTCCTGAACTTCACAAAATCATTTATCTAAAACATCATTAACTAACCCGGGTATAAATAGATTTCTACTTTACCTGGCCAGGTGATCTTAACTATTCACGAATCACTGTCTTTTTCTTTTCCTTTTTTTTTTTTCTCACTGTCACTTTCACAACACGACACAACTGCTGGCACTGGTGTTGGTCTGCTTGCACCGGTCAAGCTGGACTGCTGGCACCGGTCAGGCTGGACTGCTGGCGTTGGTCAGGTTGGACTGCCGATGAAAGTGGCGCTGGCCAAGTATGAGGTCGAACCCCCGGTTCAGATAGAACAGTGACTATCAACATCGATCTGTTCTCCTTTCTTTCTTCCTGCATTAACGCATTGCACTCTCTCTCTCTCTCCTAGTCTGCTTTATTAAATGGACATGGTTGCTTTTCTTTTCCTTTTCTTTTCTTTCTTTTTCTCTTCATTAGTTAGCAACTCTCTCTTTCCCCATCTCTCTTTAGTCCTCCCTTTGCAGACTATATCTGGTGCTAATGCTCAAACTTCACTCCTCTCATCTCTCTGCCTTTCTCCTGCAGAGACTACACCCCAGAACCTCTCTCTCTCTCTGTGTCTCCCTGTTCGTTCTCCCCCTCGTTCTGCCGTTCTCTCACTCTCACATCCCTCTTATTCCGTTCCGATCTGTCCAAAAAGGGCGAGTACCATTGGTCAGTATTTTTACCCCTGATACCCGAAGTTATCTCCCTCTAATTCCATTGGATATTCAAATCATGACAGTCACGCCTACACGCCTTACTCTCTGTGGTGGTCAATTGGTCATTTAATTGATTAGCTAGATTTCACCCCCCACCACGCACTACCTTCCCCCCTTTCCTACTTAACTGGCGCCGTGTGGCTTAACGTGTGGGCACTGGTCAGTGTAAAATTGGCTAGATGAGTCCGGCCCAGGCACTGAGATGCGTCCGGGCAGACATCGAGGCGTCGGTCAAACAGCTTAGTCTGTCTGGGTGGACAGACCGTCTCTGTGGAGCCTCTCCCCTATGCTTAATTGGCTGGATCCGAACCATGGGCCCGTCTATGTGGCGCCCAGAATATTTGAGTTAGAGCTTATGTCCAAACAACCTGGACCACGACTTGGTTGTTCTATTTTTGACCGTGACACGGTGTTTTTGTTTTTGTGTGGCTATATGCTAGATTATTTTTTCAATAATCTAGTATATAACCACACAAAAACAAAAACACCCTAATCATGGAGAGTCATGAAATTTTGAAATAAAAATGTAGAAAAGCTTACACGCACACAGACATCCAAATGATCTCATCTCACCTACACTACTGAGAGAGAGAGAGAGAGAGAGAGAGAGAGAGAGAGAGAGAGAGAGAGAGAGAGAGAGAGAGAGAGAGAGAGAAGAGAGGGGGGGGGGTATTAGAACTGTCTGTTAGGCTTTGTGAAGATACAGCGTCAGACTGTAGACAAATAACCCCAGTCTGTCCCCTGTCCAGACATTAATCCTCTTCCAGTCAGCTTTCTACCATCCAGCCTTTCTCCATTTTTTACACCGCGACACTGACTATCGTTGGGTGGAAGGAGTGGGGGTGGAATGGAGTATGGACATTAAAGATAACAAATGTATGCTCATTTTGTTATCAGACTCAACCCCCCCCCCCCCCACCACAACTCTAGCTCCCGGCCCCACCCCTACGGCTAATGAGGGAATCCGGGGATGTCATCAGATGGAACTGTCAGGCAATTCGAGACGTCATGCCGAGCTCTTGCAATGTTTTGGTCCATGAAGAAAAAGGTAAACGAAGGTTTTATATATACCATGTGTATTTTAAGTTATCTATTCATTCTGGGTGAACTCTGATTTACATCTTTAACCTGCTTGGAAAATGGATGACAGAAAAAAAATAAATCACCCAAAACATAGTCCTGTTTTTCTTGGCCCTGCTTTCTTCTGATTGGATCTTTTATCATCATATCTTCTCACCCACCCACCCTTCTTGCAAACCACATGTCTTTATCTCACCCATCACCTTCTTCTTCCCCGCTGGTAGAGGGGAAAGCCTGGGCTTGAGACTAGATGGAACTTCAGACAGTGTGCCCCACCGTCTGTTGGAAGCCACACCTGAGCAAAAGATGTCCTTGATAGCTAATTGAAAAGACTGTAAGTGTCACTGGTTTAAAACTACGTAGGGAAAACATCCTTGTGAGGAAAAAACACCGTTAGCGTCCTTTACAAAGATCTGAGACTTGGCGGACTCTAATTATATCCCAAAAAATATAAATAAATATTGGACAATTTTTTGTGCCTAAACTGGAACTGAACAGTTTTGGGCACAGTAGGACCCATACAATCCATTTATGAATATTTCGTCAAGATGGCAGTTAGAATCTCTAGACAACTCCTAAATCGTGTGTATGTCTCTCAGAACTGGTTGATGCTATAATCTGAGCTTTGGAAGGAAGTGTGAATTAAGTACCTTTTCTGTAATGTACACGTGTTCTCCGATGTCATCTACCCCTATCACCTTTATATGTCTTGCTGAACTGGAGGCTCCTACTAGAAGAGGAAACAGATGCACAATGTGGGAGGGCAATGAGATGCTACATCTGTAAGGGGAGACAAATGTTATCATTGGAAAGGTGGAGAGATGGTAAATCTATAAGGAAAGACAAATGTTATCTTTGGAAAGGTAGAGAAATGACACATCTGTCAGGGGAGACAAATGCTATCTTTGAAAATGCAGTAAGACTCGAATATATATGATAAGAATCGGATTAAATTTTTGATAGGTCCAAGTCTGTTTGGTACAAATGCGTTGCACTTATGGGGCTCTCTGGAATCAGTCACATCCGCCGAACGCAGGTATGACAAACACGAATTTAGTCTGGCGTTCAGCGAAGGCACAGATGATTCACAAGGCACGCAGTCCAGTCATTTCAGACACGTGGGCGAAATGTCTATAATAAGACGAGTGGCTTCATTAAGTAAATTAGTTGTACACAAAATGTCACAGCACAGCCGCTATGGTGAGCACCGTCAACGATAGATGCTGAAGTAAAGAGACAATTACTGGTGCCAAGGACATAATGACATGCACAAGCAGTATCCGAGGGGTAGGGAAAAGAGTCAGTGTGCATTGACGCCTACCACAACATTAAAGGTTGCAACAGGTTGACATGATTGACTGACACCGCCATGAGGCGGACATAAATTTTGCATCATCTGTGGGCCATAAACAGCCTCACTCACAAGAGTTTTTGTATATACTGTGTGAATCCAATTCACCATTGTAACCTACCATTAGAGAGAGATATATATAGATAGATAGGCAGATATATAGATAGGCAGATAGATAGATAGAGATATCGACAGATAATACATGTATGTGTGTTTTGTGGGCAGTGGACAAGTCCTTTGGACTTGTACGGGAAGCTGGACGTTCCCGCCCCCACAGTCTCCACTATCTTGCGAGCATACCGCAAGCATAGCTGGTAAGTTGACGGGTCACCGATCCTCAACTCTAGGGCGTGTCTACCTTGTATGCTAAGCTGAAATCGGCGGACTGCGCGGAAGAAACCACTGTGGTTCAACGGGCGGAAAGGCGATTTCCAGCAACGTGTTGTGGAGCGCACATGGCGTGTCAAGACACAAAAGACGTCATTGTCATCCATTGCACCCCAATCTACCTCCAGCCGTCTCGACTTCGTCATGCCACTGGGCACAGATGGACTGGGGCAAAAGAGTGAGGCTGTCCCCCACTTTAATCCAAGTCAAGCGCAAGTCATGACTTCAAACCCCACAGCGCAACCTCAAGTCCTGTGGCGATGGGCAAGTGGCGAAGGCAGCAGGTGTGGACACACTGGGAGCTGTCAGTCACGAGCCTGCGCACAGGCGGCCCAGGGCATGTGGTCGCTCTCTACTGGATGAAGCAGAAGTGGAGTTCGGCAGCCGCCTGGGTGTCTGAGCAGCCCTTTTTAGGACCGCACTGCTCACCTCCATTGCAAGAGGAAGGGGCTAGAAAAGGTGCCCTAAACATTGCATGCTTCACTGGCGGGGTGTCCTTCCCAGCGGTCAAACTACGAAGAAAACAAAAACAAAGGTCCTCAACCTCGGCACATGGAACGTGCGAACTTTACTGGACAACGGCAAGGCAAACAGACTAGAAGGAAGAACTGCACTGGTCGCCAAAGAACTTGCTCGCTTGAAGCTAATCGTACTCGTGGACTTCAACGCCAGGGTGGGGACTGATCACCAGACCTGGGAAGGGATCATTGGGAGACACGGCACTGGCAACTGCAACAGCAATGGCCTCCTTCTTCTCAAGATGTGCGCTGCTCACGACCTTGTCATCACCAACACTCTGTTTCGCCTCCCTACCCACAACAAGACATCATGGATGTACACACGCTCCAAGCATTGACATCTGATTTTTATGTCATCACCAGGAAGAGAGATGCGCGAGACGTGAGAGTGACGAAGGCCATGTGTGGTGCCGACTGCTGGACTGATCACCGCCTCATCGTGTCAAAGTTTAAACTCTGCATCCTGCCCATGCGAAGACCCCAAGGTCAGAAGACTGCAAAGAGGCTCAACGTCTCCAAGCTCAAGGATAGTAAAGTTGCAGAAGATTTCTCCAATGACCTAGATGGCAGGCTGCCCAAGACACGAGAGGATGAACACAGCAGCATTGAAGAGCAGTGGGAGGCTTTCAGAGATGTAGTTCATTCTATTGCCCTTGAACACCGCGGACCAGCAACCCGTAGAAACCAAGACTGATTTGATGAGAATGACGCAGAAGTGCAGATACTTCTGTCAGTGCGCACCAGGATGACCCCACATCACAAGCTAAGGAAGATGCCTTCACCAGCGCAAAACAAAAAGTGCAGAAGAGGCTTCGCGTAATGCAGGATGCTTGGTTCAGCAAAAAGGCCGATGAAATCCAGAGCTACGCAGACAGTCATGACACCAAGCATTTCTATGACGCTCTGAAGGCTGTGTATGGTCCCCAGTCCTCCGGCTCCTCCCTGCTTCTCAATGCAGATTGGACCAAGCTGCTGACAGAAAAGAAGCAGATTCTGGAGAGATGGGCTGATCACTTTAACCAGGTTCTCAACCGCCCTGCCTCAATGAACGACGAGGCCATTGCACGCCTACCTCAAGTGAAGATCAGGCAAGACCTTGACAACCCCACCCCCACCCCTTCCCTACAGAAGAAGAAGTCAGAAAGGCAATCAAACAACTTTCCTGTGGCAAAGCGCCAGGATCTGATGCAATCCCTGCCGAAGTTTACAAATCAGGAGGCCCAACCTTGATACAGAAGCTGACGCAGCTCTTCCAGTCCATGTGGAATGAAGAGAGGGTCCCACAACAGTTGAAAGATGCCAACATTCTCCACATCTATAAGAGAAAAGGCAACCGCCAGTCCTGCGACAATCACCGTGGCATTTCTCTCTTGTCCATAGCTTGGAAGATCTTGGCTCGTGTCCTGCTGTGGGGTCTCCTCCCAGAAAGCCAGTGTGGCTTTCGTGCAGAACGTGGAACTGCAGACATGATATTTGCTGCACGACAGCTCCAGGAAAAATACCAAGAGCAGCAGAGCGATCTGTTCGTGACCTTTGTCGATCTGACCAAGGCCTTCGATACGGTCAGCAGAGATGGCTTGTGGAAGATCATGGAGAAATTTCGATGTCCCAGCAGGTTCATTACGATCCTCTGACAGTTCCACGACGGCATGATGGTGAAAGTACTGGATGATGGAGACGAGTCAAAAGCCTTTCCAGTTACCAACGGCGTAAAGCAAGGCTGCGATCTCGCCCCTACACTCTTCAGCATGGTCTTCTCCGCCATGCTGACTGATGCCTTCCGTGACTGCCAGGGTGGTATACACGTCAGATACAGAACTGACGGTGGGCTGTTCAACCTCACGCGACTGCAGGCTGTTACAAAGGTGATAGAGACCGTCATCAGGGACTTCTTGTTTGCTGATGACTGCGCCCTCAATGCCAGCAGAGAGCAGATGATGCAGCATGAAATGAACTGCCTCTCACGAGCCTGCGACAACTTCGGTCTTGCCATCAGTACCAAAGAGACCGAAGTGATGTATCAGCCTGCGCCAGGTAATCCCTACCAGGAACCACACATTATGGTAAAGGGGCAGAACTTACAGGCAGTCGACAACTTCACCTATCCGGGCAGCACACTCTCACGAGCTGTGAACATTGACGCAGAGGTCAGGAACAGGATTGCCAAAGCCAGCTCTGTGTTTGGGAGACTCTGTCGAAATGTCTGGGAGCGGAGAGGACTTAGCCTTACCACCAAGCTGAAAGTCTACCATGCAGTGGTACTAACCACTGTCCTCTGTGCCAGTGAGACATGAACTGTCTACAGTATATACGCCAAACAGCTCAACCATTTTCACCTCAGCTGTCTCCGCAGACTCCTACACATCAAGTGGCAGGACAAAGTCCCAGACACTGAGGTCTTGGAAAGGGCCGGCATCCCCAGCATCTACACTCTCCTTCAAAAATCCCGAGCCAGATGGGCTGGCCACATCGTCAGAATGCCAGATAGTCGACTGCCGAAACAACTGCAGTACGGAGAACTGAGTCAGGGCAAGCGCAAAGTTGGGGTGGGGGGGGGGGGGGGGGGGGGGGGGGGGGGGGGGGGTGCAGAAGAAACGTTTTTAAGGACTGCCTCAGAGTGTCCCTCAGAGGCCTGGACATCAACCTCAACACCTGGGAGTCGCTTTCCCTGGACCGCCCAGCCTGGCGAAGCAGCATCACAAAGGGTGCATATACATCAGAGAAGAGACGCACAGCAGAAGCTGAGAGAAAGCGAGCCACGCGCAAGGCCAGAGCTACCTCCACCTCCACACGTGTCCCACATGTGGGCGTTCCTTCTGGGCCCAGATCGGCCTCACCAGCCACCTGCGGACCCACACTCGGCAATCTTCCATCTGAGACTGAAGTCATGGTCATCTTCGAAATCGAAGGACAAACAACAATACATGTATGTACGTGTATTCATATATATATATATATATATATATATATATATTATATATATATATATATATATATATATATATATATATATATATACAAAAGGAAATCATAAGACTCTGCTTGCTACTGCAGGCATTATCTGGCCTAAGCCTTTCTTTTGTGGAGTGGTGCCCAAACCGCATGGAAACGTGAATCTACCTATATCTATATATATATAGAGAGAGCATTATATATATATATATATATATATATATATATATATATATATATATATATATATATATATATATATATATATATATATATAAACAAACTAATAAATTCCAAGGATAAGTACCGCACCGTTCCAGCAACTTACAGAGCAGCCTGGTGTTGCAATGACTGCAAGAAATATTGAATTATAAACAAAGCTTGCTCTTATGTCTTAGATTGAAGAAATAGGGGAAGATACGCATTCATATCTGCAGTGGTATCTACCACTGCAGAATCATCTACCACTGCAGATATGAATGCGTATCTCCCCCTATTTCTTCAATCTAAGACATAAGAGCAAGCTTTGTTTATAATTCAATATATATATATATATTATATATATATAATATATATATATATATATATATGTCAATGATGTTAAAAAGGAAGGTTAAAACTCAAGGTTAAAACTCGACAAATTTGTTTCTAGCGGCGTTGCGCTGTCATCAGGATGGTCTCTGTTTGCCCACCGCCGATGTTATATAGCGTGTGGGCTCACGTTTGCGTTTGTTTGCACGTGCGGGTTGGCTGCACGTGTTTTTGGGGGCTTTCAGGTTTTTGTTTTGGATGTGTTCACTAACGGACTGTACAGAGACGATGGCCTTGCTGCACTAACAAACAACCCAAGAACCATCGAAAACAAGAAGAAAGAACTATGCAAAATCTTCCAAAACCACAACTTAAAGATCACCATTGAAGCAAACAAAAAGGTAGTGAACTACTTAGACATAACACTGGATCTCAACAACCATATATATAAACCATACAAGAAACCCAACGATACACCTCTTTATGTACACACCAAAAGTAACCATCCACCATCTGTATTAAAGACCATACCCATGGCATAAACAAGAGACTATCAAACCTGTCATGCAATGAGAGAGTGTTCAACAATGCAGCAGTGGAATACCAGGAGGCACTACAAACAAGTGGATACAATTACAAACTACAATACAACCCGGACAACAACACAAATAAAAGCAAGAAAAATAGGAAAAGAAAAATCATATGGTATAACCCCCCATACGACGGGAAACTCAAAACAAACATAGGGAAAGAATTCTTCAAAATCCTAGCAACTTCATTTCCAAAAGAGCACAAACTGTCCAAAATATTTAACAAAAACACTGTCAAACTATCGTACTCATGTATGCCCAACCTCAAAAACCTGATTGACGCATCCAACAAAATGAAAATCAACACAGCAAAGAAGGGTGAAGAAAGGAAATCTTGCAATTGCACGAGAAAGGAGCAGTGCCCACTAAACAATAAATGTCTCCACAACAACATTGTATACCAGGCCACTGTAACATCAGAAAATGAAAAAGAAACATACATAGGGATCACTGAAAACCACTTCAAAACCAGATATGCAAACCACAAACAGTCATTCAATAAAGAAAAATATAAAAACCAAACAGAACTGAGCAAATATATCTGGAAACTTAAAGACGCAAAACAAGCTACAATATATCCTGGAAAATCATAAAAAGAGCATCACCATACAGCAATGTTTCAAAAGGTGAAACCCTATGTTTACTGAAAAATGGTTAATACTATGCAAACCACACTTAGCAACTTTAAACACAAAACAGAAATAGTAAACAACTGCAGGCATAAATGGAAATCGTTGTTAGTGAACACATCCAAAACAAAACCTGAAAGCCCCAAAAACACGTGCAGCCAACCCGCACGTGCAAACAAACGCAAACGTGAGCCCACACGCTATATAACATCGGCGGTGGGCAAACAGAGACCATCTGATGACAGCGCAACGCCGCTAGAAACAAATTTGTCGAGTTTTAACCTTGAGTTTTAACCTTCCTTTTTAACATCATTGACAAATGTTGCTCCCAAGGGGTCGAGCACTTTTAAAATCATTTTAGGCTCTTTGGTTATATTCATCTATATATATATATATATATATATATGAGAGAGAGAGAGCATTATATATATGTATATATATATATATATATATATATATATACAATTATAAAACAAAGCTTGCTCTTATGTCTTAGATTGAAGAAATAGGGGGAGATAAGCATTCATATATGCAGTGGTAGTTAATACTGCCTAACTAACAGTATGTGCTCAAGTGGGTGGATGGGGAAAAAATAAAATAAATGCTTCTCAAAATGAGCCTTCAGCAAGCTTATAATCTCCAATAGGGAGGAAACTCACTAACACATAACTCCTGGTCATATACCGATATTTCGAAACTTGGTTGTTTCTCTCAGTGACCGCGGAAAGTGGTAATTTGACTCCTCTGCCTTTTCGGTTTTAAGAAGAATGCTATCCCAGAAAAGGCTGGTGTGCAATACCGTAGTATGTTTGTTGAGTTTTCAAAAAACAACCAAAGGTGCCACCTTTAGAAGCAAAGGAAAATCATGGAAGAACAAAACAAGCTACATTTTCTTGTGAAAAGTAGAAAATATAAAAAGATAACCTCTTAAGACACAAGTGCTGAGGGCCAGTTCTTGGAATGAATCCGCAAGGGACTAAATTACAAAAACCTAATAAATTCCAAGGATACGTACTGAGCACCATTCCAGCAACTTACAGAGCAGCTTGGTGTTGCAATGACTGCAAGAAATATTCAATTATAAACAAAGCTTGCTCTTATGTCTTAGATTGAAGAAATAGGGGGAGATAAGCATTCATATCTGCAGTGGTAGTTAATACTGCCTAACTAACAGTATGTGCTCAAGTGGGTGGATGGGGAAAAATAAAATAAATGCTTCTCAAAATGAGCCTTCAGCAAGCTTATAATCTCCAATAGATAAGATAAGATAATGTTGCTTATAGCCCAGCCGACCGCAAAGGGCCACATCAGGGCTGTCACCACGTTAAAATCAACTCACCAGTCATTTAAAAAAAAACAAAAAAACCCAACTTTCACACATCTCGTTAAATGACATCGTCTACAAACGTACCAGAAACTTCGTTAAAAATCTTTCTTCCGTAAAATCTTAAATCAGATGAAAAATGTTAATCTCTCTCAAAAACTCAAGGATCACATCAGGCGGGACATCCCTGAACAGGATCTTCATGGACTCCGCCGTAAAATGTTTGTGTCTCACATCGTGCAAGTCCCAACACTCTAAAAGAACATGTTTCATTGTGAGTGGCGCATGACATGGAATGCACCACGGAGCTTCCTCACTCTTTAAAAGGTAGGCATGGGTAAAATACGAATGGCCGGTGTGCAGCCGGCACAGAACCGTTTCCTCTTTACGACCTCCCGACGTGGATGGGAGGAAGTCCTTAAGGTTTGGACGGATCTGAAAGAGTTTGTTATTCGTCTGTGTGTTCCAATCCTCCTGCCAGAGGTCTTTCACATAATCGTTAATTTTGGGTTTCACATCTGAGCAGGGGATATGAGTGTTGGACAGTTTCTCTCTTGTGGCGTTCTTGGCTAAACGATCAATCATTTCGTTCCCGCCGATGCCAACATGACTTGGAACCCAAGCAAGAGTAATGTTGTAACCGTCCGCCTTCAACTTGCTAAAAAGTTTTAAAAAAAAGTAAAAGTTCTGGATGCTGAAGGTTGCGGCCAGCTATGGCCTCCAAAGCTGACAGCGAATCCGACAGAACCAGAAAGTCCCTCTTCGAAGAATGTGAGATTATCTTCAAGCCAGTACCAGAGCAGTAAGTTCAGCAGAATAGACAGAAGCATCTGAATGAATATGTTCCAACAGTATCTGAGAGGGAGCGCCAGGGCAGTAGGCTGCACAGGCCACTCCATCTTCAGACTTGGAACCGTCAGTGAAAACTTTTTGACAGGATGGGAATTTGGAACAGAGCTCAGCATACAAAGCCTTGTACGCCAGAGAGCTGGTAGACTCTTTGCGAAAAGCTGCAAGATCGAAACGAATCTCTGGTGTGAAAAAGGTCCACGGAGGTTGATCCGGAAACTTGGAAAAATCCGACACAACTCCTAGGTCTAGACCTGCATTCCGCACGTGAGGCTGCATACGAAGACCAAACGGCGGAATACATTTCGGGTTGTTTTCAAACTTACTTTGGAACGGAGGATCAAAGACACAGTCATAGGCAGGGTTTTCTGGTTCCGAGAACAGTCGGATATAATAATTCAACGACAGTTTCAGCCTGCGGTTGGACAATGAAGGTTCACCCGCCTCTGCGTACAGGCTGTACACAGGGTTGGTGCGGAACGCTCCAAGACAGAGACGAAGCCCTTGATGGTGGATAGGGTCCAAGAGTTTGAGGTAAGACGATCTTGCGGAGCCGTACACAGCACAACCGTAGTCCAGTTTGGAACGGACCAGGGCTCTGTAGAGGTGCAGCAAAGTTTTCTTATCAGCCCCCCAGTCGGTGTGCGCTACGACCCGCAGAATATTCAGTGCTTTCTGGCAAGCAGTTTTGAGGTGTTTGATGTGGCTGAGAAAGTTAAGTTTCTGGTCAAAAATGACTCCCAGAAATTTGGCCTCTTTAACAGCTGGAATAGGAGATTTCCCTACTTGAAGTTCAGGATCTGGAAAAAACTGACGGAAATTATGGAAGTGAATACACTGCGTCTTTGTTGCAGAAAAAGTGAAACCGTTTTCATCCGCCCACCGATGGATTTTATCTACGCAAAGCTGGAGCCTGCGCTGGACACTTGGGTACAGGCTTCCAGTTGTGTAGACAGCAAAATCATCCACAAACAATGAGCAGTCTGAGCCCTGCTGATCTGATTGAACAATGTTGTTGATTTTAATACTAAAGAGGGCAGGAGACAGTATGCTCCCCTGTGGAACACCCAACTCCTGCTCGTGGACATCAGAGAGAGTGGTGCCAACCCGGACCTGAAACTGTCGTTCTGCCAAAAAATTTTTGAATAAAAAGCGGAAGATGACCTCGAAAACCCAGATCGTGGAGATCATGAAGTATCCCCGACTTCCAGGTGGTATCGTAGGCCTTCTCTAAGTCGAAAAAAATTGCCACTGCATGCTGTCTGTTCAAAAAAGCGTTCCGAAGTGTAGATTCCAGACGAATCAAATGGTCAACTGTAGACCGATGTTTGCGGAAACCACACTGTTCTTTCGCCAAAAGGCCATCGGTTTCGAGTTTCCACATGAGCCTAGCATTGACCATGTTTTCCATCAATTTACAAACACAGCTGGTCAAAGCTATGGGACGGTAGTTTGATGGGTTAGAAAGATCTTTTCCAGGTTTGGGAATTGGAATAATGAGGGCTTTCCGCCAAGAAGGTGGAAAGAAACCAGTAGTCCACACATGGTTGTATACCTGTAGCAGGATGTTCAGACCTATTTGCGGAAGATGTTTCAAGAGTTGATAATGGATTTCATCTAGACCTGGAGAGGAATCGCTGCAAGAGAGTAAGGCAGATTTCAGCTCGTTTAACGTGAAAGGAAGATTGTAGTCTTCCATGTTGTTGACGAAAAGTTGCAGGGTGATTTTTCTTTTAGGGCTTTGTTTTTGACAAAAGTGGCTGATTTATTAGAAGAGGAGGAATTCTTTTCAATGGTTGAAGCAAGCAGATTAGCAACTGCTTTCTTCTCTGTTATTAAAGAATCCGAAAACTTGAGATGGTTCACAGTGGGACAGGTGTTCTTCCCTTTGATTTTCTTAATGATGTTCCACACTTTTTTCTTGGAAGTTTTTGATGTCAGCCTGGAGCAGAAGCTTCTCCAGGACCGACGTTTACTGATTTTAAAAGTGTGTCTTGATTTAGCACGGAGTTTCTGATGGGCTCGAGCGTTGGGACCCGAAGGTCGTTGGTATACCTGACGCTGAGCCCGTTTTCTAACTTTGGAAATTTGTTGGCATTCTGAATCGAACCAGGGTGTTTTTGGCATTTGAAGTTTATCGGAAGACACTGGAATACAGGCTTTAGCACATTTGATCATAGTGTTAGTCAGTGATTCAGCTGGGTCCGGACTCTGAAAAAAATCAGTGTCCTGGAATTCCTTAGAATAGTGGCTGCAAATAGATCCCAGTTTGCTTTCTTATAATTTAGACGTTGAGAGACAGAGACGTGTTCAGTTATTACAGGTTGTAGAAAGACAGGGAAATGGTCACTTCCGTGCAGATCGTCATGGACAGACCACTCATAGTCCAGGACCAGCGAGGGGTCACAAACCGACAAATCTAAACACGAAAGTGAACCTGTGGAAGAGTGGAGGTAAGTTGCAGATCCGTCGTTCAGACAACACAAATCTAAATCCGAAAGGACATCCTCAATTAGCAGACCTCTGGATGACGTACTGACACTACCCAAAGAGGATTGTGACCGTTTAAGTCACCCAACAGCAAAAAAGGTCGAGGAAGTTCTCCTGTCAGACTGACAAGGTCCTGACGACAAACCGGGACAGAAGGTGGGAGATAAAGGGAACAGATTGTGACAGTCTTGTGGAGAGTGACTCTCGCAGCTACAGCCTGAAGGGAGGTAGACAGAGCGACAGGACTATACAACAAAGTTTTGTGTAGGAGAATGGCAACACCGCCCGACAGTCCCAACGTGGATGGTTGTGCAGGTTTTGAAAGAATATTAAAGCCAGAAAGAGTAAAGGTCTTCTGGCTTTGAATTTGAGTTTCCTGAAGAGCCACGACGGAAGGTTTTATAGATCGACACAGAAGCTGCAGCTCCTCGAAGTTTGAATTTAGTCCACGGATATTCCAATGGAATATTCTACTATCCATGGTGCAGAGGGCGAAAAGGAGAGATCAGGTCATCTCCTCATCAACATCTGCGGTTAAGGGTGTAAATTTATTGGTTAGTTTTACTGGACTGTGGTCTTCAGACCTGCTGGCAGACTTGCCAACAGGTGAAGAAGGTCTGGATTTGGGAGACGGTGGAGGTTTTTTCGTCATCTCCACCATCTCCACGCTGGATTGAACTCCCTTGCCCGCACGGGCACTGGACTGAGGAGTTCGAGGTAGGGGTGCTGGTTTTTTAATCTGCCCAGCAGCAGATGTTGTAGACTGCTGGGCAGTCTGAGGGGTGGCGGATTTTTTGCCTCCACCAGGGGCATTCACTTTGGGTTGGGAGGTGGTGGACCTGCCACCACCAGAATTGACAGATCTTACTTGCAATGTTTTCGAAAACATGAATTCATCAGTCTGGCAGCAGACTGACCGAGTAGAAACAGTGGGAACTTTCTTTACAGCCGAAGCATAGGAAGAAGCTGTCGGCGTCTGACTACCCACAACCTGTTTCCGGGCTTCAAAAAACGAGATCTTCTTTTCTGTTTTGATGCGTTGGATAGCAGATTCTTGAATCCAAAGAGGACAGTTTCGTGAAGAGGAGGGATGGTCGCCACCGCAGTTAGCACAATGTGCCGGATCAAGA